>CM035434.1:68293647-68298647 GCA_020310875.1 Ceratopteris richardii
TCAAGCTTTGCTCGCAAAGGAGAACATAAGGAGAGCTCAAGTCAAGGCTAGAGCCTATGCTGACCCTCAAAGGAGAGACATTAACTTTGAGGTAGGAGACCAAGTCTATATTAGAATTCCATCTAGGTCTAAAACCATGAAGATGAGACCTTGTCCAAAACAATCTCCTAGATATTGTGGACCATTCCATATACTTAAGAGAATAGGAAAGATGGCTTACCAACTCCAACTTCTAGAGAATAGGCAGAGCCATCCGGTATTTCATGTTAACTTACTTAAGAAAAGGCTGGGTCAATCTGACAAGCTCATTCCAGATAGTGAGATAACAGAGCCTATTTCTGTTCAGTCTATTCCACATGAGCTTGAGACCGTACTATGCAGTTGAGAAAAATAGATGAGGATTCGCCTATATAGAGAGTGTCTAGTAAAGTGGAAAGATAGTTCAAAAGATAGTGCTAGATGAGAGTGTGTGGTTTCCCAAGTTTAGATTACCTTCCCAAGAGTCTTCTTAAGGGAAAGGATTAGAGGAAACAACATGAGGATTTGACCATGTACACCAGATACATGGGGATGTAGTGGAAGTAATATTCCATTTATTCTCTCTTTCTAGAGGACCTTCCAATACCATTTTGAGGACCAAAATGGAACTAAGGGAAAGGAGATGTTCCATGGGAGTCACCTAGGAGGAAAATGGTGTTAACAATCTCTTAGGTTGATTTCGATGGGCACATCCATGAGTGCCATGTGGCATCCATGTGTGATGCCACTTGGGGGCTCCTTATTGTGGCTAGATAGAGAGAAGGTTAATGGATTGTACGTGGATGGGAGGAGTAGCATTGGAAGAGATCTTTGTGTTTGAACTCTAAAGTTCTTGCTCATGATTTCTACCTTGCAATCTTGAACTTCATGCCCATTGGCTCCAAAAATGGAGGCTTTCACAAAGGGTTATGACATATCCTCTAAAATCTTAGATCAAACTTAAATTATTCAACATTAAAAGTTATCCTATTGCATATTGAGATTTTCATCCCATGAAAACCAAAAGGAAAAAAGATTCATAAGTACAATCTTTTACTAGCAATCATTGGTGCATATTCACTCCTGCAATATCATGAAATCTTAAAAAATCCAAGTGATTTGTGAATTTTTCTCATAAAATCCACAAGCACATGCACATGTCATCATCTATGTTCCATACATCTGCTTAGCAAAATTAGGAAGCCTAGCTATTTTGGAAGAAAGTATTGAACTCATCAAGCTCTTGAATGTCATCCATGAATTTCTTCCATCACTTTGGTTAGGTTTTGATCCATGTCATGTTCATCTCTTTATGGCCCAAATAATGTTTACAAAATAGAAAGCATGCATATACAAGTGCCAAATATATCTTATACAACTATTATAATTTTCAGCTATGAACATTGGTTATAGATGGTTCATCATCACTCCAATACATGAGATGAAGACTTAATATGAATAATGTACTCATTATTATGATCATTTTTCAAGTGAGGACGACTCATTTCAATAATTGTCTCAAAGGAATATGTAGATTGCAAGATACACCCATTTGAAGAAAATGATAATAGATTGCTAGTCACCAATCCAACTTTGGAATTTTTACACGGTGGAGGACTCTTCCAACCTTCCCAAATGGTCCAAAGAAACATTGACATATAGCTTTTGGCATCATATGAAGTTACAACCTTTGATTTGGAGTACTACCCCTTTGTATAATCTATAATAAATGTTGACAATCTATCATAATTATCATGAAAAGCTCTTGATGATAGCTTGGAAATGAAACAATAATTGCTTGAATCTCAATGAGGAGTCTCAAGGTATTCCTTGACAAAGTGTCACCTTGGGTGCTTGCTGCAAAGATATGTCCTGCCCAAGCGAAAGAGGTGTCTTTGTCAAGGTTTAAGCTTTGATTTGCAAATAGAAGTCTTTCATCTTATGACATAAAGGCATCTTTCACCAATCTGAGTGAGGAGTCTTAAGGTATTCCTTACCAAATGTAGATACATCACCTTGGATGGCTATATATGGCTCCTCATCGCTCCAATAATATGTATGATAAGTGTCGAGAGTTTAAGTTATATAGGCCAAAACATTCATCATGAAGATAATAAATCATATGTTCCTTTGAAAAATAGGACAAACTCTATTCATTCCTCTCAAGATATTGTTCATCTTGAATAAACTCACAATCAATAATGTTTTTTTAACTAACTAGGAGTCAAACATCAACTAAGAGATTCCTGATAATTGTGAAATGGAGATGTATAGGGTATTGAACTCAAAATAAATTTTAGCTTGAGATGTTGAAATTGCTTTGTGATGGGAATGAAGAACTAACCTGAACTGTGAAGCCCACATTGCTTCATATCTCAAATTCATGAAGGAGAGACTAGTTGAAGTGTGAAGCTCACTTCACTTGATATCTCCAAGTCATGAAGGAGGGACATATTGAAGTGAAAATTCAACACAAACATTTAGGAATGGGTCCAAGTTGAAGTTGATTTTTCTTAGAAGTGTCTGATCTAAGCATGAGTCCAGCTCCTTAAATGAAGCTCTTATCAAAGAGCCATGGACCACATGAAGAGTGAAGTTTAGTGTTTGTGATGTCACTTCATTGTTGATGGCCATGGACCATCCAAAACCCAAGTCCATCTTGCACTTTATCTTGTACTTAAAAGATAAAGTGCAAGCTAGACATAATATGTGTGAAGAAAAGGGCCGGTCGAATTATGCAACCACCTTATATAGTTTTCCTTGAAGATGAGGAAGTTGTCCTGAGAATGAACTCACTTTTTATAGTCTCTCTTAAGTGGATGTGAAGGTGATGTGAAGTAACATGCGAGATCTGTTTTGTTGCATCAAGCATGGGTTGCTCACATACCCAACCTATATTTGCCAAGCCATGGTCACTGTTTTTCCCATGCTTCATGTGTTGCTGATGCATTCTATGTTCCAACACACCATCATAGACACCCTCAACACGTTCTATTGGAGGAGTTTTTAATGTCAATGGTACTAACTTTAGTATATTTTCTTCCCCATATTTTGCCATATGAATGTATTTTCATTGGTGCTCAATCATCATCCTCATGAAAAAACACCAACATTTCACGGTATTGATACCACCAAAATGTCATATTTACTTTCTCTCTTAAAAAATCTTAAGAGAATAGTCATCACTCAAATCTCCAAATTTTCTAATGGTAAAAACTTGAAGACTTAGTCAACTCAAAGACCATCATTGGGATTTTAGGCATTTCTCTCATAGATTCTTCAAGTGCCACTCCTTGAGACAATTGAAAGATTTTAAAAACTTTCTTTATTCCCTCTTAAGGAAGAGGATTAATATTCTAAGCATTTGCACCTTCACCTCCTATGAAAGTGATTAACGAACCCAATTGAAGTAAAGTGTAACTCCATACCAAGTCTTGTGTTCACAAACACAACATCCCTACTTGTGGTGGATTGCTTGGTTGAGGGATTATAGAACCTGTAACCCAATGTTGAGTCATATCCAATAAATATTTCCTTTGTTGCCCTTTCATCTACCTTACCTCTGATTTGTGAAGGCATATGAACATAAGCTAAACAACCAGACACCTTGCAATGTCCAAGACTAGGTTTTCTTCCATACCATGATTCATAAGGAGTCATATATTGGAGTGATTTGGATGGTGGTCTATTGACAAGGTACACAACAATTGAAATAGCCTTTGCCCATCGATAGTGCGGAAACCTCTTTTCTTCAAGCATTGTTCTGGCTTATCCAACCAATTTCTTGTTTCTTCTCTTTGCAATTCCATTTCATTGAGGAGAGTACTTGGTATTTACTTCCCTCTTTATATGTTTATCTTGGAAGAACTCATCAAATTCCTTGGATAAGTATTCTCCCCTTCCATCGTATCTGAGTTTCTTGAGTGATCTACTTGTATGATTCTCATTAATAGAGCTATGTTTCTCGTTTATCCTACTTCAAAAGTAAAGATCCTACCATGCTTCTTACCTTTGGCTATCTTCTTGAAGCGTTGACATAGATCTTCAACAAAAGCTCCGTGTTGGCTGAACCTAACTTGTAAGCATTTCTCAACTATTTGGCCTATACTTATTAGTATTTGTAGTAGTGGGAACATAGAGTACCTTGCTCAGAATGTTTGTCTTGCCATTGGAAGCCTTGACATTACCAATCTTCTCCAAACTATGCTTTGTTTCATCCCTTGTTTGAACTTCATGTCTATGCTTTGGACTTTCCAAGTCAGATAAAAGAGATATGTAGCTAGCAACATGATTTTAACATCTTGAATTGATGTAGAATAAATGATCGTATTCTTTACCTTCCTTTTGGCTTAGATTCATCAAAAGCAATGAGTCTTCATGTTGTTGATCTTCAGAATAATTATTGTAGCCCCTTTTGTTATGCCTTCTATTATTATTGTTGATGTTGTATCCACCTCTGACTCCATTGCTGCCATATCCACCTCTTCCACTTCCTTTCTGGGTCTTTCCATTGAACCACCAATTTTGAGTGGTGGTTAGTTTTATCACATATGGCACAAAGTTGAACATTCTAGATTTTGGTTTTGTCATGCTTTGGTCCTTTCTTCTTCCCTTTCCACTTGTTGCTTGAAAAGCTAGCTTGGGAAGTCTCCTCTTCATCCTCTTCCTTCTTCTTGCCTTTTAGCTTATCTTCCTTCTTATCTGCATATAGTGCACTAGTTGAATTAACATGATAGGATTTACCTTCCTTTATGCTATTGTTAACTCCTTTTGGAGGAATGATACACATAGGGTTGAGTTTCTAAAATGCAGAAGACTACAAGTAATAAGCAAGATATTCTTCTGGAATGAACTTAATACTCAATAGAGGTATCCCTTATTTTTTCAGGGTTGTGCAGAGATAGATGTTGAGATAGTAAAATTGAGATTGCTCCAAATCTAATAAACCATATACTTTGGAAGTCTAGACATATACACTAGAC
>CM035434.1:68306147-68486147 GCA_020310875.1 Ceratopteris richardii
GGTGTTAACAATCTCTTAGGTTGATTTCGATGGGCACATCCATGAGTGCCATGTGGCATCCATGTGTGATGCCACTTGGGGGCTCCTTATTGTGGCTAGATAGAGAGAAGGTTAATGGATTGTACGTGGATGGGAGGAGTAGCATTGGAAGAGATCTTTGTGTTTGAACTCTAAAGTTCTTGCTCATGATTTCTACCTTGCAATCTTGAACTTCATGCCCATTGGCTCCAAAAATGGAGGCTTTCACAAAGGGTTATGACATATCCTCTAAAATCTTAGATCAAACTTAAATTATTCAACATTAAAAGTTATCCTATTGCATATTGAGATTTTCATCCCATGAAAACCAAAAGGAAAAAAGATTCATAAGTACAATCTTTTACTAGCAATCATTGGTGCATATTCACTCCTGCAATATCATGAAATCTTAAAAAATCCAAGTGATTTGTGAATTTTTCTCATAAAATCCACAAGCACATGCACATGTCATCATCTATGTTCCATACATCTGCTTAGCAAAATTAGGAAGCCTAGCTATTTTGGAAGAAAGTATTGAACTCATCAAGCTCTTGAATGTCATCCATGAATTTCTTCCATCACTTTGGTTAGGTTTTGATCCATGTCATGTTCATCTCTTTATGGCCCAAATAATGTTTACAAAATAGAAAGCATGCATATACAAGTGCCAAATATATCTTATACAACTATTATAATTTTCAGCTATGAACATTGGTTATAGATGGTTCATCATCACTCCAATACATGAGATGAAGACTTAATATGAATAATGTACTCATTATTATGATCATTTTTCAAGTGAGGACGACTCATTTCAATAATTGTCTCAAAGGAATATGTAGATTGCAAGATACACCCATTTGAAGAAAATGATAATAGATTGCTAGTCACCAATCCAACTTTGGAATTTTTACACGGTGGAGGACTCTTCCAACCTTCCCAAATGGTCCAAAGAAACATTGACATATAGCTTTTGGCATCATATGAAGTTACAACCTTTGATTTGGAGTACTACCCCTTTGTATAATCTATAATAAATGTTGACAATCTATCATAATTATCATGAAAAGCTCTTGATGATAGCTTGGAAATGAAACAATAATTGCTTGAATCTCAATGAGGAGTCTCAAGGTATTCCTTGACAAAGTGTCACCTTGGGTGCTTGCTGCAAAGATATGTCCTGCCCAAGCGAAAGAGGTGTCTTTGTCAAGGTTTAAGCTTTGATTTGCAAATAGAAGTCTTTCATCTTATGACATAAAGGCATCTTTCACCAATCTGAGTGAGGAGTCTTAAGGTATTCCTTACCAAATGTAGATACATCACCTTGGATGGCTATATATGGCTCCTCATCGCTCCAATAATATGTATGATAAGTGTCGAGAGTTTAAGTTATATAGGCCAAAACATTCATCATGAAGATAATAAATCATATGTTCCTTTGAAAAATAGGACAAACTCTATTCATTCCTCTCAAGATATTGTTCATCTTGAATAAACTCACAATCAATAATGTTTTTTTAACTAACTAGGAGTCAAACATCAACTAAGAGATTCCTGATAATTGTGAAATGGAGATGTATAGGGTATTGAACTCAAAATAAATTTTAGCTTGAGATGTTGAAATTGCTTTGTGATGGGAATGAAGAACTAACCTGAACTGTGAAGCCCACATTGCTTCATATCTCAAATTCATGAAGGAGAGACTAGTTGAAGTGTGAAGCTCACTTCACTTGATATCTCCAAGTCATGAAGGAGGGACATATTGAAGTGAAAATTCAACACAAACATTTAGGAATGGGTCCAAGTTGAAGTTGATTTTTCTTAGAAGTGTCTGATCTAAGCATGAGTCCAGCTCCTTAAATGAAGCTCTTATCAAAGAGCCATGGACCACATGAAGAGTGAAGTTTAGTGTTTGTGATGTCACTTCATTGTTGATGGCCATGGACCATCCAAAACCCAAGTCCATCTTGCACTTTATCTTGTACTTAAAAGATAAAGTGCAAGCTAGACATAATATGTGTGAAGAAAAGGGCCGGTCGAATTATGCAACCACCTTATATAGTTTTCCTTGAAGATGAGGAAGTTGTCCTGAGAATGAACTCACTTTTTATAGTCTCTCTTAAGTGGATGTGAAGGTGATGTGAAGTAACATGCGAGATCTGTTTTGTTGCATCAAGCATGGGTTGCTCACATACCCAACCTATATTTGCCAAGCCATGGTCACTGTTTTTCCCATGCTTCATGTGTTGCTGATGCATTCTATGTTCCAACACACCATCATAGACACCCTCAACACGTTCTATTGGAGGAGTTTTTAATGTCAATGGTACTAACTTTAGTATATTTTCTTCCCCATATTTTGCCATATGAATGTATTTTCATTGGTGCTCAATCATCATCCTCATGAAAAAACACCAACATTTCACGGTATTGATACCACCAAAATGTCATATTTACTTTCTCTCTTAAAAAATCTTAAGAGAATAGTCATCACTCAAATCTCCAAATTTTCTAATGGTAAAAACTTGAAGACTTAGTCAACTCAAAGACCATCATTGGGATTTTAGGCATTTCTCTCATAGATTCTTCAAGTGCCACTCCTTGAGACAATTGAAAGATTTTAAAAACTTTCTTTATTCCCTCTTAAGGAAGAGGATTAATATTCTAAGCATTTGCACCTTCACCTCCTATGAAAGTGATTAACGAACCCAATTGAAGTAAAGTGTAACTCCATAGCTTTATTGCTCATCTCAACTAAGTGATGTATTCAAATTGTTGTGTCTAATGGGAATGAGATTATGGATGAGGAGTCCCTTTCTCCTTGGCCATAGAAGAATTATCAAAGTGAGACAATCCCTACCATCCTATTTCATTGGTTATGATCTATAATCCAAGTGAACTAGTGGTCTTTTTTATGGTTTAAGCTTAAATTTGCAAATAGAAGTCTTTCACCTTTTGAGATAGAGGTGTCTTTCACCGATCCTAGTGAGGAGTATTAAGGTATTCCTTGCCGAATGTAGATATGTCACCTTGGGTGGCTATAGATGAATCATCATCACTCCAATAATATGTATGATAAGTGTCGACACTCAAGTTATACAAGCTAAAACATTCATCATGAAGATAATATATCATATGTTCCTTTTAAAAAATAGGACAAAATGTATTCATGCCTCTCAAGATCTTGTTTATCTTGAATAAACTCACAATCAAAAATGTTTTCTTAACTATTTTGGGATTCAGACACCAACTAAGAGATATCGCTGATGTTTGTGAAATGGAGATGTAGGGTACTTACCTCATACCAAATTTTATCTTGAGATGTTGATTTTGCTTTGCCATGGGAATGAGGAACTAGCTTGAAGCATGGAGTTCACGTTGCTTCATATCTGAAAGTCATGAAGGAGAGACCAGCTCAAGTGTGAAGCTCACTTTACTAGATATCTCCAAGTCATGAAGGAGAGTCCCACAAGTGAAAGAGGTGTCTTTGTCAAGGTTTAAGCTTAAATATGCAAATAGAAGTCTTTCACCTTTTGACATATTATTGAAAATATATTACCATACATCACATCAATTTTTGATATTTGCATAGAGAATGTGTGAACACTTAGTGTAAGGAGCTTAAAAAGCATGACACAATGATATAACTCATGAAATTTCTCTTTAGGGTTATGCTACATACAAGTAAACAAAAGGTAGTTGAGAAGACGCCCTCTAGTTTTGGTTTCTCTTTCATAGCACATAATGAGCTATGTCTTTCCATCAAGATCCAATTCTCCTATCATAATTTTCTTAGTTTTTAGACTCGAATCTTGAAGCAGGATCATATGATAACGAAGGTCATTGGGATAGAGAGACTTAACATTGTAGAAGACAAGTTCATGTCTATCTGGCACCCCCTCATCGAGATAAAAAAAAGTCAGTGCTCATGTCGAGGAATCTGGACCAATGTAAAGGCTAACAAAATTTGTGGGTTTCCATCATGGCGCAAGCAGTGTCGTCGTGGAAATGATGATTTGGGACACATTTTCTTCTCGTGCCCCAAATCTATCTCGATCTGGTGAATCCTTGAAAAATCTTTCTACTACAAGAACAAATCAATTGGAAGCAAGCATTATTGGGTGAGGTGATTGGCTGCTCCTCATCATTGTAGAATGCTATAAGAGGTGAGAGTATTTGGAGAGAGAGGTGTGCTTCCAGTTTTGGAAAGCCTCCTAAAGAATGGTCTATCGAGAAATTTATTTTCCTTCGTGGCAAAAGAATTTCCAATTGTAAGCATCCCCACCTCTTAAGCATCATAAAGTGTTATTCCTTGAGAACAATAATATTAAATCCAAGTGGGCCCCCCACGAAGGGAACGAGAGGATTATCAACCTCCTTTGTAAAACCCTCTAACTTTGTATGTTCTTCCCTTGCCTTGTGGGATTCAGAGGGTCCCATGGGTGCTAGACCCGTTCACCTGTAGAGTTTTTCCCTTTATTTTAGTTAAAGTCTGAGAGAGTAGACTATTTCCTTCCTTTTATTTAAAAAAGAAATGTAGAAGAGAGTGATTCAAATGAAAAACATTGGCTAACTTCAGGTCAGCTCACCTTAAATTAATTCGAGATTAAAATGAGTGATAAAGATAGAGTTCCACCAGTAATACTAACTTGATGCATTTTTATTCGTGAAAGTTAGCATATGTGATGAGGTTGAAGGTGATGCTACAAATAAGGTTAAACTAGACTTAGTTCCCTCCCATCCAAACATTGTAGTGAATAAATGATGCAAGCATATCATTCAGAGGGGAGAAGCAAGATGAACATAAGATCCTAAACCACTTTTTATTTGTCATTTTTTCTATAATTAGCATTTGATAATGTGATTTTGAACAAAAAATTAAGATATTGTCACATATCAATTAACACTGTTTTTAATGACTCCATATCTATTTTGCTCATTTCAACTAAGTGATGTTTTCAAAAGTTGTGTCTAATGGGAATCAAATTATGGATGAGGAGTCCCTTTCTTCTTGGCCATAATTCATTTTTCCAATCTATACAACCAAGATCTTTCACCTATCATAATTGAGTGGATTCACACAAGTCCTCTCATGGCTTGTGACTAGACTAGCTTGGTTAACATGATCCTCACATCACCTATATTCCAAGTCTAACTAGTTCTCATTGCTATCATCTTGATGCTTTCTTGATTCAGCTACTAGGCATATGATTTAGTTTATTTCTTTGGGATCCATGGCTTTCAATCTAGCATATGTGAATAGAAAGACATTTTTGAGTTGTAAGCATATATCTATGCTCCGTGTGAAACCCATAGGTAATGCCAAATGACATTATCATATTGTCATTATTTAGGATCATTTTTCAATTGAAAGCAACTTATTTCAAGAATTGTCTCAAAGGAATATGTGGATTGCAAGATACACCTATTTGAAGAAAATGGTACTAGGTTGGTAGTCATCAATCCATCTTTGGAAATTTTAAACCTTGGACTCCTCCAACTCTCCCAAAGGGTCCAAAGTTTTAGTAACATTGATATATAGCTTTTGGGATCATATGAAGCTACAACAATCCATTTGGAGTACTGCCCCTTTATATTATCCAAAATAAAAGTTGATAACCTATAATCATTATCATGAAAAGATCTTGATGATAGCTTGGAAATGAAACAATAATCACTTCAATATGAGTGAGGAGTGTCAAGGTATTCCTTACCAAAATGTCACGTTGGGTGCTTGCTACAAAGATATGTCTTGCCCAAGTGAAAGAGGTGTCTTCTTCAAGGTTTAAGCTTTAATTTGCAAATAGAAGTCTTTCAGCTTTTGACATAGAGGTGTCTTTCACCAGTTTGAGTGAGGAGTGTTAAGATATTCCTTGCCAAAGGTGGAAATGTCACCTTGGGGTGGCTATAGGTAGCTCGTCATCACTCCAATACATGAGATGCAAACCTATGAATGCTCATCATCACTCAATTACATGAGATGAAAACCTACTATGAATACTACTCATTTTAATAATCATTTTTCAAGTGAAAAACAAATCCTTTCAAGAATTATCTCAAAGGAATATGTAGATTGCAAGATACACCCATTTGAAGAAAATGATACTAGGTTGGTAGTCGTCAATCCAACTTTGGAATTTTTTAACCTTGGAGGACGACTCCAACCCTCCCAAAGGGTCCAAAGTTTTAGTAGCATTGATATATGGCTTTTGGCATAATATCAATTTACAACATTCCATTTGGAGTACTACCCTTTATATTACCTATAATAAAAGTTGATAATCGATAATAATTATCATGAAAAGTTCTTGCTGATAGCTTGGGAATGAAACAATAATTGCTTCAATTTGAGTGAGGAGTCAAGGTATTCCTTGTAAGAATGTCACCTTGGTTGCTTTCTACAAAGATATGTCTTGGCCAAGTAAAAGAGGTGTCTTTGTGAAGATTTAAGCTTTAATTTGCAAATAGAAGTCTTTCACCTTTTGACATATTATTGAAATAATATTACTATACATTACATCAAGTTTTGATATTTTCAAAGAGAATGTGTGAACACTTAGTGTAAGGATCTTAAAATGCATGACACAATGATATTACTCATGAAATTGCTTTTTAGGGTTATGCTATATACAAGTCAAAAAAAAGAAACTCCTAATGATGGATGACTTTTTTTCTTCGTAAATGTGATTGCGATTATATATTATCATCAACACAATAATGAGTATTGATTGATTAAATTAAAAGAGAACTTTCCTCATTTTAGATAGGTCAAAGTAACATGAAATAGAAGAAAAATGAGATTGGGATGATCGATAAGGCAATAGTTGCATGATTGGCCATCCTTGGGAAGATGAGATCATGTATCACATGTTGGGGTTATGTTGAGGATTTACATGTGATATTTTTGGAGACATGTGATGCATTCCTTGGAAGTATTGAAATATGTAAGAAAAGACAAATGCCCTTTTGTAGAATAAAAGGATAAGAGGATGTTCACTTGAAATTCTATATATATGCTTCTTCCTTTTTGAGAAGAGAGCTTATAGAAGACAAAAGTTGCTTATGGTATGTTTAAAACCGTAACCTAAATTTTGGATTGTCTTACGGTTTGAGCCTTTGATTTTCACCTAAAGAGTTGCCTCTTCTCAAAGTCAATGATCATGTATACATTTAATTCCTCGATCTTGTAGAGGGCCAATGACCAATGTGAATTTTATCTTCTCAACACAACTCATACATCCCTTATTATGGTTGTTGAAATGAAGATCAATGCTAATATGACTAGAATTGGACTTTGAAGTTTAGATCAATCATTTGGATCTTATGATTCCCCAAACTCCTACGATTGGTGATAAGAAGAGCCAAGTGCATCGAGGAAAGGCCATGCTTTGATGTATTGAGGTAATGACCTTCTAGAATGTTCTATGATGGTGATGGTAGTAGAATAAATGATATTGTTGGTGGCATCACATACCTTCTAGAGAGGTATATGATTTCATGGCAAGCATGATCTCACATGTTTAGTTCAATGACTTATTTATGTAAATGTGCTCTTATGCACTTCCACACATAATGTGAGATAGAAGGCAAGGTGTTGTATAAGTACATGGTTCTAAGGCATAGAACCCTTGGGTTTCTAGGTGTGAAACCCTTGGGATTTATTATATATTGAAGTATTTTGATGGTGATGCATGATAGTCCGCTCTCCTTCTCGAGAGCTCCACGACGATATCCTTGGAGTAGAAAACTGAGCTCCTATGGCCACACACGGTACTCCACACAGAGGCTGTAGAATACACACAAAAACACAGTGCACAAGGAGCACAAGCACAGACTTCTTAGGTGTTACAAATGCGGTCGAACTTACAACCTGTGACTGACCAGACCACTATATGTTTTATTAAAGAGCATATATAAAAAAGTATCCAGTGGCCATTTGGCCTTTCACATGGACACTAACAGTAACAATCTCCCACTAAAGGCCAATATGGCCAACGTAACTATGGGAGAAAAATAAAGAATGATAAAGAATATTTGAATGTAAGTATACAAACTATACCTCCCACCTGATGGGCATGTTACACAGTATACAAGTGACTGTGTCAGATCATGAATCAAGTAACCCCCATCAAGTAACAACAATGTCGAAAGCTATCCTATGGTAGAGCTTTAGTCAAAGCATCGACGACATTATCTCGAGTGTGAACCTTCTCAAGAATACTGCGCTCAGTGGCTAAGATATCAAATGTCTGACTCAACTTCGTTTTGAGAATTGACAAGTCATAAGAGGACTTCCTAACAATCAACATATCATCAACATAAAGTATCAAGCACATCAAGCTGCCATCTGAGCATCTCTTTTTTCTTGAGCTTATAAACTAGAATTTCCTTGCCAAGAACTACATAACCCTCTGGTTGTTCCATATAGATCTCATCTGTAAGATCTCCATGTAAGAAAGCAGATTTCACATCCGTTTGGACTAGCTCTAAGTCCTCCATTGCAACAAATCCAATCAACATGCATAGGGTAGTCATCTTGACCACTAGAGAGAAGATTTCCTTGAAATCAACACCATGTTGTTGCTTAAAACTCTTTGCAACAAGTCGTGCTTTATACTTTGGAGAAGCTCTATCTAATGTGAATTTCAGCTTATATACCCATTTACATGGTAAATCTTTCCTGCCCTTTCTCAAAGGTACTAAATCCCAAGTACCATTCTTGTGAATAGAATCCAACTTACTCTTCATGGCACACCCCCACTTGACATGATCCTCTATTTGCATAGCCTCTTTGTAGCAAGAAGGCTCACCGGCATCTGCTAGCATAACAAAATCTAATCCTAGAACATATCTATCAGGTGGATGTGAGACACGTGCAGAGCCTCTCAATGGTTGCTGAACAGGAACATGTGCAAACTGATCTGATCGGACATTCTCTTGAATATCCCTATGTGCAAAATTTTTATGCATGATAACTAGAGGACTAGTATCCTCAAACACCACTCTTCTCACTTCAACCTCCTTAATGGGCTCTTTATGCATCTTAGACTCATAAAAAATGGCATCACTACTTCTGATCCCTAACCATGTTTTAGGATCCCATAAGCAATATCCAAATTGTCCTTCTCAACCATATCCAAGAAAAATGCATTTCTTTGACTTATGGTCTAACTTTTGTCTAAGATTCTTGGGTATATGAACACATGATTCACACCCAAAAACTCAAAGATGATCATAATATGGTGGCTTCCTTGTACATAACTCTTGTGCCACTTTCAAAACTTTGGCAGTACTAAGTGAAAGGTTAATCACATGAACTGCAGTCAATACTACTTATGCCCAAGAGCCTTGTGAGAGTTTTTGCATGATGCAACATAGAAACTACTCTATCTTGAAGAGTTCTATTCATCCTTTCAGCTACACCATTTTGTATTTGGGTATAAGGAAATGTAATCTCTCTACAAATCCCTCTAGACTAACAGAAAAGGTTGAATTCATGTGAGGTATACTCACCCCCATTATCTAAACATAAATTCTGAAGCTTAGTTCCTTTTTTAGTTTCAATTGAAGCAAGCCATTTTCTAAAAGTAGGGAATACCTCATCCTTTGATTTGATAGGATATACCCAAACTTTTCTAGTAGCATCATCTATGGAAGTGACAAAGTAAAGACAACACCTAAGGAGCTAGTGGGCACAGGACCACACACATCTGTATGAATGAGATCTAAAGCTTGAATTGAAGAGTCAATGTGCTTTCTATGCACATTTCTGGTTTGCTTTCCATATTGACAATGCTCACAAAATGAAAAATTAGAGAAAGATAACACAAGTAATTAGCCAAAATGAGAAAGATTTTCCATTCCACTATGAGATATATGGCCCAAATGACCATGCCAAATACAAGCCATAGTCTATTCAGTAACAGCTAACAAGTGTTCTTTTTGTGATACAAATAAAGGATAAAGTGAGCCAACTTTGCTTCCTTTTGCAATAACCATATTGCCCTTTTATATACGAAAGGACTGAGCATAGAAGACCATCTTGCAACCAAGGTCATCAAGTTGACCAACTGACATCAAACTGTGTGATAATTGAGGTACATAGCATACATTATGCATAATAAATTTTGAACCATCAATGAACTGCACAACCACATCTCCAATCCCTACAATGTCACACTGATAAGAGTCACCAAGTCTCACGGTACCAAGAGTCTTTGCTGCATAATTAGAGAACCATTCTCTCTGTGGTGTCACATGGAAAGAAGCACCAAAATCTAGCAGCCATGTGTGGCAAAGAGAATCAGCCATATGAGCCTCAGTTGACATAGTACTATCAAGTGTCAACACATCACCATCATGAGAAATAGCATTAATTTCTTCAATCTTCACAGTCGAAGTAGATGGTGTAGGTAACTATTTAACATTCCCACCAACATTCTATCCTTTACCTTTAGCATTCTTTAATGCATAATAATCTTTATTCATGTGTCCTTTCTTATGACAATAATGGCATTCAATATCCCTCTTCCTTGATTTATTTCTACTCTTATTATGTTGACCGTTCTTTTCCTTGTTCTTGCTCCTTCCACACTGCTCATTCTTTCCTTGGTAAGAATCACAAACATGATATGCATCTCCACTCTGAGTGCCAACCATAGATTTTCTATGAATCCCCTCACTGAAGAGTGCTCCACATATGTCATCATAGATGATTTTACCACCAGGTGCGCTATTGCTAATAGCTGTGCAAAACGTATCCCATGATGATGGCAAGATGCATAACAACAATACTAATTTCATTTCATTATCCATATCCATTTTCAGAGCCTGTAACTGGGAGAATATAGCATCAAACTCATTTAGATGAGCAATAACACTATCTGTGTCCTTCATGCAAAGGTCATATAATTTTCTCATCAGATACACTTTATTTGATGTCATCTCTTTTTCATATGTATTGCATAACTTCTTCCAAAGCTCCTCTGCACTTTCACAGTCTAATACTGTAAAGTAAACATTATCTGCCAAGTGCAAGTGAATGGTAGACCTAGCCATTTCATCTAGCTCATCGCAATCATCTTCATCCATGTCAACAGGCTTCTTTGAAATCCCATTTATTGGCTTCCATTGCCTCCTTTGAATCAGCACATGTTTAATCTGATTCTTCTATAGACCAAAGTTTGTACCATCAAATTTTTGGATCTCAAAATGGTATTTGCCCTGCAAGTTATAGCTCCTCCTCCGAACACTGGCACTAGACCTTGATCCATCAGATGTTCTTGAGACCTCTGATGCCATGATGGTAGAGAACTGAATAGAATGATAATGGAGCTAGAAGAGTCCAAACACCAACAAATAAGTGTATCAAGGAGTAAATCGTCCATTATATAGTTGATAAAACCAAGAATCTAGAAAAATTTTTCCAGAGTATCATCTACAAAATGAGCATATGGACAGTGTCAAAATATCATAAAACTACAAGTACTGACATGTTTACTTGCATAGTGAATCACTCAATCCACTGCATATAATTAGTTACCCAATAGAAAAGTCAACTAGGCTTACAGAGCACCTATGAACAAGTATCATACATCTCCTATCGCAAAGTTGGGTAAGTCTTCCACCTCCCTCATGCGTAGCCAATAGTGACTTCAGTGACTCAGATGACAAGGTATGCCAAGGTCTATGCCTTGGTCACCGCCTTAGTCATAGGCCTTGGAGAAAGCCTTGGTTGGCAGATGCTCACTTTGCTTGCACAAAAGGAACAAATCTTTTGCATTGAAATGCTCTGATAACAGTGAAGTATTTCAATGGTGATGCACCACAATGCACTCTCCTTCTCAAGAGCTCCACAATGATATCCTTGGAGTAGAAAATTGAGCTCCTATGGCCGCACACGAGTACTCCGCACAGAGGCTACATAATACACACAAAAACATAGTACACAGGGAGCATGAACACAGACTTCTTAGGTGTTACAAATGCGGTCGAACCTACAGTCTGTTACTGACCAAGCCACTATATATTTTATTAAAGAACATATACAAATAAGTTTCTTATGGCCATTTGGCCTTTCACATGGACACTAACGGTAACATATATTTACCCTTATTAGATGGGTCTTGAACCTTAGGGCTATTTCTCTAAGGTTGAGTACCTTAGGCTTGATTGGAAGCTTCTCCTAGCCACTTGATTTGTACGTGAGAGCTTGCAAGGTCTTCTTTTAGAAGGCATGTTATTTTTTAAGATTGGGAACCATGTGATCACCTTCAGTACCCATGTGATAAAAGGTACACATGTACCCTTGAGAGGGACTTGCCCCCTTGGTCTTGGAGTTATATATTGGAGGGGTTGGTTGGGTGGATATGTGCATCTATCTTCCTAGTGTGAACTTGTTGGTTAGTCTTCTTAATTAATTATTTCATTTACTTGTGAAGGTTATGGCCTGCTCATAACAGAGGTTATACGGTCTTCTTTTAGAAGGCCTCTTATTTTTTAAGCTTGGGAACCATGTGATCACCTTCGGTACCCATGTGATGGAAGTTACACATGTACCCTTGAGAAGGACTTACCCCCTTGATCGGTACCCATGTGATGGAAGGTACACATGTACCCTTGAGAGGGACTTACCCCCTTGGACTTGAAGCTATATATTTGAGGGGTTGGTTGGGTGGATATGTGCATCTATCTCCCTAATGTGAACTTTTTGTTTAGTCTTCTTAGTTGATTATTTCATTTAGTTGTGAAGGTTATGGCTTGCTCACAACAATGGTACTAGAGCCTTGGTTTTTAACCCATGAGTTTTTTTCCCTTGACCCCACAATATCATCTAGTTCATCATCATTACTCTAGGTGAGTATTCACTATGGAAGTTTCTGTTGGAGATAGACGTCTGCAGAAGCACGCGAACAGCACAAGGAAGAAGAAGAAGCTTGGAGCACAACACACAAGACTGAATGTATTACTAGAGAATGTACAAAGATAAGTAGCCCATCAGGGCAATAGGCGTATATACAACCCGGGGGAAAAAAACCTCCTAAAGAGGGAAAAAAGTGCCCCGGCGGTCCTAGAGTGTTCACACACATCACTACCTAAATATATCAACAAATCCCCCCTGGGAGTGATGCGGTGAACGGAGCTGGCACTCATGTATAAGGAAGTGCCAAGCTATGTGGAAATCACTCCACAAAAGGAAGTAAGCCCAAAGCTTTGCGGAAAGCTTCAAACTTCTCCCTAGGCAGAGCCTTTGTGAAAAGGTCTGCAATGTTCTCCTGCGTGGGCACATATGCCAAGCTGATCTCCCCAGCAGAGAACCTCTCCCTGACATAGTGATAATGCACCTCAATGTGCTTAGTGCGAGCATGGAACATAGGGTTCCTCGCAACTGCCAATGCGCTCTGACTGTCAGTGAAGATGGTGGTGGCAGAAGACTGGCCAACACCCAAATCAGCCATAAGGCATCTGAGCCACACACACTCAACAGTCGCTGTGAAAGCTGCCCTATACTCAGCCTCACAACTGGAAGTGGCCACAGTAGGCTGCTTCTTGCTCAACCAAGATATACATGAGCTACCAAGCATGAAGCAAAAACCACTGGTGGACACACGAGTGTCATAGCAACCAGCCCAATCTGAGTCAGAAAAAGCATGCAAATCTGGCGGTAGTGATCCCCCCTTGGGATAAAACAACCCAAGTAGCCGAGTACCACTTAAGTAGCGAAAGATGCGCTTAACCGCCTTCCAATGCGTGACTCCTGGGCAATGCATAAACCTGCTCATTTGTGAGACAGCAAACTGAATATCTGGCCGAGTAATGCATAAGTAAATCAAGCATCCAACAGCCTGCTGATAGAGAACAGCATCAAATGCATCTCCAGCATCATGAAGACTCAATCGTAAACCTGTCTCCATAGGAGTGGCAATAGGCTTACAGTCTTCAAGGCCAAAACGCTGCAATAATGTGTCAATATATTTCGTTTGACACAAAGCCATTCCACCATCAACGTGCATAAACTGAATGCCCAAATAGTGATGCAAATGCCCCAAATCAGACATCTCAAATGAGGCATGCAAATCAGCCTTGAAATCAGCAATATGCTTCTCAATAGGACCAGTGAGCAGCATGTCGTCTACATAGACAACAATGATCAGAAGCACATCATTAGCACGCTTAACATATAAGGTGCTTTCAGTTGGACTGTTCTCAAAACCATGTGCAATCAGATAGGCATGTATCTTCTCATACCAAGCACGTGGTGCTTGCTTTAAACCATATAATGCTTTCTTTAACCTGCACACCTGGTTTTCATGCCCTTTCTGCACAAAGCCACGGGGCTGAAAAACATACACTTCTTCATGCAAGTCACCATTCAGAAATGCTGTTTTAATGTACAATTGATGTACATTCCAACCATGATGGGCTGCAAGTGCACAAATGCTCCGAACAGTAGTCATATGGCATGTAGGTGCAAAGGTCTCATCAAAATCAATGCCTCTTTCCTACGCATAACCCTTTGCAACAAGCCTAGCCTTATACCTGTCAACTGTACCATCAGGTTTACGCTTCAGCTTGTATACCCACTTAGTGCCAACGGCCTTCTTGCCAGGAGGCAAGTCACATAAAGACCATGTACCATTCTTCATTATAGCATCATATTCAGATTGCATAGCAGCCATCCAATTTTCTGAATTCTGTGCTTCATCAAAAGACACAGGCTCATTCTCATCACAGAGACTAGATGCAGCCATAGCATAGCAATCTGATGCAAAGGAGGCACTATGAGAGCCTGAACGAGTACGATATGACAAAGGTGCATCTAATTTGTTGTCACGCAAAGTCTGCACCAGCCATTTTGGCATAGTTTTTGCCTGCTCAATATCAGCTCTCTCATCAGCAAGTGCATCATGTAAATCTGCATTAGAAATGGAATGATCTGCATCATCATATGAAACCTGCAAAGGCTGAGAAGTTGCCTCATTAGGACCAGCACTAGCATGTCCACCTGTAAAAAGTGGCATCAATGTATCATACATGTCTTTGGAGCTAACAGATGTCTCCTTAGTACATGAAATCAATGGTTGAATAGCATCTTCCACAAAGACAACATCATGGCTAACCAGAATGCATTTAGTCTGTGGATGATACAGACGATAGCCTTTACTTTCAGAACTGTACCCAACAAAAATACATTTTACTACCTTATCATCCAATTTTCTGCCATGTTGTTTAGGCACTAATGCATATGCCAAACAACCAAAAACACGCAGATGAGCAACAGATGGCTTGCGGTCATGCCAAGCCTCATATGGAGTGATAGACTGCAACGCTTTAGTGGGACACCTGTTCAGTACATATGCTGCACACATGACAGCCTCAAGCCAGAAACTATGTGGTAAAGCCTGACTTTTGACCATGCACCTCGCCATCTCCATGAGTGACATGTTCTTTTGTTCAGCAACTCCATTCTGTTGAGGTGTATACGGCACTATACACTGGTGTTTTATCCCACGTTCAGCCAGAAATGCATTAAAATCTGAAGACATATATTCCCCCCCTCGATCAGAATGGAGGGTGCCCATTTTACATGCTGACAGATTTTCAGCCAAAACCAAAAACTGTTTGAAGCACATGAACAGTTCAGACTTTGCTTTGAGTGGATATACCCATGCATGCCTGGAAAAATCATCAATGAAAGTCATGAAGTAAAGGTAATTTCCAAAAGAGGGTGTCTGCATAGGACCACAGACATCACTATGTACAAGCTGCAATTTCTGTGTAGCCCGAACTGAACCATCTTTTGGAAAGGAAGAACGCTGCATTTTGCCCAAAATACAGCCTTCACAAACATGTTTTCTAGGTGCCTCAAGTTTGGGCAAAGAGGACACCATTTCATATTTTTGTAGGCGTAACAAACTAGCAAAATTCAGATGACCAAAGCGTGCATGCCAAAGCTTTGCATCTGACATAGCCTGAGAATCATGAACTGCACATGCCGAATCATTCACAGATCTTTCATAGTCTATGAGCTTATACAGCCCACGACATAAAATGCCAGAAGCAATAATCACATCGCCATTTGAGAGATCATGGACTGTACACCTGTCATCAACGAATTTCACAACCAAGCCAATCTTGGCTAATGCAGAAACTGATAAGAGATTCTTTTTGATCACTGGCACAAATAAAGCATCTGACAAAGTGAAAGAACTACCATCAGCAGTAGTCAGAATGATCTTACCAACTCCCATAACAAGATAAGAGGAGTTATTGGCGCATGTGACAGTATTCCCTGTAGGGGCAGGCTCGAGTGAAGAGAAGAAACTGTGCTGCGAGGTAATATGTTTGGTCGCCCCACTGTCAAAGTACCAAACATCTGAGTCTACTGCAGACATGCACTGATCATGAGAAGATGGGTCAAAACTACAGACAGTAGTAAACGCCCATTCTTCTTCCTGCACAAGATTTGCAGACTCTGTTTTTGGTGTAGAGGCCTCTGCAACAACCATTCCAGCCTCTTTCTTCTTTGCCTCTTTAGCAGCCAGTTTTGGACAGTTCTTTATAATATGATCATTTCCTTTACAGTACTTGCAGAACAATTTCTGCTTTTCTAATTTCTTCTCATCTTTATCCTGGTTCTTCGATTGTGCAGCATTTGCAGATTTCTGCTTACTAGTAGAAGAGCTCCATTTTCCTTTGCCCTTCTGACTAGCCAGGAAAGCTTGATCTGCAACACGCATAATGGACCTGTTCTGCCTGGACTGATCTTCTTGCAACAGAACAGAGACTAATTCCTCAAATGACAAGGCATTCGGATTGCCTTTCATCATCAACCGAAGAGTAGAGGCAAAACTCTGATATGAATCAGGAAGACCATTCAGAACGGTCTGCACAAGTGAGCTATCTGGTATAACCTCATCAGCAGAAATCAATTGTTCCTTCAGGTCTTTGATCTTTGTAAGAAAACTGTCCATAGAATCACCTTCATTCATGTGCTCACTCTCCAACTGTTTTCGGAGGTAAGCAACACGAGCCTCATTCCTAGCCTGGTACAAAGTGGTAAGTGTATCCCAAGCATCCTTTGTTGTTTTGCAAGAGCGAATGTGAGGAATAATGGCACGTTTGACAGACGAAGCTATCAATGCATGTGCCTGGGCATCTCTGCCATCCCAACGAATCTGCTCTGCAGTAGGTGCAACAGAAACAGCAGCACGAACAGGAATCTGCAGAATATCATCTTCAACACCATCTTCATCAGCTCCAACACCTGTATTTGCAGTACCTCTCGTTACAGGTGTAACAGGACGTGTTTCAACACCCTGCACAATGTTCCACAATCCTTTTGCAACCAGTACATGTCGCATCATATAAGCCCATAATGGGTAGTTGGTACCATCCAACTTATCCTCAACAGCCAACATACGGAATACATCACTGCTTTCAGCCATGGCCGGTGACTAAAATACCTTGATGCAGAAAATTGACTGTATCTCAAAAAGTTGAACAAAACTGCCCAGACGAGTTCTGCTAGACCTGTAGCAGACTTTGAGACGCTTAAACTGGCGAACAGAAACTGGTATATACCTTTGGCACAAAAGGAAGAAATAGCCTGCACAAGCACCCTGAGTATGCTCACCAAATTTCGTGCGAATCTGAGATTGCAAACCGAGGAGTGTCGACGGCGCCCTAGAAGAAGCGACGACCTGCTCTGATACCAATTGTTGGAGATAGATGTCTGCGGAAGCACGCGAACAGCACAAGGAAGAAGAAGAAGCTTGGAGCACAACACACAAGATTGAATGTATTACTAGAGAATGTACAAAGATAAGTAGCCCATTAGGGCAATAGGCATATATACAATCCGGGGGAAAAAAACCTCCTAAAGAGGGAAAAAAGTGCCCCGGCGGTCCTAGAGTGTTCACACACATCACTACCTAAATATATCAACAGTTTCTCACCAAAGATGCCTTTACAAGGTCTCTAAAAGTTCAAGTTAATGTGATCCCCTTCTATGGAAAAAGCCATGACATCTAAGGCCCTCTCTTAGCCACCATTTGGGTGGCCAAGAGAGCTTGTAACCAACCAAGAATGAGCACAATATGCACGTGAGGGAGGTGCCCAAGGCACTATGTAGGTTGGACACTCTCTTCCTCATTTGCTTTGTGGAGGAAATAAACTCATGATCCTCTTTTTATAGAGGCTTCCAAGCACCAATACCTCTTATATGGGATTTTTCGATCTCATTCATACAACGACAAGAGTTTTTTATTTCTGGCACATGGGTTCTTTGCCACGTCCTCATGCACAAGGAGAAAACTGGTCTTATTGTGGCTAGGATTCGAACTTGAGACCACAAGTTTAAGAGGAACATGTGCTAAACACGTGAACCCATGAGTTTTCATGAAAGAAACTCCTATAGCGCCCCTCATAATGATATCTTCAAGCTGATCTCATGCTGCAATTTTAAAAGTATCTCAAGGTTCTTGAAACTCTTCCTAAGCTTCATTTGATATCAACCTTGTAAGATGGTAAATGCAAGGTCTATTTGGAAGTACCATGGAGTATGAAGTTGAGCATGGATAGATCGTATGGAGAATCAAAGAAGGACTATGGCTTCGAAAATTGCCAACCTTAACAAGATGAGCATGCTTGCAAATGAATGGCCTTCATCAAAGATCTTGGGGAAGTATTTTATTGTCCCTTTTGTTCCTTGCATATCTTATTGCTCTAATTACATAAGTGAATGTAATTAACAGTTGCTTTATTTGGAGCCTTCTAACAAGCTTTAATGAAGAAACAATAAAGGGAAGGCATCCATTCAAGAAGTTATGGAGAATCATCAGGCAAGGATAAAGGTAAGAATTTTTTAATATGTTTTTCCTCACTGTCATGAATAATTTTCTTGATGACATAGAATTCTTATGCACAAAGAACAAATTTATAGGCTAGTTCATCTTTAAGGGTAGATCTCAACAGAGGAATCAATGAAAAGAAAATCCTTAAAGTTAAGTGTTTTCAAGTTGAAATTACAACTAATACTTGATAAGCTAAAACATCGTTGTGACATGAGCACTGGATATGCTTCGTAATGGAAATAATACTTACAAGTCTAAGAAGTAATAGATCTCACTTGATTAGACTAAAATAAAGGTTAAAGCTAATTTACCTGCACTAAGCTCTAGAGCTTCAACCTTTGGAGTTTACTTTCAAACTAAGAGAATTTGATCCTCTCTTTATTTCTAACTCTCAATACAATTACTAGGAGTAGAATCTTTTAATATCTTGCTAGAAGGATTCATCTTCCCATTGATAGTATAATTAAAGAAAATGCCTATTTCTAGACATTATCTTCTTGATGTATTCCATTGGATCATGACCCCCTTTTTCTTCTAGCTATCAAGAAAAAATACTCAATGGGTTTTAGTTTCCACTATCCCATACTACCGGGTTCTTCATCCAATCCATAGAACCATATCTCTATACTTTTGCATGTCACCTTCTCTATCCTCTTTAATGCTCTCTTAATCATATGCTATGTTCTATGGTACCAAGTTATGAGAGCAAGGACTAAGGTGCTTGGATACAACACAAATAATCTTACTGAATGCTTGAAATTTTGATTAACCATCTTAAGAGGTGTAATTGATCTCATCAAACTTAAAGTTTGACTCGATCGTTGCCCTACTTGGGCCCTTCGGATTTTCTTCTCTTCTTTAGAAAAATAAGAGATAAGACTAGGTCTTTCTCAATTAGATACCTTTTTCTCATCTCAAGTTCAATACTTAAACCATGGGTTTTATTTGGGGATCTGACTTTTATGCTTCACCTACAAAACATTTTTTCTTAGGTCTATATTATTGGAATCCATAGCCTATGTTTTGTTATCCCATGAAGCATCAAGATACCTTTAGGATTGTGCTTATATAACTCATCCAACTTCTTTTCCTAAACCACTTCATCTAGGTTGGAAGATGTAATCAAAGAAGTATGAAGCACTAGAATGTGAAGAAGTACTTCAGTGTGTACCTAAGTTCCAACCTAGGGACTTGTGGAGAAAGAGACTATACCTCTATCCCCGCCAAGTGCATATAGTGGGGATTCACGCTTTATTTATCAATCCAAGGAGTATCAAAACCTAGCCGAGTGTATGAAGAAATGCATTCAAGTGATGATCAATGAAAAGGAGCTTCCCAAAGAGTGCAAATAGGGCTAAGACTATTCCAAACAAGCTTCAACTATCACTTAGGGTGTCGCGATATTTGGAGCAGCAGCCAATAGTAAATTGAGATTTTCTCTTAACTCCGAACTCCGAATATAGAAATAGCATATGCGTTTCGAAGCTCTCAAGAAGACGCATCCAATGGCAGTATTTTCACTCAATTTTGACACATCTACTTCAAGTTATGTGCAAAATACTGAGTCACGGGAATGACCTTCCTACACTTCAGTACTTCTTACACTTCACACACACCTTATCAATAGCAAACAAACACTTTCATGGATAGACAACACTTCCTAACACTCTTTTCAAGCAACACACATGCACACAAGCTCACAAAGAAGATGATACAAAGAGGAGAAGACACAAATTCGAATTTCTGTGCTCTTGATTCTCACAATGGCAAAAAAGTCTTTACAAAGAGTCACAAATTGACTTATATACATGTGCCCTAAAAATGGTACTTTCACACAAGAGACCGGCACTTTATTCACTAAAAGGCTAATTTCCTACTAATTTACATGGGTAAGCTACTAATCTTCTGTGGGGGTGCATCTAGAGGACTCCTCTAGTGCATTTACATCGGAATATATATTACAAAATGATTATGATACAAAAATAAGGTGTCCAAATCGGAAAAATTTTGGGGCCCTTCTTTTTTCTTTGCCTTGTGCTCTTCTTAGCTCTGCAACACTCTCCCCCTCTTTGTCTCTGTCGTCCCTTGACAGGCTTTACTTTTTGTTTGTCACTTATTGTCCGCATGCATCTCTTGCTTAGTTCTGTCTGCTTGTTAAACAGGTGTTCAATTTTGATGGCCTCTTCTTGATTCTCCTTTTACATCCTCTGGGCCTAATGCATTCGTGTTGCATGTTCTTTTCTTTTGCTTGCCCGCAACCCATGGAGATGGACTACCTGATGTTCGTAGTCTAGCTCACCAATAACCTCTTTAATTCCAGGTTGCTGTGTTAAGTCGGGCTTCCATGCACGTCACCAGTGGAAGGATTATTACCTGCCAAATATCTTCTTGCACATCTTCATGGATACTTCCTGGCCCTGGTCCCTCCTTCCCACCTACGTGCTTTTCCTTGATGTGTGCCCCTGCGGGGCTCTGTGCAGAGATGGGTGTTGCACCCCTGCGGGGCTTCCTGCAGAGACATATCTTCAAATGTTATTTTTTTAGTGAAGCTTCTTTCTTTGTCTTCTTCTTTTCTTCTTTTTGCTGGACTCTCCCTCAACACTGCCCCCCTCCTGAACTCTGTCGTCCCCGACAGGCTTTGGAAGTCGAGGGGAGTATGTTCTGTATACCTTTTGCTCTGTTTCATTAAGCAGATTAGCTTCACGTATCATGAGTTGCTTCCACTGTTCTGCTTTCACACCATCATGTGGCGGCTGTCTATGGTCAGCGAAGAAGCTTAGCTCATATGCCACCAGTCTGGCATTCAAATTGGATGACATCTTTAAGAAAATTTCTGAGTCAATTTCAAAAAACCCTGTGAAAAACGCTTCTTCGAATGTTTGCATATATGTACTCGATAGAAACATAAGCCTAGAATAATATGCCATTATTGTGGTTCGGCTAAGCATAAAAGACAAATAAAAAATGAGAATATTTGTTCCCTGATTAATGCCAATGAAATTTAAAAATGTATACGCTGTGTGCTTGAACACCTTCAAAACTGTAAGGATCATGCTGAGAATTTTATTTGTCATCTTGATTGTTAAATCGGGTACTGTTGCGTAACAGTGTAGCCAAAATTCAATGGTTTTTACCATATAATCTTCCGTTGGTAGATAATTATGGGGTGGGCTTGGAAGTAGCGGATAATTCAGCCACTGTTTATTGATCACACCATTCTTTTGCATATCCAAAAATTCTCTGGCTTCTCGGCGACGTGGTGTTGGGCAAAATGAAGGATTTACCTGTAATAAGTATGGTCCTGCTTGCCAGTGCACCCGCAATGTAGGATTTTTCTCCAAAAATTTTCTTCTCCAGACAAGTTGTGCCACTTCAAATTCTTCTTGAGTATAATTGAATATGTTATCTTTAAATTGCAATTGGTCGTTTGGATTTTTTTGTGTGGTCTTCTTTATGTATTGCCTTGTCTTCTCTTTCAATAATCCGTACGGAATGTTGAAAGGCTTCAATATGGTTTCCAAGTCTTTGCCCTTTATTTTTGCCTCCTTCATTACTTTGATCACTTCATTTTCAAAATTCTCTGTCAATCAGGACACCAATAGTGCCCGTTCCTTCTGACCTATTTCTACAGTGTATGGCATGGGATGATCATCACATGGGTCCGTCATCTGCTCTTTTATTGGAGAATTATAAATCGGGGGAGATAGAGGACGTACCTCTACCTCGTCAGTAGGATTCTCTTGTATTGGCTCTACTGGTGTCCCGATTGGTACTTTCTCTTCCGCTTTAGTTTCTAATTGTGCGATGTGTTCATTCTTCTCTTTAATTTCTTGCATAGCTGCCCTAAGTGCCTCTTTGGTAGCAAGTAACTCATTACCAATCTCTGCTACCTGATCCATATTTTCACTATAACATACTGCGAGCTTTCCATTGGCCGTATTCAGCTGCTTCTTTAGCTCAATGGTTTCTTGAATGTACTTACGTTGCCATTCTTCTCTTAAGGCCTGCTCTTGTTTCATCAATTCTGCATACTTCTCATTCTGATCTCTTAATTCTTCCTGGTCAGTCGCAGAAGCCTCTTGTTTTTCGATAGGCTGGTCATATAATAATGCCTTCATTAGTTCTTTATTTCTGCTGCGTAAACTATCATTTTCCTCTATGTATACTTTTAATTGTGTTTCTAGCAAGTTGCTTCTAGCCTTTATTCTCTCCTTGTCTGCTTCGCTGGCTTCAAGTTGTCTTTGTAAATCTGTCAATTGTGCCTGGAGTTGATGATGTTGTTTCATCAATCTCTTAATTCTTCCTGGTCAGTCGCAGAAGCCTCTTGTTTTTCGATAGGCTGGTCATATAATAATGCCTTCATTAGTTCTTTATTTCTGCTGCGTAAACTATCATTTTCCTCTATGTATACTTTTAATTGTGTTTCTAGCAAGTTGCTTCTAGCCTTTATTCTCTCCTTGTCTGCTTCGCTGGCTTCAAGTTGTCTTTGTAAATCTGTCAATTGTGCCTGGAGTTGATGATGTTGTTCTTTAACTGACGTTATCTCCCTTCCCTTGGCTGAAATCTCTTGCTGGGCCTGGATGAGATGTGCGGACAATTGTTCACTCATGATTTGAAATTGATTCTTTTCCCTCATGGCTTTGTCATAATCCGCATCTGTGTCCATCATTTGCTGTTGCGTGTCCATGGCCGTTTGTATCATTTGCTTGACTACAGGTTTTAAGTGAGTAACATCAACTTTTAACCAGGTGGTAGGGATGCTAGGTTCTTTTCCTGTTGTAACATCTTTCCCTTGTGCAACATGTAACGTAGTATCATGGGGCTGCCTAATATGAAGTTCGATCCTTGGCTCGGACTCCCTATGGTCAATTTTACCTTGAGGTGTATCATCAGGCACTTCAATCACGATTGGCTTCTTATTTTGTTGTAGGCCTGCTTCCTGGTCCACTGGAGTTTGTATTTCCTCTTTGATAGGTGGCACTACATCTTTATTAGTTATTGGAACTTCCTTGATGCTTATCTTTGACTGATCATTTAACTGAATCAAGTGTTCCTGTTCAATTTGTATTTCCTGGTGTTGTGCTTTTTGTTGATTTTCAGGTGTGACGTCCACCTGATTTATTTATGTCCATTCTTCGTTTTTCAATTCAGTTCGTATATCCGTGTCTAAGGTGTCCTTCTCTGGGCTTGATTCTTCATCAGAGCTCGAATCTTCTAACCCTAGTTCTTTGTATCTGGCATATTGTTCTGGAGTATGTTCTTTATCTTTGTGTTTTTTTTCTTGGCTTGCCTGTCTGTAATGGTGACCTTGAATGTTTAAATTTACTTGCCCCCGCATGTGCTGATGCGTTTCTTCTAGGGTTGCAGAGAGGTCTCTTTTCGTAATTGGTTGTTGTGTCATTGGAATCTTTGGCAATATGTGTGTTCTCTTTGATTGTGGTGTCTCTTGAGCTTATTCCTCTCTTAGGCGTTTAGTCCCCCTCATGGGTTTCTTTGAATTGGTTCCTACTTCTTCAATAGATATGGTTGTTTTCTTTTTCTTTGGAACAGTCGCTGACTTGGCATATTTTGCTAGCTCTGTTGATGTCGACATCAAGCGGAAGCAATTCTTCATGTCAAGTGCCTCATAAATGAGTAGGGTCAAGGCCGAACTACCATTCAGAAACCTTTTCTGAGCCCACTTTTTCTTTGCTTCGAATAGGCGATCTTGAACATATGGAGTCATGTTTACTTGATTTCCTACTTGTCTCATAGTATGTGAGAGTAGTTGTACAACAATCTTTTGAGGTGTTGTGTATCTATGCATACTTGGAAAGCAAAAATGTTGGTGCACTAAGCGAACTGAGTCCTCAATATCCGTTCTGTTGATTTCCAAAAATGTTCTATTTTTCGGATCATGACATTTATCTTTGACATTCGTGAGTCCCTCTTGATTCCATCAAAAAGCTCTGTTAATTAGCTCATGAGTGAGTCGAATTGTTTTCCAGGTGCCAACTTTGTCAAGTACCCTTGCTTCCGAGACTGATGCCTTATTCGATGCAGACTGAAGTGTATTCATCACTTGCATACATCTCTGGAAATCTGGCATATAGATAGGTAGTCTTAGGAATGCATCAATTCCTGCTTGTGTCCAGACATCTGTCATGTGCGGTAATCCTTGTATGATAGTCTTCAAATCTTGTGACATGATAGGGAAGTAGTGATCTCTATCCATGATCTTGATGGTCACCATGAAAATGAGCTCGGACACTGGTTGATCATCAAGAAACTAATGTGCTCTTGCCTTAGTTATTGATTCCAGGGGAAGAAGTTGGATCTCTTCTTCTCGCGTAGCCTCGGAATTAGAAGATGCCATCTGCACTCAATGTAGAGCAGTAATTAGTGGCAAGATGGTATCAAGAATCATCCTTCATTTATCCTTCATTAGATTGGCAACGCTCCGCGTGAATTGTGTCGTCCCTTCCCCGTGGGTGTGAGAAAGGTAATACCTAGAATTTTTCATATTTTCATATATTTTATGTTTTTGTCTGAAAGAAAAACAGAAAAGTTAGTTCATAACCAAAGCGGTTATTGAATCTTGAATGATTTTCTTAGTACAAGTGCTCTCCTATTCCCAAGAGGGAAATGTGCTTCACTATCCTGAAATAGAAGAAAAATGTGCGGAATGCTTGGCCTTGTAATGTGGCCCTATCATGCATACTTTGGGTTCTAGTAACTCCAAATGTGTGCAACTCGAATTATTCGATAGATGCATACAACTTGTCTTGCCTTTCGGCATCCAAATCTACTTTACTCTGTTGTGACAGATTGTGTTCCCAACATTCCTGGTGAATGTGGTGCTTCTCATGCGGTGCTTCTGCTTTGTCTTCTTTTTACATCTTGGAATGACGTTTGAATCGCATGTAGACTCCTGCTCTATCCTGTAGCGGTTTATCTTCTGTCGTTTTGCCTTTAGATCATACTGATTCTCCTTGTGCCTTGACTCGTCCTTTTTGATGATGTCATTCGTTCACACATCTTGGGAATCCATATTTGCGTTTGGGCCGATTGGGCGGCTATCACTTCTTCGGAATCCATACTCTTGCAGTTCTGTGAGGAACTGGGTGTCTAATGTGACCTGCATTCTCATTCTGTTGTTGTTTCCGATGTTGAGAGCAGTCCTATTGTTGAAGATATGCTGTCACTTGATCTTTTCTGATCCAAGCCTTTCTAGTGTAAGGAATAGGGTAAATTCTAATGTGTGCAGTTGTTTGACAGTTGTGCTAACTAGTCTCTCTTGTGCTTGGTTCCTCACTGACGCTGTTATTGGGTAAGACATTAATCTGGTGATTTACTGGATTAGAAGATTGTGTGCAATCGAGATTCAGTGTATCCTCATATGAAGTACTCGATGAAGAAGTTTCCAGAGTGCGAGTGAACATACATTCATCATCGTGTTCTTTTAAGTGAGTTCTCGGTTCTATACTTTTGGCTTTGATTGGTCGTTCGTCTAGCATGTTGAATACTTCACGATGTCCTATCTTGGCCGAGATGTATCCTAAGGCCAATTGAATAGTCACTTCATATTCGTATATCCAATCTTGGCCTAACACGAGCTCTTCTAATAGGTCCTGGTCGTGGCATACTAAGAGTTTCTGGTCCATCGTGTTGTTTCCGAGATGTAGAGGTAAAGTAATCTCTCCTATACATTTGGTAATTTTTCCTCCTATTCCAATCAGTTGTGCCTTAGAATAAGTGGTACTCTTTTGTTCCCGCACCCAAATTCAAATAAGCTTGCGTCATTTGCTGACCTAGGATTTTCGTGGCTCTAAAATTAGCCATTGGGATGAGTTCTTCTCCTAGTCGATATCTCTCATCTCTCTCTCTCATCCACTCTTTTCGTTTCCTGATTCGTTCTAGTGCTTCTTGTCTAGCTTCTTCTCGTATTCTTTCTTCCTCTATGCACCTATTTTTACCCATTAGTAATCGTGACATTATCTCTTCTGTTAATGGCTCTAAATATTTTTTCACTCGACATCCACTTATATAGTTTGGTAATACTTCTTCATCTAGGGTTGCTAAACTGATGGCTCCACTTGTGGATATGCGATTGATGACTAACGGGCCATATCCTCTTTTTTGCAGTTTCTTAACATGTTGTTCAGAGTATATACCAAAACTAAATCTCCTTCCTTCAAGTTTTTATCTTTAATATGAGCATCAAAATATCCCTTCTGTCGTCTTTTTGCCGCATAAATCCCTGCTACTGCTTGTAACCTAGTTTCATGTAACTTTTCTATTTGATCCAATTGAGCTGACAGTTCATGTCCAGTCCACTCATAAGTTGTTGCTACTCTGAGAGTGGGTATTAAGAAATCAATTGGCAAAATAGCATTCTGTCCATACACTAAGTTAAAAGGAGTAGTTCCTATAGCAGTCTTGTAGGCTACTCGGAATGCCCATAAAGCATGATGTAATTGTTTATCCCAATCCGATCTACAATTGTTCACAATTTTCGTGAGAACCGTGCACAAGATTTTATTTGAACTTTCACCTGTCCATTGGCTTGCAGGTGATATGGGGCTGATTTCTTATGAATCACTAAGAATTCGTTCAGTAAGGCTTCTATCACTTCGTTCACAAAATGTGTGCCTCTATCACTCACAATTTCTATCGGCAGTCCAAATCTAGTGAAAACGTTCTCAAAGAGAAACTTTGTTGTAGTCCTTGCATCATTTTTCTTGGTTGCTTTGGCTTCAACCCATTTAGTCAAATAGTCTGTGGCTACAATTATGTACTCAGCATGGGATCCTTTAGCTGGTGGTCTAATAGGTCCTATGAAGGCTATTCCCCATTTAGTAAAAGCTCTGGCACTCATCATGGGTTTCAGCGGCATTTCATCTCTTCTAATTGGATATTTCGTTTGTCGGCAGGTATCACATCGTTGAACATATGTTGCTGCATCTTGATGTAGAGTTGGCCACCACATCCCTGCAAAGAGAATCATTTTTGCTGTTTTATTTGCAGAAAAATGTCCTCTTGTAGCCCCTGTATGTGCCATCTCTAAAACAGCAAGATATTCGTCTTCATGAATGCACATTTGTAAATGATTATCTCTTCCTCATTTAAAGAGTTGTTTTCCTATGAGGGCATAGTCCTTGCTTTGTTCTACAAGTGCACGTTTCCTTGCTACAGTAGCTCCTTCTGGGTACTCTTGGGTATTCAGGAATTTTACCAGAGGCATGCTCCATCTTGGTGCTACAGTGGAGTAGCATAGACTAGATTTCTCTTCTGGATTCCGTTCTTGACAAGTTGGGCAGGCTGATACATAGTTATGTGTATCCCTTTGCATGGTTGGCCAATATATGCCTAATCTCTTCAATGTTTGCCATGTTCCGGTTGCAGTTAAATGAGTTTTCCATTGATTTACATGTGCTTTTTGAAGCCACATTTCTTTTTCCTCCTCTTCCATGCATCTCATGAGTAATCCACTTGAATCTTGGTGATACAAACTTCCAGCAATGATATGAATGTTTTTGGTCTTCCATAGATCTTGGTTTCGGTTTGGTGTGATCCCATGTTTAGGTCCATATGTGAGTATAGGGATCAACTTTTCTGCCCATTGGGGACATACTTCGAGATTAAATAGATACGTGTCTGGCAGATCATCAGGTACTCCTATGGGTGGTTCTCCATGTGTTGTTCTTGATAAGTGATCTGCTCTAATATGGGTATTCCCTTTCTTAACAACCACTTCAAAATCAAATTCCATCAACAATAGAAACCATCGTACTAGTCGTCCTGTATTACAAGGCTTGTTGACTAAGTACAGTAGGGCTTGATGATCAATGAAGAATTTGAATTTGTTTGCCAGTAAGTAGTGTCGAAACTTCTTCACAGCGTACACCATCCCTAGACCTTCTCTTTCGGTCGTGGTATAATTGTGTTATGCTTGATTCAATTGTCTACTAGCATAGGCTATGGGGTGATCCAACTTTCCTGTATCCGCGGGTTGAGCTAAGATGCAATTAATGGCAAACTTGGAAGCATCTACGTGAATGTGAAACGGTTTATTCCAATTAGGTACTCGAAGGATTGGGGCTGATTTTAATCGACTCTTTAATTCGTTAAAGGCCTTCTCACATTCTTCTGTCCAATTAAACTGAGATAATAATGCATAAAGAGGTCTAGCAATTATGGCATACATATGTATAAATCTTTGGTAGTATCCGCAATGTCCCATAAATGTTTGTACTTCTTTAGCAGTCTTTGGTCTCGGTAAATCCAGAATTACTTTGATTTTGTCTTCATCCGTTGAGATTCCATTCTTAGAAACAATATGTCCTAATATCTTTCCTTGTCGAACCATGAAGACACACTTTTCCGGATTAAGGCATACTCTATATTGTCGACATTTGGCAAAGATCTTTCCTAGTTCAGGGATATGTTCTAATCGTATAGCAGAATAAGTGCATAAGTCATCCACATATACCTCCATACTCTTTCTCAGGAACTCCTTGAATACATGGCACATCAATCTTTGGAAAGTGGCTGGGGCATTGGTTAGGCCAAAAGGTATAACTCTAAAGGCGTATACTCCCCATTTAGTTGCAAAGGCTGTTTTATGTTGGTCCTCAGGAGCAATCACTACCTGATTATACCCTAAAAAGCCATCCAAGAAACTATAAACTTCCTTTCCTGCCACTCTTTCCAAAAGATGATCAGTGATGGGTAATGGGTAACTATCTCTTATGGTGGTAGCATTTACCTTTTTCAAATTAATGCATACCCTTAGCTTACCATCTTTTTCGGTACGACCACCAAAGGTGATACCCATTCCGTGTGTTCAATCTCATAAATGAACCCAACATCTAACACCTTATCTATCTCTTCTTTGATCTTTGCTTAGTAAACATTGTTATATGTGTATGGTCTTTGTTTTGAGGGTTTGGCTTCAGATGTCATAGGGATTCTATGGGCACATATAGAAGGATCTACTCCTTTCAAATCCTTATATGTCCAAGCAAAGACGTCCCTATATTCCCTTATGAGTCGTATTAACTCTTGTTCTTCTTCCATTGAGACATCTTGTCCTATAAAAGTACATCGTTCTTCGCCTTCCTCCAAGGTCACTACTATTTTCTTGGTTTGTTCCTTGTTGTCATAGGCTATTCCTGGCTATGCTTCTCGTTTCGGCATCTGTAGCTCAAGCGTAAGCACCACCTCCTTTACTTGTCAATCCGCGGAGACGTGAGGACCGGTATGAAGACCACGAGCAAGTGAAGGCACAAGTGCGTGAGTGAAAGCACACAAACATGCACACACATACACACACACGCGCACAAAGTAAGATCAAAGAGAGGAACAATGGAAAGCTTAGATTGCAAAAGAGTTCTCTTACAAAAGTTCTATTCTCTAACAAGCTAACCCCCAAAAATGAGCTCTCTAGCTCTTTTTATAGTTTTTTGACTAGTTTTGGCCCTGTCCAGACCTAGTGTCCGGCCTAGTTAAAAATTAGGTTCCAGGGCTTATTTGAGGGCTCAAACGAAGTCTAAAAATTATGAAAATTGGTACGATGGTACTCTAATACTCCTCAAGCTCGAGGACTCCTCGGCTTGAACAAAATGGAGTTACTAAAAATAGATAATGGTATTTACAATGGTTTCTAGTGATGAAAATCACTATTTTTGTAGGGGATTCTTCTGAAAAATTTGACATACACTTCTTGGAGCTCCCTACTTGCTCCCTTTCCTCGTGTGTCCACCTTTTGATGTGCTTCCATGCTTTGTCCTTGACTTTGAGCTTCAACACTCCCCCCCCTCTCGAGTCTGTCGTCCCTGACAGACCCTTGTTGGAAGGGCTGTTCTGTGTAGTGCTTTGAGAGGTGGTGTCCATCCGTTGTATGAGCTGGTTCCTTGGATTCCAACAAGAATGTGTCGTTGTGAGCTTTCAAAACTGCAAGTTGCTCAGAAGAGGTTGTCAAGAGTGATTTGGAGCAACTACTGGCTTCAATTTGCTTCCGAGATATGGATGTTGTTCCCATGATGTCCGCTAGCTCTTTTAAAGATGATGTTGAGAGCATTCATGCCAACTACTCATAACCCATAATGAATGATGGGTAAGTGTGTTCGTGCCTGGGTTGAAAAAAGTATGTGCCTTGTGCACGGCCTTGTAATGTAGCCCTACGCATGCTTACTTGGAAAATGCATTGGAAGAAGTATGGTGCAAAAATTGCGGGTCTTGAGCTAAGTGCTCAAGGGTATGCTGACGAAGAGGTTTCCTAAACTATCATGGTTATGGTGTTTCCAGAGTAAAGATACTTACCATGGCAAAGGTTGATGGATGTTTGCCTCTTCGTGTTGTACACTCGGCCTTTGGGATGGAACCTTGTTGATGAATGTCCATGTTGATTGTCCACTGATGAGATCTTTTGAGTGGTGGATCCCCTCTCCTCTTTTCAAAGCAACATTTGTCACTAACAATGTGCATTTCTGAGCTTGGGCTCATGCACGTTCACTTCCCTATATTGACACTCAGAGGAATATTGGACACGTGCCGGTTTCTAAGAGATTACCATGCTGATTGACATAGACCATTCACCAGTGCTATTGTTCCATACTGGTTCAGGAAATACTGAGAATTGAATTGCTTTATATTCCTTGGCAAGCAACATCGGGTAACTACACCAAGCTGAGTTTCACATATTCTCTTTAGCTCACCATATGCAGGAGTCTTCTCCTCCAGAACTACCTTTTGCAGATATCTCCTTGGATGCTCTGGTACATGAAGTAGTTAAGCATCACTCAAGTTGCGGACCTTCAAGCTCTTTCTTCCTACCATGGTAAGAGAAAATCATAGTTGTAGATGCCATGTTCATGCCAAATGCTTGTCATCTACCAGATAAGGCAGCAATAATCTCACTGCTGGCCGAGACACACTACGATCCAAATTGATAAATGCCTAGTAATCAACAGTTCCACCTTCAACTAAGCATGACTCATTCATGTTTCATAAGCCAAACCTGGGAACAAGCTCTCTCTCACTTCTTCTTTCTTTTTTTTTTTTTTTTTTTTTTGAGAAAAAGGATATCACAAAACAAGAACACAAAAGTTAGTATCAATAGAAATGTTCGACATATGTCACTGTGCTCTTGTGCATGGGATTCTCAAGTGTGTCTATGCACGGCCGTGTAATGTGGCCCTATATTAATGCATACTTTGGAAACGCATGACCTAAATGGTGCAAAAGACAGGGTTGTGCAAGGAGCACATGGTTGTTGCTCGTTCGAGGCTTCCGATGTTATTTGTGGAGGTTGATGCCGACCTTGGTGGAGGTATCCATTGAGTCTCGAACTGATGTAATCCTCCTTATTGGAGTCCATTTTAGAACATCATTTGGCACTGTAGAGGTCACTTCAGGCGTCTTTCTCTTTGGATGCTTTCTAAACTGTGGTATCCAGTGTGGTTGATGCTTTGGTTCGGTGGAGGCTACTTGCACTTTTGGCTTCCAAACCCATATCATTTTTGCATGTCTTCCTACTAATGTTGAAGAGCTGATTTGATCTTCCTTTGGTCTCTGTACGTGGTTCTTACCCTTTTCTCTTTTTGGCTTCTTTGTTGAAATCTTTTGCATGTGGGAGAACAAAGGTTGTTGTGGGTGTAGGATCTTCTTAGGTACCCACATCTGTAATTGCCCTTGTTGAGCTGCAGCTAACTTCTTAGGCACCCAAACTTGTTGGATATCTTGTGATTGAGCTTGTTTGAGCTGCTTCCTTCGTCTTCTGGCCTGGTTAGTGTGCATGGATGGGCTTTGTGGGGGTAAGGCTGGTGGTTGCTCTCCTTTGCGTACCCAGATCTGCTTCATGCCCGGAACCGCTTTTTTATCGAATGGTGTCTTTCTATTTGATGTAGCAGTTGTCGTGAACGGTTGTGTTTGCTTGTGTGGTGGGCTCACTACTGTGGCTACTTGAGTCTTTGGAGAAGAAGAAAGATCCACCTGCCTTCGAACCTGGTCTTCCACGATTGACTCCTTCTGCATCATAGAGCTTTTGACACATACAACATCTTCTTTCATATGATTAGTCTTGGAAGAACTAAGAGAGTGTGTGGTGCCATGATTTAGGAGCATGCAGTTCTCTAATTCTAATGTGATGCATTGTTCATGTACCCAAACTTGAAGAATTTGACTTCTTAGGTTTAAGTTAACTGCATGGTCATAGATCCAATCTTGACCCAAGACAAGTGGTTCTGTAAGGTTCTCCTCTTGACATACTAGCACTTTGACTTTCATTGGAACATCTTGAAGGTAGATGGGAAGTTCCACCTCGCCCAAACAAGGGGTTTCCACACCTCCCAATCCTATGAGATAAGCTTCTATGGGATTGATGTTCAACCCCAAGTCTTGGCAGTAGGAAAGTCTAACTGCACTACTTGCTGCACCTGAGTCAATCAATGCTTTCACCGTCCTTGCACCCTTCCCTTGTCCTATCTCTATGGTCACAAAGGGTCTTCGGTCAATGACCTGAGAAGTCGCTATGTCTGACTTTTGACACATATCCATGTGATATTTTGGGGCTTTTGAGTTGACTTCTAGGCCTAATCGCCTTAACTTATTTCACCTAATACGCTCTCTGGCCTCTACCTGTGCTTCTTCTCGCACTCTTAACTCTTCTTCTTTTCGCTTCTTCGCAGTGTTGAGTCTCATTAGCATATCCTCAGTAAGAGGTTCTTGATATAGCTTGACTCTACAGCCACTAATATAGTTTGGCAAGATATCTCCTTCTAGAGTGGCCAACTGAACTGCACCACTAGTGGAAATTCTATTAATGATCATGAGTCCGTATCCTCTTTTTTCCAACTTGCGGGCATGTTGTTTTAGTGTGTATACCAACACTAGATCTCCCTCTTTCAATCCCTTATCCTTGATGTGTGCATCAAAGTATGCCTTTTGCCGCTTCTTTGCAGCGTAGATGCCTGCTGCCGCTCGTAGCCTCGTCTCACCCAAGCGTTCGAGATCAAAGATCCTAGAGGACAATTCATGCCCATTCCACTCATACTCTTGTGCTACTTTTAAGGCAGGGATTAAGAAATCTAATGGTAGCACAGCGTTCTGTCCGAAGACCATCTGAAATGGGGTGGCGTTGAGTACCGTTTTGTAGGCAACTCGATAAGCCCAAACAGCATGATGAAGTTGTTTGTCCCAATCAGAGCGTTTATTATTCACCAGTTTTGTCAATACGTTACAGAGGATCTTATTGGTACTCTCGGCTTGTCCGTTGGCTTGTGGGTGATAGGGGGCAGATTTCTTATGTGTCACCAAGAATTCTTGGAGAAGATTTTCAATGACTTCATTCAAGAAGTGTGTGCCTCTATCGCTCACCAACTCTATTGGTAGTCCATATCTCGTGAACACATTCTCGAATAAGAACTTAGCCGTAGTCTGAGCATCATTCTTTGTTGTGGCTTTGACTTCTACCCACTTTGTAAGGTAATCTGTGGCTACAATGATGTACTCTGCATGGGAGTTTCTAGCTGGGGGGTTAATAGGACCTATGAAGTCTATGCCCCACTTCGAAAATGCACATCCTCCCATCATTGGCCTCAAGGGCATCTCGTCTTTTCTCACTGGATATTGTGCACGTTGGCATGTGTCACATTTCTTCACATAGGTATGTGCATCCATATGAAGAGTGGGCCACCAAAGTCCTGAGAATAGAATGGTCTTGATCACTCGGTCAGGACCAAAATGTCCACCTGCAACACCGCTGTGTGCAGTTTCTAAGACTTTCAAATAATCTGATTCGTGAACGCACAGTCTTAAGTAACCATCTTTGCCTCTTCGATATAGGTTGTCTCCTACTAGGGCATAGCCTTGAGCCTCTTGCTCCATGCTTCTTCTTCTTGCTAGACTAGCCTCCTTGGGTAATTTTCCCGATCTCATAAACTCTACCAATGGAGCACTCCACTCTGGAATTAAAGACACTTGATAAAGGGTCGCATACTCCACTGGGGGTCTCTCTCTGCACCTTGGACAATTCTTAATCCACTCATGTATTTCTTTGTCCATGCTAGGCCAATACACTCCTAAACGCTTTAGATTCTGCAATGTTCGTTGTTTAGAATAGTGATTTCCTAGCATTCCTTCATGGGCTTGCAGCAACCAAGTACTATGTTCATCATCCTCCACACAACAAGCTAATACACCCTCAGTATCTTGTTTGTACATGCTTCCTGCTAATATGTGATATTTTTGTGATTTTACAATTTCTTCTTGTGATGTTTTCACATTCTTATTTGCAGGGCCAAAGGTTAGGACTGGTACCAACTTATTTGCCCATTTAGGAACAACTTCTAAATTGAACAGATAAGCATCGGGTAATTCGTCAGACACTCCTTGCGGTGACTCTCCTGAAGTGATGCGAGAAAGGTGATCTGCCCGAAGGTGGGTTCTACCTTTCCTGACAACAACTTCAAAGTCATATTCCATTAGTAAGAGGAACCATCTTACTAAGCGTCCAGTATTGCAAGGTTTATTGACCAAATATAACAAAGCTTGATGATCAGTGAAAAACTTGAACTTGTTGGCCAATAAATAGTGTCTAAACTTCTTCACAGCATATACCATGCCTAAGCCCTCTCGCTCAGTTGTGGTATAGTTCCGTTCAGCTGCAGTGAGCTGTCTACTAGCATATGCTATGGGCAAATCTAAGTTTCCTTCACTTGTGGGTTGTGCTAGCACACATCCTATGGCATGATTGGATGCATCCACATGGACATGGAATGGTTTATTCCAATCAGGAGTGGTGAGTATTGGTGCCGTGCACAAACGTTTCTTCAATTCGTTGAAAGAATTCTCGCATTCGTCGTTCCACTCAAAATTAGACAACAAGCCATAAAGGGGTCTAGCTATGATCGCGTACATGTGGATAAACCTACGGTAGTATCCACAATGGCCCATAAAGGCTTGTACCTCTTTAATATTCCTTGGCCTTGGTAGCTCCGCTATGGCTCGTACCTTATCTTCATCTGTTGAGATTCCATTCTTAGAAACAATATGACCTAAGATTTTACCTTGACGCACCATAAACACACACTTTTCTGGGTTTAGACACACTCGATATTCTCTACACTTGTTGAAGATTTGTCTGAGCTCAGGGATGTGAACCCTTCTTTCTTGGGAATGAGCACATAAATCATCCACATACACTTCTAAGCTCTTTCGCAAGAACTCTTTGAAGACATGACACATGAGCCTTTGGAATGTTGCAGGTGCATTGGTGAGCCCAAATGGCATCACCCGAAATGCAAAGATTCCCCACTCTGTAGCAAAAGCTGTTTTGTGTTGATCTTCTGGGGCAATGGCTACTTGATTGTAACCTGAAAATCCATCAAGGAAGCTATAAACTTCCTTGCCTGCAACACGCTCCAATAGGTGTTCTGTGATTGGAAGTGGATAACTATCTCTAATCGTAGCGGCATTAACTTTTTTAAGGTTAATACACACTCGCAACTTCCCGTTCTTCTTGGGTACCACAACAATGGGGGACACCCATTCGGTATGCTCAATCTCATAGATGAATCCAGCCTCAATCAACCTATCAATTTCTTCTTTGATTTTGGCTGCATAGGTATCATTATATGTGTAGGGCTTCTGTTTGGTGGGCTTAGCATCAGCAGTCATGGGGATAGTATGAGAGCAAATTCTTGGATCTACCCCTTTCAAGTCTCTATAGTGCCATGCAAACACATCCCTATATTCCCTTAATAGAGCTATGAGCTCCATTTCTTCTCTTGCACTTAGGTCATCTCCTATATATGTGCATCTCTCTTCGTTCTCTTCAATGGTCACTACAATCTTCTTGGTCTTTTCTTTATTATCATATGATTCTCCTATGATGGCCTCTCTCTTAGGCATTCGTACCAAAATTTTGCGGTCGTCAACTTCATATTTCTTGAAGTTTTCTGGTACTTCAAACAATGATTCCTCCTTTTCTTGTTTCACTGGTTTTCTTTTCTTTTTCTTTTGACTACTCTCACTTCCATCCTTTGAGTTTACTGTTTTAATACTTGTGAGAGGTTCTTCTTCTTTCTGGGTGAACACTCCTATATCTTCTAGATAGTGCTGCTCTGAGTTAAAGCAACTATCCATCACAATAGACTCCAGATCATCGTCATTCTCTTCTTCTTCTATGACATCACTAGGGTCACATTCTTCTAGCAAGGGTTGACACATGAACACTGAGATATCATAACCCTCCTCATCACAATGAGGTGTCCACTGTTCCTCATTGACAGCAATGTCCATGGTGGCTAAGATTTCTGGCCAGCCATGAGGCTCAAACTCCTCATCTGGAAAGATCATCGGTGTGTAGGTTGGGTCTCTAACTGGTCTATCTCCTAGTGAAGTTCCTTCTTCCCTTGCCTTTAAACGTTTTTCCTCTTCCTTTGCGACTTTGCACATCCACAAATGAGTATCTTCATGCAGCCATGATGGATCAGGTGAACTTTCAGAATGCACAGAGATGGAATCTTCTTTCACTTTGTGGATAGAATTCCACTGTAGGGGTGGTACATCTCTGAAGGTGTAATCCTTCAAATTGACCTTGGTGGTAACCCCTAAGTGCTGTAAGTACAAGGAGTTAGTTCCCCAGGAAGGGTCTTCCTAGGATCATCTCATAGACATTATTTTTCTCAAAGTCACATATAGCAAATGTGTGCTCAAACCCTACACCACAAGTGGTTAGAGTGATCCCTTCTAGCAATCCTAGAGGTCTTTCAAAATGACCATCAGCCATTTGAAGCTTCATTCTAGTTGGTCTTAATGTGGGCTTGCCCCATTGCTTCCACAAGGAGGTGGTCGCAATAACCAGCACCTGAATCTATGATTGCTTTGGTTGTGTAACCTTGGTAGGTGATTGGAAGATAAGTATTACCTTCTTCACCCTCACACACGTCCCCTATTTTGTCTAGAGGTATCTCTGGTACCCTTTGCTTGGAGCCTGCTTTTGGCATGTTGGAATCAAGTTCTGGAACCTGATCCTTCACATGATTCCAGAGCTCAGGTTTTGCTTTGAGCAGCTCTTCTACAGTGAGATGACACTGAACCTTAGTGTTCTTCACGACATCCGTGTTCCTTGGAACCACTGAGTCTTCATTTCTTACTAGTATTGTGGGAGCTCTAATCTGGAGAGATTCAGATTCCCATGGGCCTGGAAATTGAGGCAGTTCTTCTAAGGTATTAGATTCAAAATCTAACCTTTTGTCTTCTTGTTGTTCTGCTTCATCTTCGTAAATAGATGGGATGTCTTGGGGAAATTGATCATGAAGATCATCAATCTCAGGAATAGGAGGGGAATTACCCTTCTCCTTGGCCCATTTCTCTTCTTGTATTTCCCGCAAGAATTCTTGAGAGTACTGTTGAATTGAAGGAGGTATTCCTGGATCCGTGGAATTAGGAACATAAGCTCCCATTGGTGGTGAGCTTCCTCTTTCAATAACTGGTTGAGCCTGTGGAGGTAAAGAAACTTATGGTTTGTTTACCAATTGCTCTAATCTTTCTAGTAAGCCCTGGAAATGCAAATCTAATGATAGAGTTTGTCTGATTGAACTTTTGACTAGTCTCAAGTATGGCTTGAGCTTGTTCTACCATTTTCATGCACATTTTCATCCATTCAATCTCTAAATCTGCTCTAGGGTAACTCTTGTCTAGGTTTGCCGCTGTAGGCCCTTCTTGAAGTCGAGCCTGGTAGGCCTTGAACATCATGTCCAAGCCTTCTGGGGTTGGATCTGCAAGAACAGACCCTGGTTGCGGTCTATTTACAATGGGTGGTGGGGTGGGATGAGGTGGAGTGGATGGAGTTTCGGCATGCGAGGGGCTTTGAGATGCAATGTCTTCTATTTTTGTTTTCGCTTCTTTTAAGCTTTCTTCTAGTTCCGATAACTTTTTATTCCACTTGCGATTGGCCTTCTCTCTGGTATCCTTCCATGTTCTTGTTTTCCTCTTACTAGGCTCTCCCGATTCACTCGACTCTGATTGTTCTACTGGTTTATCCTGTTTTAAGGCTTGTGCTCTAGTGACAGCTTGTATAGGAGCCACATTGCTACTACTTGAACTTGGATCTGCCACTAAGCCTACCACATTAATGGGTGTAATCTTGGGTGCACTAGAGGGGTTTCTTGGACAATATCTGGGGAGATGGTCTTTGCCACAATCAGGACAAAAAGCTTGTATTGTGATAGCCTGTCCTTGACTCGGAGATGGTGGGTGGGGACAGTCACGAATGAAATGGTCACCATGACATCTGAAACAAGATCCTCTAGGGGCTTGTGGTCTCATTTGTCTCAACTGGGGCCTAGGGTTAGGATTTGTGTACATGACATTGGAGTATTCTGGCTCCCAATTTTGCTCCATAGGCGGTGCCTCATATTGATACGAGTAAATCTCACTATGTTCAGGTGACTCTGTGTAATAAGCATGTGGACTACCTTCATGGAAGTAGTCTGAACTATGAGCATGAGAGTCATTATCTGGTATCAATGGGGTTAGTGGCACCAAAGCTCTATTTGGATTTTCCTCTCCCACAGCATACTTGACTGGAATCACGTTGGCTAGAGCTGGTGGTTGGTTTCCCAAGACAAGTTGTGGCCTATATGGTACCTGATATTGCTGTTGTGGTCTATAATATGGCTGTTGGTATTGGTTCTGATACCTACCTTGTGGATAAGGTTGCTGATAATTCTGTCTAACAGCCTGCCTATTGTAGGGACATTCTTGAGCCGTATGGTTTGTGTACTTCCTTTCAATAGTACAATAGGGAGCATTCCTTTCTCTAATATTTTGGTTTTGCGTTGGGCATACGTTAGCCATGTGGTCACCTCCGCAAGTATAGCACCGATTCAATGGAGTGACTCTCTGTGTTTGTTTATTTTGGACTCCCAGCTTCTTGGCAACTTGCTCAGCTATCTCTTCTATTTCTGTGGAGATCTTTGAAGTATGACTAGAAGAACTATCCGAATCTTTGTAGAGTTTGGACAATCCTAACTCCTCACCCAAGTTATCTTCTATGTCTATGCACGTCCGCACACACTCTTCTATGGATCTAGGATCTTTCAAGTACACATATGATCTTAACTTGGTGCTCAGTAAGCCATCTAAGAACAAAGCCACTTGTTTGGCCGGAGTGGGTAACTCTAGAGCAGGGCATCTTTCTAGATACTGTCTGAATCTTCTACCTGCTAGTCGCACTGTTTCTTGGGGAGTCTGCTTGAAGCTATGGATCAAGGATGATGTGTTATGCCTGATACCACTCTTGGAAAATTCTACAATGAATTCGTCTAGTAGTTGACCTATATCGTGATAGCTGCTTCTACTCAATGGTTGAAACCAAGCTAAGGCAGTGCCCTTAAGGGTCAAACCAAATGCCTCGTACTGGGTGAACCAGTCCTCAATTTGTTCGGCTCTCAGCACTTGTTTGTACTCGGCCACATGATCATAAGGATCCCCTGTCCCATCGAAATAGTTCTTCATTGCCTTGATCACTTGAATGGGTCTAAGGGTTCTTGGGTACTCTCGGGGTCTAGGCAATGGAAAATCCTGTTCATCTCTTTGTTGCCTATGTGCTTGATGTCTCTCTCTTTCAGGTCTTTCATTTTCAAATCCTGCTCTATTCCTGCCCACGGTGTGTGCAAAACTTACCTCAGGTCTCTCTCTAGTTCTTCCTCTCTGGGCTTCATGAGCGTGGGATGATCCTACTCCTTAGAGGCCATGGGAAACATTGGATCTTGGTGGGGGGAAAATCAATTCATTCTTCCAAGTATATGCATGTCTATCATGTTCTGTTACCAAGAAAATTTTCTCTGATGTGTTATCCAGGTAGACAACCTTTCCTGGTATCTCTGGATCCTTGAACTTGTAGATGATGACTATGCCCAATTGGCTAGGTTGATCTGGCTTGAACCTCCAAAAGGCTTCCTCTGTTTCTCTATTCAAAAATAGTTCTATGCTTTTGTTGTCTTGAGGGATCCAGTCCGGAGTGATCACTCGGGTCAAAACTGACTTACCTCTAGGAGTCTGGGGTCCTTGTCCTACGTTTCCTTGTTCTAGGTCTCCTATTTCATTCTCAGGAATGACATTTCCAAACTCATCAGTCCTATCTGGTAGGTTGGTGACCACATACATGGTTCCTTCCTTATCAATGTATGAACCCTCTTCGAACTTGACCACCGGGTGTTCAAGTCCAAAGGATTGATCTGGATTTTTGAGTTGGACTACTGATCGCCTCAGACCATCCTCATAGATGCGAGCACCTAAATGGTTGGTCCGAATATATTCCAACTGTGTCTTATAGGGCCCTTCTGGTGTTTGTAGATGGGCAGTCCCTGAGCCACCTGCAGGTTTTCCCATACTAAAAGACATTTCTGAATCACTTGTGTCTGAACTTAGTAAAAGATGACCACTTAGTTGTTGTGCCCAAGACTTGGATGTATGGTTGACACTAGCCTCAGAAGATCTAATGCTTTGTTTATCCTTACCTAAGTGTCTACCAGATCTCAGGTTCATAAGCTTTAGTCAAGAGTCCAAAATTTCCCCTTGGTATGGTTCAAAATTCTTTGGAGTCCCCTTGGTCCCCTTGGTAGGATTTGAAACGAGCTTTCCAACGAGCTATAGAGCTCAAAAAATGGACTTTGGATGAAAAAGTTATGCCAATTCAGGCTCTTGAGGGTCAAAACAGGCAAACAGGACCTTTTGAAAAAATCGCGATTTTGTACCTTGAGAATCGTGTTCACAAAATCGTGTTTTCACAAAATCATGTTTTGAAAATCGCGATTTTGAGTAGAAAATCGTGTTTTGAAAATCGCGATTTTGAGTAGAAAATCGTGTTTTGAAAATCGCAATTTTGATCACAAAATCGTGTTCCTGAAAATCGCGTTTTTTGACATGAAAATCGTGATTTTGATCACAAAATCGTGTTTCTGAAAATCGCGTTTTTTTGACATGAAAATCGCGATTTTGATCACAAAATCGTGTTTCTGAAAATCGCGTTTTTTGACATGAAAATCGTGATTTTGATCACAAAATCGTGTTTCTGAAAATCGCGTTTTTTGACATGAAAATCGCGATTTTGATCACAAAATCGTGTTTCTAAAAATCGCGTTTTTTGACATGAAAATCGCGATGTTGATCACAAAATCGTGTTTTTGAAAATCGCGATTTTGACTCAGACAATCGTGATTCACAAAATCGTGTGTTTTTGCTGAAAATCGTGTTTTCTCAAAATCGTGTTTTTGGCATGAAAATCGCGATTTTGAGCACAATCACAGAATCGTGTTTTCTCAAAATCGTGTTTTTGACATGGAAATCGCGATTTTGTCATAGAGAATCGTGTTTTTCTCAAAATCGCATTTTTTCGCTGAGAATCGTGATTTGTGAGAATCGCGATTTTGAGCAGAAAGTCGTGTTTTTCACAAAATCGTGTTTTTGCTGAAAATCGTGATTGGTGAGAATCGCGCTTTTGAGCAGAGAATCGTGTTTTTTTGAGAATCGTGATTTTGAGCAGAGAATCGTGTTTTTTTTTTTTTTTTTTTTGAGAAAAAACACAAAATCGCGATTCTTTTCAATCAACTTTTAGGCGGGAAAACTGAGAATCGTGATTTTTCAAAAAATTTTGAATTTTCACAGAATCGCGATTTTCATCACAAAATCGCGTTTTTTGGCGGGAAATTCAAATTTCTGAGCGCCGGCTATGGCGAGCTCCGTATGAGCAGAAAATCATGAAAAAAACACAGCGCTTGCTCTCCCTTGCTTCTCCTAACTCCTTCCCACACAATAATGCATGAAAAATGGTATGAAGATGGTGAAAATGCACTAAAAAACAAGAATTTTCTATGAAGAAGAAGATGGAAGAAGGTGGAGATGATGATGATGATGAAGATGATGAGGAAAAAACAGAAAATGAACTGAAATGACAGTTTTTTTACATTCCAACGTCGCAAATCTACGATCTTACCATCACAACGCTCGTCCTCGAAGCTCTCTCCCCGGCAACGGCGCCAAAATTTGGTGTAGCTCAAGCGTAAGCACCACCTCCTTTACTTGTCAATCCGCGGAGACGTGAGGACCGGTATGAAGACCACGAGCAAGTGAAGGCACAAGTGCGTGAGTGAAAGCACACAAACATGCACACACATACACACACACGCGCACAAAGTAAGATCAAAGAGAGGAACAATAGAAAGCTTAGATTGCAAAAGAGTTCTCTTACAAAAGTTCTATTCTCTAACAAGCTAACCCCCAAAAATGAGCTCTCTAGCTCTTTTTATAGTTTTTTGACTAGTTTTGGCCCTGTCCAGACCTAGTGTCCGGCCTAGTTAAAAATTAGGTTCCAGGGCTTATTTGAGGGCTCAAACGAAGTCTAAAAATTATGAAAATTGGTACGATGGTACTTCTAATACTCGTCAAGCTCGAGGACTCCTCGGCTTGAACAAAATGGAGTTACTAAAAATAGATAATGGTATTTACAATGGTTTCTAGTGATGAAAATCACTATTTTTGTAGGGGATTCTTCTGAAAATTTGACATACACTTCTTGGAGCTCCCTACTTGCTCCCTTTCCTCGTGTGTCCACCTTTTGATGTGCTTCCATGCTTTGTCCTTTACTTTGAGCTTCAACAGCATCTGAATAGCAATTTTCCTCTCTTCTACTTCATGCTTGTTTTCTTCATCATCTTTTGCTTTATCTAATCCAAGCTCTTCTTCCTATGTCCTTTCTTGATTTATTTCATTAATTATGACACTTACTCCTTGAGTCCCATTTTTCGTTTCCATATGTTCATGTTCCATTTCTATGCTCTGGTAATCCTCCTTCCATTCTTTTTCAATTACTTCTCCTTCTTCAGCCTCTTGAAGAACTACCACGAATAGACTAACGTCATAGCCTTCCTCATCAATGCATTCATTCATGGTTACCACTTCTTCATTTACACACACATCGAGAGTGGCTAAAATCTCCATCCAACCATGAGGTTCAAATTCTTCATCTAGGTAATATTTGAGGCAGGTAGGCTGGATCTTGTACAGATCTAGCAACTCCTTGCCTGTGCTGCCATCCTTTCCTTCTATCCTCTTCCTTTTTCGCGGTTTGGCATATCCATAGATGAGTGTCTTCATTCATCCAAGATTGGTCGCTTGAACCTGAACTGTGAATCGACTGGTCTTCTTCCTCCTTATGAATCTGATTCCATTGCAAGGGGGGAACATCTTGATACGTGTATGTATGGAGATTTATTCTGGTTGTGGTTCCTTCATGTTGTAAGTATACTGCGTCTTTTCCCCAATCTTGCACTACCTTTAGCTGTCTCATAAAGGGTCTTCCAAGTATCATTTCATAATTGGTAGCCCTTTCAAATTGACATATCGCTAAGGTGTGCTCAAATTCAACTCCACAAGTGGTAAAAATTACCCGTTCCAATAATCCCAAGGGTTGTTCAGTGTGTCCGTCTACCATTTGTATCTTCATGTGTGTTGGTCTTAGGGCAGGTTTTCCCCATTTCTCCCATATTTCCTTAGTAGCGATTCCTACTCCAGCTCTAGAATCTAAGATAGCTTTAGTGGTGTAACCCCTATAGGTAATTGGAAGGCATGTGTTTCCTTCATCTCCCTCACTAAAATCTCCAACCTTATGGATTGGGATTTTTACCGTGGTCACCTCATCAGGCAATTCCTTCTCTTCAGACTTTGTCTCCAATTGACTCGTTAATTTCTCCTTCAAATGTGGTTTGACCTTCAACAGTTCTTCCAATGTCAGAGTACAAGGGATTTTTACCTTTCTAAGGTGTTGGATGATGTCCGACGTTTGGATTGAGGGGTTCTGTTCTTTTTTTCTTATTGAGGTAATGCAGTATGATTTCGAATTATGTTCGTATTCTCATGTATAATTTGGCAAAGCCTTCACACTATCATTTTCTTTGTCACTTTGACCAGTTTGTAATATTCCTTCTTAATTCAAATCAGGTATTGAGTGTTCCAATTCACCTTATGCCTCTAGCTCTTCAAAGGGTGGTTCTATTCCTTCCACTTTCTTCCATCTGTCTTCTTGGACTCTTGCCCACAATTCTTTAGGCCATTCTTCTTCTACTTCGGGGACAATGGATCCTTCCCTTTTATCCTCGCAGTGATTTTCATTATGTGTCTCACCTTCTTTGGTTTTCTCGAGGTCATTAAAGATGACACACTCTTGGAATTCTTTTTCGGGAATTTGTGAATTGGGTAGTCTACAGATAGGTTTTTCTAAGGTCTGTTGAGCTACTTCAATTAATTTCTTGCAAATCTCCAACCTTTCTTTCTCTAAATCACCTCTAGGATATTCTTTTTCATGTTGTTCAATGGTAGGCCCTGCTCTGATTCATGCCTGGTACGCCTGAATCCACATGGCTAACTCTTCTAGCATGGGATCTGCCAAAACTGATCCTACCTCTTCCTTTTTACACTTTCCTTTTTTATTTTCTTCTTCAAGTTCCTGTTTTTCTTTTTGATCTTGTTCATTTTTTTTCCTTCTCCATCTGTTGTTGTAGTTTCTTTTCCTTTATTCTATCTCTACAATTCTTCCATCTCTGTGTTCGTTTACTTGTGATATTTTTTCCCGGCTCTTCCGAGTCTTCAACTCTTTGAGGTGTGGGTGTATTAACCTCTCTGTTGCTTTGATCATTCTCCCTAGTTTTCTCTGGTGTCTCTCTGGCTTTAGCTCTTGTTATTGCTTTCAATGGCACGGTGTACTCCTTATCACTGCCTGACGACTCTATCACTTCTATCATGTTGATTTGCACATTTGAGTTAACTTTGTTGGGGTTTTTAGGGCAATCTCTGAAAAGGTGTTCTTTACCACAATCACTAAAGTATCCTTCCCAGGCTCGTTGTGGTGGTGGTGGGTTTGGTAATGTAAATTCTCTGATATAATGGTCACCTCCGCATCTATAACATGGTCCTCTTGGCACAGGTGGTCTATTCATAGGTCAGGGGGGTATGGGTGCTCTGGGAGCTGTGTACATCAATGACACATAATCATGCCCATATCCGTAGGAACTATCGGGTCCTTCCATGCCATACATGTATGGTTCGTACATCTGTCCATATTCAATTATAGTGCTCTCATAAGCAGAATAACCACCTTGACTATGGTCATAAGATGAGTCATATGGTTCGTTATTGGTCAATGGCGTGGCTGGAACTATTGCTCTCTCTAAGTTTTCTTCAGGTTGAGCCATTTTCACTGGGACTACATTTTGAGGGTGGGTGGTTGTTGACCTAACACCGGTTGTGGTTGAGTGTAACCTTGATACGCATAAGGTCGTGGTACTGGTGCCTGCTGCTGATATGTGGGATATCTAACGGCTTCTCCTCCTTGCTCTCTCTGAGGGTATCCATAAGGTCTCATAAGAGGTTGTACCAGTCTTGATTGCCTATTGTAAGGACAATTTTTTGTGCTGTGATTTGTGTATTTTTGTTCTATGCTGCAATATTGTAGAGGGCTCAGGACGGTTGGTCTATTGTAAGCATAAGCAGGTGGTGGGACTGCTCCCCTAGTGCACAAATGAGAAGGATGATCACCTCCACAGTGCATACATCTTCTAAGCATGGGTACTCGCATTGGGTTGTTGGGGTAGTTCCTCTGTCCTTGAACATTCAGTTTCTTTGCTACTAAGTCAGCTATTTCCTCCACATTGTTCTTAGGGTTTGATGTACTGCTGGCGGAATCTTCACTTTTCACGCTACCTTGAGGTATTTTCAGATCTTCTGCTAGATTGTCCTCCAGGTCAATACATTCTTTCATACATTCTTGCAAGGTTTGAACTCTTTCACATATACCAGAGATCTTAATGATCCATTCACTAACCCTTCCAAAAATAATGACACCATTTTGTTTTGAGTGGGTCTCTCTTCAACAGGGCATCTATCCACATATTGTTTGAATCTCCTTGCTACGAGTCTCACTCATTCCATTGGAGCTTGCTTAAAGCTATGGATCAATAATGACGAGTTGTTTTTAATCCCAGATTTGGTGAATTCTTCAATTAATTCTTGATAGACTTGTTCCATGTTTTGAAAATTATTAAGATCTAACGGCTGGAACCAAGCTAAAGCTGTGTCTGTCAAAGTTAGACCAAAAGATTCATATTGGATCACGAAATCTTCCACTTGTTCAGCTCTGATTACTTGCTTAAATTCAGCTATATAATTGTAAGGTTCACTAGAGCCATCATAATGGTTTCTCATGTATTTAGCAACTTGAATAGGTCTTAATCTTCTTCCTGCTTCAGGTGGTCTAGGCATCACTGGGAAAACTGGTCTTCCTATCAGTATACCAGGTCCTCTTACCACAGGTGGTCTATTTGGGCCAGGGATTCTATTCCTTGGGTCAACAGGTGGTTGAGGCCGATAGTTCGGATTATTTGCCGGCATAGCAAACTGCACATGGGGTCTAACCGGGATTTGTTTATCTTGAAAGGTTCCTTGAGGGTTTTGAGAAGTAGTAGCTTGATCCCTAGGAGGGAACACTGGAATGTTCTGATATTTCAACCCTACTCTTTCTAAATCTATTAGAGGCCAATACCTCCTATGGTTTTTGTCCAAATATGTGATGATGGTGGGAAATTCATTTTGGCTTTTATACTCTTTTGAAAAGTTCTCCTAACTACAAAGACTCAACAAGACTAATATTGAAGGCTACTCTAACTCCCTAACTACTCCCTTCTTCCTCCTACTCTACTCACTCTACTCACTTCCCTAGACTATCAACTTACTACACACACTCTAAGAGTGAGAAGTAATAAGTGCGGATGAATGTGACTTACCAAGGAAGAGAAATTCACAACTCCTCTACTCACTTCAATGCTAAAAGCTACTTACCATCACACGAATGCCTCGGTTTGATTCGACATTCCTCGACAACGGTGCCAAAAATGTGTGTACCTAAGTTCCAACCTAGGGACTTGTGGAGAAAGAGACTATACCTCTATCCCACCCAAGTGCATATAGTGGGGATTCACGCTTTATTTATCAATCCAAGGAGTATCAAAACCTACCCGAGTGTATGAAGACATGCATTCAAGTGATGATCAATGCAAAGGAGCTTCCCAAAGAGTGCAAATAGGGCTAAGACTATTCCAAACAAGCTTCAACTGTCACTTAGGGTGTCGTGATATTTGGAGCAGCCAACAGTAAATTGAGTTTTTCTATCAACTAGTAACTCCGAATATAGTAAATCGAAGCTCTCAAGAAGACGCATCCAATGGTGGTATTTTCACTCAATTCTGATGCATCTACTTCAAGTTATGCACAAAATACTGAGTCGCGAGAATGACCTTCCTACACTTCAGTACTTCCTACACTTCACACACACCTTATCAACAGCAAACAAACACTTTCATGGATAGACAACACTTCCTAACACTCTTTTCAAGCGACACATGCACACAAACTCACAAAGAAGATGATACAGAGAGGAGAAGACACAAATTCGAATTTCTGTGCTCTTGATTCTCACAATGGCAAAAAAGTCTTTACAAAGAGTCACAAATTGACTTATATATATGTGCCCTAAAAATGGTCCTTTCACACAAGAGACCGGCACTTTATTCACTAAAAGGCTATTTTCCTACTAATTTACATGGGTAAGCTACTAATCTTCTGTGGGGGTGCATCTAGAGGACTCCTCTAATGCATTTACATCAGAAAATATATTACCAAATGATTATGATACAAAAATAAGGTGTCCAAATCGGAAAAATTTTGTTTTTTCTCTGCCTTGTGCTCTTCTTAGCTCTGCAACATTCAGCTTTATCTATTTCTTGCATATCATTAACCTTGCAATATCTTATTTGGTCTTCTTAGAGCATAAGGTATAGGTTCTTTGGGACTTTCCCACTCCAAAAGATTTTTTGTCCTCAAGAATTGCCTAAGAGTTTACTGAAAATGTGCTCTTTTTATTGCTCTTTATTAGAGTTTGAAAGAGTTTAATTTTCAATCTTTATTTCTTCCTCTCTATTAAAAGAACTATTTAGAGCTTTTACTTTCTCTCATCCAAGCTTGTTGAACAAATTTCCCAAAGTTCAAGCTTGGATTACCCATAAATTTGGTGTCCCATACCACCAAATCCACTTCAATGATGGTGCAAGCCTAGACATCCCATACCATCTACATAGTATGACTTCAATTCAGAGATTACAAAGATGATCTTAAACCATGCTTGAAAGAAAGCCCAATGCATTTGATTTAGTTTTTCATGTGCAAAATTAGATGGATCTTTGAGTGATCGGGGTAGGGATAAGGACACACATGGATTATCCTCTTTTAAGATTCATTTAGGATGAAATTCCTCTTTTGAATTAAGATTTGAAATTAGAGAGATGAAGACCATGATCAAAGAGAATGATCATGGGGCCACAGGGGGAATACCCCAAGGTATATATCTTCACTCATTTTCAAGGACGAAAATGCTTTTAAGGGGGGAACATTGTATAATTGCATGGGTATAAGGGGTAGAAACCTTGGGTTTTTAGGTGTTAAACACTTGGGATTTATTATTTATTTATCCCTATTAGATGGGTCTTGAAACTTAGGGTTGATCTCTAAGGTTGAGTAGCTTAGGCTTGATTGGAATCTTCTCCTATCCACTTATTTGTATGTGAGAGCTTGGAGGGTCTTTGTTTAGAAGGCGTGTGATTTCATAAGTTTGGAAAGCATGTGATCACTTTGGGAACCCATGTGATGGAAGGTACACATGTCCCCTTGAGCGGGACTTACCCCTTTGGTCTTGGAGCTATATATTGGATGGATTGGTTGGGTGGATACATGCATCTCTCTCCCTAGTGTGACCTTGCTAGTTAGTCTTCTTAGTTGATTAGTTCATTTAGTTGTGAAGGGTACATCCCTCTCACAACACATGGGGATAATAGAATTTAAGACAAGGGAAAATATGTGCAATAAACAATAGATTAAGACATTTATAATGGGATTGGACTTAAGGTTATTATATTTTCTTAACATTTATTAAATTTAATGTGAAATCAAGGAAATACCTATACCTATGAATTTAGTATCTTCGAATTCCATTGTTTTTCTATGTTCAAGACCTCAAATTCAGTAGGCCATGTGAACAAGAAATGATGTAACTTACTAAGTTAGGTGTATTCTATGTAGGATTCTTGCTCCATGGAAGAATAAATCGACCTTTCCAATAGAGTCCCACTTATGGAATTGGTGTTTTTTAATACTCTAGATCAATGTTACTCTCTTTCAGTGAGCTTGGAAAATTAGATATATTTTTGGGTTAGTTTTACATTCACGTCACTTCAATTTTCATGTTTGTACATGAATTATGCTTTATTCACATGTATTATCAATGCTTGTTGAACATTCAAGGCCTTTCAATGGACATTCAGGGAATTGTAGTAAACATTCAACGCCTTGATGATCTTATTAATATTGAGATGTGATAAGACAATTATCGGTATATATTTTGGGAATAGATCCTATAATTCCAATAGCATCTATGTATGAGAAGATGTTTAGCATTAAGTGCAAAGAGAACTAGGGCACCTTAATTTTCTTCTCTCAAAGCCTCAGTATCTTTTTGTTGTACTTCTAAGCAAATGTTACATTACATTGAAGAAATAAAAAATACAAAGAATTCCATCGACTATTCGTGAATTTCATAAAAAAATTTCATGCACCTTCTCTCTCGTGCTCTTCTCTTGTAGAAAATGAATGTAACAAGAATTTATGTCATTAGCTAAAGTATCAAACATTCTAGTCCATTGTAAGAACAATAGAGCTAGAGAAGTGTGATCACGAACTTCTTAGCTAAGTCATGCAAATGAAGTTCAAATCTACCTTGAACATATGAACATTCTCTTTTTTACTTTTTGGAAAAAAGTAGCCCAAAACACCATTCTCACCCTCAAAAATACATGTGAGGGTAATTTTAAGTACATAATTGACCTTAACATACATGTATCTTATGGAGAAAAATTGTGACTTTTTGTAGGACCTTCCTCCATATCTTGCATGTCTATGTCCTTCTATGTGTTCTTCTTGATGCTTTCAATGATCCTTTGCTAACAAGAAGGAATATAAGGAGACTAAAAATGTGAAAAACAAAAAGAACAAAGAGAATATATGTTCAAAGATCAAATATGAAAATGGAACGATGAGTTGCAAATTTTAAGGAATTGCAATGATGATTTGCTCACAAGTTTAATGTCCATCAATCTTTCACAAACTAAGAAAGTAGATAAAATGCTTGATATTCCTCAAGAGGAGTTGCCTTTTAAAGTACCATATCTTGAATCATAGATATTTGGACATAATGCAATAATTTAGAATGTAATTGAAGGATCCAAAATGCTAGAAAATGTTTTCCCTCCTCAAGAGATTTTCCCTTACTAGTATATATGCTCAAAACCCTAAAGAGATAATTGTACTGTCTATGTGGAGTGAAAAATGATTTTTGAACACTTTTATATGATTTTTCTAATAAAAACGATAGTGGCAACCATGAATTGTATTGAGATCGTCTATGTATACACAAATTTGTGCATTTTAGTTCTTGATTTTTTGCATTTTTCTATAGGTCCACATAGACATGGATCAAGAGCAATTGCGATGCCATACAAAAACATACATTTAATTTCCATGACGTAGGAAGCTCCCCTTCATTGGCATTCGAATAGTTTTGCATGGAGATGCACATGTCAAGAGGCTATAAACTACTGTTAGAATTTGAAATCTGCATAACACTTTGGATTAAGTTTGTGGCCAAAGCATAGAGCATGGCATACCTTAGCATCCAAGTCAAGAAAGTCACCATTGGCACCATTGGTTGCATGGGATGAAGGATCTCAATGATCAAGGAAGAGAAATATTTCAGATACTTTTTGGGAGGGGGAGAGATTGCTCTAGGGTCGAGGGCAAGGTGGGTGCAAAGGGGGAGGGAAACAAGGAGAGAGAGAGAGAGAGAGGTGCCAAGTACAAGGAAGGTCCTTTTATTAAAAAACTTCAAAGAAAACTATGGATGATGAGGACCTGCCCTTTTTTTAATAATACAAAAAATATAAGAAAAATAGGAAAATAAATAACAAATACAAAAAATTTTGAAAAAATCCCCAAAACATCGAAAAAATAGATTGCATGATAAAGAAACATTTCGCACTCAAAACATTAGAGAACTTCCATTTTTTGATTCTAAATTCTCAAGGAAAAGTGCAACACAAAAAAAAATCCAAAAACAATCTTCAAAATTACCAAAAAATCCAAAATTTTTCGAACAATATTCTCATGACTTAGGTTGTTGAATGGCATCAAAATGATAATAAATACCACAAACATGCATGTAATATCAACTCATAAAGGCAAAACTAATAAAAAGAGCAACAAGAGAGCTATGCACAACTTGGTCAAATTGCACAAAATGCCAAGGGACCAAAATAGCTTCAATTGTTTTGATGATAGTGGGCCTTGAGCCTTGAATTGTTGATGAGCTATAGTGTCGAATTGCACTCCATTGGAGAATTTATTAGTCCAAATTGAATTCTCACATAAACATAGATTCCCATGGTGTGATGAAGGTCATCGTGTCTTGATTGTGAGGATGGATGGATATCTAGTTGTACCTACTAAATCCATCCATGGAGCTAATTAGTTTGTGCCTAGCCACTTCTTCAATAACCTTTGAAAGCAACTTCGGATAGTTTTGTAACCATGTGGCCACAATTATAGTACAAGAACTATCCTTGTTGTTTAGCTCTATTTCTTTGATTGGGTTCAAATCCATCAATGTATCTCGAGGCTCTTCTTCATCCTTAAAATCTTCCATTACTTTTTCCCACATTTTCCTAGTGTCGTATGCAGAAGCGATTTGGGTATCAATTCGTTCTTCCTTTTCTGACATCCACCTACAAGAATTTCATGAATTGGAAAAGAAGTTTCTTCACTAGGTTCCTTTATGTTGGAGGAAGTTTCCTTCCGAACATTTGAATTAGCTTCTTCTGTGTTGCACTTAAGGGATGTTTTCTTCCCTCTTCTATGACTTGTCATAGGCTCACCCAATCCAGCAACTTTTATGTTCTCCTCTTTTCCTATATGATCTTCTATACTTGTCTCATTTAGAAAAACTCCATGGTAGGGAAATGAGTCACCTATTTGCATCCATAACAAAATGTACTCTTCCTCATGGATATCTGATTCTGGGCTTCCCATCATGCCTTGTTCCATACAAACTCCAATTGTTTGCATCATCTTGGTTCGTCCATTGTTGTTTGCTTCTAGATGGTTTTGTTTGAGATCCTTTCTTTCATACTCTACCCACATTGTATCCTTACCCCAAGCATGCAAAAAACTAGCATGGTGCAACAAAGGTCTCTCAATCAACAGTGCAAAGCCCCCATCCACTTGTGGTAATCTTAATATAACGAAGTCCAAAGTAAAGGTGTTACCTTGTACCTCAATTGGAACTGGGGGGACCACTCCCAAGAGCTTTACTCTCCTTTGGTCAGCTAGTGTTACTATGAAATTGGTTGGGCCAGAGGGTTGAACCCCAAGCTTCTCCATTGTTCATTCTAGTATAAGGGTTACGTTGTAGCCACTATCCACTATAACTACTTGCAGATTGTGTCCTTTTATAATGACAATGAGTCATGGACTCTTATAATCAATAAGGATTTCTTTCATAATTAGTAATAGTATTTTCAACTAAAGTGGATGTGGATACTTCTTCTATGATTTACAAAACTTTCGACCTAAATTTTGCATCCATTTTTAATAGATCAAAGATACTAAACTCCTTTATTGATCTCAATAGTCTCAAATCCTCTTATTCCATAGGGGCATGGGCCATGTGTAACTTTCCCAAGCTCCTCTTGGGCCCTGTTATATGCTTGTCCAATTGCTTCATTTGTCTTTGTAAGATCTTCCTTTGATTAGGTATCTTCACTACGAGTAGGCCTATATCTAACTATTTATTTTTCCTTGGCCACTGCATGTGTAGTGGATTCTTGACTTGGTTCTTCTTGAGGGAGCTTCCCCTTGTTTCTTATTTGCATAAACAAAGATTCAATTTCTTCTAGATATACTATTCTAGCAATTGGTGATGGTAGAATGGTTTCTTCTACAACTTCTTTCTTATCCACAAAGATCATTGTATATATGGTCTTGATGTGGCTGCTTTATTCTTTATGCAACACATGGCATAGTGATCGCTATCTTCTAGGCAATTTTTGCACAAAGGACACCCCTCTGGTAGAGGACGTTTGCTTTGTTAATGTCCAAACTCTCCACACTTGAAGCAAATGATTGGCCTTCTTGGCCCATTTCCAAAGTTGCCCTAAGGATGTGGTTGTAAGTATTACCATGAGTTAGATGTGAAACCAATACATTTGGTGGTGGCCAAGGCTATGCTTGTGATCATTCTAGTACCTAATATGATTATGAATGACAATCTTGGGAATCTTGGTCAGGTTTCTTGCATAACTAGAATTACATTTAAAACTGGGCATTGACTTGCCACATCCTTGTTTGCTACACATTGTGCACCATAATCCACTCTTGAATAGCTCCTACTGGAGTTGTTTCATTTCTTATCCTTGGGTCTAATTTTATTTTTGTAAATTTGAGGCTTTGATTTCACATCGAAGTTATGCTATTGCACTTTCTTCTCCTCCTCAATTTATCAAGCTCCTTGCTTAGTTGGGCTACTAGATCCTTAGGTTCCATGGAGTATGGGAAGCTAGAAGACCCGAATCCACATTGCTGCCAAATTTGTTGCAACCTTGTTGCTGTGGTAATGAAATCATCAATCATTGTTGTAGGGAGCACCAATTTTTTGATCTTACATTGGGTTGAAGCTGGCAAGCAAGCCACTTTTTGGAAAAAAAAAAGTCATGGGGAGGATCTAGTAGTTTGGCCATAAGTGCTTTGGCCCTAGTGACGAATTCAACAAATGTCTACCCAACACTCAATTGCAAGATCTCCAATTCTTAAATAATGTTTTCCATGGCTAGTCTTTGTCATCCTTCTTTGGTTGTGCAGAATTAGCATATTTCTGCTTACTAGTAGAAGAGCTCCATTTACCTTTGCCCTTCTGACTAGCCAAGAAAGCTTGATCTAACGAAGAGTAGAAGCAAAACTTTGATATGAATCGAGAAGACCATTCAGAACAATCTGCACAACTGAACTGTCCATGGAATCTCCTTCATTAATGTAGCAACACCAACCTCATTCCTTGTCTGGTATAAAGTGGTAAGTGTATCCCAAGCATCCTTAGTTATTCTCCAAGAGTGAATGTGAGGAATAATGGCATTCCAAAGTATAAAGCATGACTATTGCAAAGGGTTTTAAGCAACAACATGGTGTTGATTTCAAGGAAATCTTATCTCCAATGGTCAAGATGACTACCCTACACATGTTGCTTGGATTTGTTGCAATGGAGGCCTTAGAGCTAGTCCAAATGGATGTGAAAATTTATTTCTTGCATGGAGATATTAAAGATGATATCTATATGGAACAACCAGAGGGTTATGTAGTTCTTGGCAAAGAAAGTCTAGTTTGTAAGCTCAAGAAGAGCTTATATGGACTTAAACAATCCCCTGGGCAATGGTACCAAAATTTTGATGCTTTTATGAAGTCTTAAGGCTATTCTTGAAGCAATGACGATCAATCAAAAAGTTGAACAGAACTATTCTATCGAGATTTGCTAAGCTTGTAGCCAACTTTGAGATGCTTATACTGACTAACCAAAGCTTGTATATATCTTTGGCATAAGAAGACAAAATTGCCTGCATAAGCACTATGATAGTGCATTTGGAGGCTGAAATGAGCTCATATCGCAATTTTGGCACCACAAATGAAAGTTTTTTTAAACTCCTAATCACCCCGATTATGATCACCAAATTTCGTGAAATTCTAAGTCTGTGGCTGGAGGGTGTCAATGATGACCTAGATGAAGCAACGGCCTTCTCTGATACCAATTGTTGGAGTTTCAGGTTTGCGGAAGCACACGAATAGCACAAGGAAGAAGAAGAAGTTTGGAGCACAACACACAAAAATGAATGTATTACCACTAGAATGTACAAAGATAAGTGACCCGTTAGGGTTATAGGCATATATACAAATTGAGGGGAAGAAAAAACTGCTAAAGAGGGAAAAAAGTGCCTCGATGGTCCTAGAGTGTTCACACACATCACAACCTAAATATATCAACCTATACGTTTTTTACTCTCTTTTGGGATTGAAGCACTTGAATCTTACAAATTCATCATCAAAGAGAAACTCAAAGATCACCAATGAGTGAGGATGAAACCAATTGACATATGTCCTTGGATGAGGCATGGAAGGATGTAGTGGAAAGGCTCCAACAAGTGCAAAAGGCTTGAAATAATATACATGCAGATTGCATAAGTATGATGAAGATAATCAAAGGTTCTCTTATGTGTCTATGTTTTATCCCACTTATCATAGGGAAGTTTGCATCAAAATGGATGGGAGCTTTCTAAAAAATTCATGTTCTTCCTCATGGAACAATGAGGTTGTCTACACTAGATGGAAGAGTGATACCACTTGTAAATATCTTTTGGGTGAAGCTTTATCATATGTGAAAACCTTAGATATTTCATCTTGTACAATCCACTTCTCATATTTCGTGCAAGCAAAATCCTCTCTCATTATGAGTCTATCCTTGCACCCAGGATAGTACAAAGAATTTAGCTAGGGGACAATTGCATCATATAAAAGCATTTTAGGAATACATGCATTTAATTTCTAGAACAAACTAAGCCTCATCATTAACTTAGTTTCCATAAAATAGGCATGTGTCTTTTCATACCAAGCACATGATGCTTGCTTCAAACCATATAAAGCCTTTTTCAACCTGCATACTTTGTTTTCATGCCATTTCTGCACAAAACCATGAGCCTAAAAAAAATACACTTCTTCATACAAGTCACCATTCAAAAATGCAATTTTAATGTCCAACAGATGTATGTTCCAACCATGATGATATGCAAGTGCACAGATGCTACAAACAATATTTCATTCGGCATGTAGGAGCAAAGGCCTCATCAAAATCAATGCCTCTTTCTTGAGCATAACCTTTTGCAACAAGTCTAGCCTTATACCTATCAACTCTTCCATCAGGTTTATGCTTCAACTTGTATACCCACTCAATGCCAATGGCCTTCTTGCCATGAGGCAAGTCACATAAAGACCAGGTACCATTTACATAATAGCATCATATTCTAATTGCATAGCAACCATCCAATTTTTTGAATTTTTTGCTTCATCAAACGAAACAGGCTCATTCTCTCACAAAGACTAGAGGTAGTTGTAGCATAGCAATGTGATGCAAAAGAAGCACCATGAGAGCCATAACAAGTATGATATGACAGACTTGCATCTAATTTGCTATCTCACAAAGTCTACACTAGTCAATTTGGCATAGTTTTTGCCTCCTCAATATAAGCTCTCTCATTAACAAGTGTATTATGTAAATCATGTGGAATGTGTAAAGGCTAAGAATTTCCCTCATTTGGACTAACACTAGACTCTCCACCTATAAAAGGAGGCAACAAACTGTCATACATATCTTTGGAGCTAATCGATGTCTCCTTAGTACATGAATGTAATGACTGAATTGTATCTTCCACAAAAACATCTCAACTAACCAAAATGTGTTTAGTCTGTGGATGATACAGACAATAGCCTTTGCTTTTAGAACTATACCCAACAAAAATACATTTCAATCCTTTATCGTCCAGTTCCCTGCATTGTTGTTCAGGGACTAATGCATATCTCAGACAACCAAAGACATGCAAATGAGCACTAGATGGCATGTGACCATGCCAAGCCTCATATGGAGTGATAGACTACAATGCTTTAGTGGGAAACCTGTTAAGTACATATGTTGCACACATAACAACCTCAAGCCAAAAACTATGTGGTAAAGCCTCATTCTTGACCATACACCTCACCATCTCCATGACTAACCTATTCTTCCTTTCAGAAACTCCATTCTATTGAGGTGTATATGACGCTATACACTGGTGTTTTATCCCATGTTCAACCAAAAATGCATTAAAATGAGAAGGCAAGTATTTCTCCCCTCGATTAAAACGGAGGGTGCCCATTTTGCATGCTAACATATTTTCAGCCAAAACCAAAAACTGTTTGAAGCACATAAACACTTCGGGTTTTGATTTCAATGGATACACCTATGCATGCTTGGAATAATCATCAATAAAAGTCATGAAGTAAATGTAATTCCCAAAGAAGGGCGTCTGCACAAAATTACAGACATAATTATGAACAAGCTGCAAATTGTGAGTGGCTCAAACTGATCCATCTTTTGGGAATGAGGAATACTTCATTTTGCCCAAAATATAGCCTTCACAAACATGTTTACAGGTGCCTTAAGTTTGGGTAGAGACAATATCATTTTCGATTTCTACAGGCATACTAAACTAGCAAAATTCAGATGACCAAAGCATGCACGCCAAAGCTTTGCATGTGATATAGCCTGAGAATCATGTACTCCACGTGCTCATGTTATACTTTATGGAATATTTGGAATATAGGTTTAATGCCTTGAGGATTTTAATTTGTGTTATGTTTTGATTTAGCAAGTGAAGATCCATGAGGGTGTTCAAGATCCATGAGGGTGTGAACGCACATGGACTTGGAGATATTTAGATGAATACGTTTAAAAGATAATTATTTTTAGAAGAAAGTATTGTTAGTTAATTTTGTAAAAAAATAATGGATCGCTTTAGAAAGCAACGTTTTTGTAAAAATAGAAAATTACAAATTTGTAAATAAAGCAAAAACACGCTTTTCGAAGCGCGTCCCTCATGTATCTTTTATTCAGGATGTAATATGAATTTTCCTATAAATATGCATGCTCTGATAAAGTTGTCCATCACAGTATGTGGGGGGAGATTGTACCCAATATGGTGTCGTCTCTTGTCTCTTTCTATCTCTGAGTACTTTTTGTGTGATTTGTTTGTGTACTATTCTCTGCGTTCGCACGTTTGCAGAATCTAGGCGTCAACAGTGGTATCAGAGTCAAGGTGTTCGTGGAGGTGGTTTCGATGTTTGACTATGATTCGCGGCATCCTTTTTGTTTGTGATTCGGCATCCATCTCAACCATCCGGTCCAAGTTTTTCATTCATTAAGTTCGTTTGTTTTAGTCTGCCAATTAGTTTTTTTGAATTCGGTATTGTGCCTTGTCACACTATACCCCATGTCACCCTGTACTCTCTATACCCCCTATCACACTGTCACACTGCACCCCCTGTGCTCACTGTGCTCACTGTACTCACTCTACCCACTGAACCCCTGTGATCACTGTGCTCACTATTCATTGTTCGAGTTTGGTTGGGTCATCAAATTCAATTATCAAGTTCGTTAATCAATTTGATTATCATTCGGTTACTCCTTTGGCTTATGTTGGGTGTGTATAGAAGTGCGAGAGACACATGAAAAGCACACACAAAGAGCACAAACGCAGCAAGACACACGGAGAAGACGATGGCTGGAATAGCTCTTTCTATTGATCGATGAACTGAACTGAAGTAAGAGCTGAATAATATCCCTAAGTACAAAGTACCACCACATATGAGAGTATCAAGTATGTGGTAACATGGGGAAAAACCTCTAGCCAGCACTAGAGTAAAAAGTGCCCATGTATAGGGAAAAGGTTCACATCAAAGCTACTCAAGGAACACATAAGTGTAACAAACCCCCCTGGAGCGAATGATGTGAACACATACAGAGAGTGACAGATCAGCCCCCACAAGGTAACAAGCCTAAAGCTTTGCGAAAAGCTTCAAACTTCTCCCGTGGAAGAGCTTTGGTGAATATGTCTGCCACATTATCTTGTGTAGGCACATATACCAAATCAATATCTCCTGCATGAAGGCGCTCTCTCACATAGTGATAATGCACCTCAATATGTTTGGTCCTTGCATGAAACACTTGGTTTCGTGCAACAGCCAAAGCACTCTGACTATCTGTGAGAATATGCGTAGCAGCATCAATCTCCATGCAAAGATCCATCAATAGGCGTCTCAGCCATATACACTCCACTGTAGGTGTGAAAACTGCCCTGTACTCAACTTCACAACTCGATGTCTCCACTGTAGGTTGCTTCTTACTCAACCAAGATATGCATGAGTCTCCAAGGAAAAAGCAATTACCACTAGTGGACACGCGAGTATCATAACAACCAGCCCAATCACTATATGTAAAAGCATGCAAGCATGGCTGGACATCTCTGCCATAAAAGAGACCTAAGCTCAAAGTGCCTTGAAGATATCTAAACACACGTTTCACCGCTTGCCAATGCTTAGTGCCAGGGCTATGCATGAATTGACTCAACTGGGAAACTGCATACTGTATATCTGGCCTTGTGTTGCATGCATATATAAGACATCCCACAGCCTGCTGATAAAGAGAAGTGTCAAATGCATCACTGGAATCCTCAACTGAGAATCTAAATCCTGTCTCAACTGGTGTGGAAACTGGCTTGCAATCCTCAAAGTCAAAACACTGAAGTAGTTATTCAACATACTTTCCTTGATGCATAACAATTCCCCCCTCAATGGATACAAACTAGATGCCAAGATAGTAGCTCAAAAGACCAAGATAAGTGATATCAAAAGTATGCTGCAAATCAGCCATAAGAATGTCAAGTTTTGCATTACATGACCCAGTCAAGAGTATGTCATCGACATAAAGAACAAGCACTATAAGATCAGCCCCATTTTTGCGTACATAGAGTGTGCTTTCAATCGGACAACATGTGAAGCCAAGAGCAATCAAGTGCTTATGTATTTTGTCATACCATGCACGTGGAGCTTGCTTGAGACCATACAAGGCTTTATGCAAGCGACAAACCATATGCTCTTTCCCTTTCATAGCAAATCCAGGAGGTTGCTTCACATAGACCTCTTCTTGCAAATCTCCATTCAAGAACGCTGTTCTTATGTCCAATTGATGCACTTTCCAACCTCGATGGGCAGCCAATGCAACCACGGTACGAATGGTAGTCATGCGTGAAGTAGGTGCAAAAGTTTCCTCATAGTCAATGCCATATTGTTGCGCATATCCTTTGGCAACCAATCTAGCTTTGTAGCAATCAATGATACCATCAGATTTTCTCTTAATCTTGTAAACCCACTTTGTACCAATGGCATTCTTTCCTTTTGGCAATTCACATAACTCCCAAGTACCATTCCTATGTATGGAATCCATTTCTGATTGCATAGCACTCATCCATTGTGGATCGTCACATGCATCTTCAAAAGAAAGTGGCTCTTCATTACATGTTGTAGCAATAAGAAAATAATCCACAAAATTACTTGATGCATGGTGAGAGCTTGACCTTGTTCTACCAAGTAAAGGTGCACTCAATTTGCTGTTCTGCAAAGTTTGTTTCAGCCACTTTGGCATAGATTGTGCACTCTTGATAGACATGCGTTCATTATGTAAAACATCTTCAATATGTACATCATGCGTGGGCTGAATTTCATGCTCAGTTTTAGCCATATTTTGTCGCATATGTTCATCCATATGTGGCTGGAAATTTCCAACAGTTTTGACATTTTTTGGCTAAATTTTTTCAGCCATGTTTGGCTGAAAATTATCCACATTTTCAGCCCTATTTGGCTGGAATTTTTCAGCCCTTTGAACCTCCGTTGGCTGGTCTACATGGCCATAGTCAAGCGCACCATTTTGGAACAAAGGCATGAGTGTATCGAACACATCTTGTGAGCTAACTGTTGGCAGTTTTTTGCATTCAAGTAGAGGGAAAACTGAATTTTCAGCAAATACCACATCTCGACTCACAATAATTGTGTTCGTCAATGGATGGTACAACCGATATCCCTTACTTTCAGCACTATAACCAACAAATATACATTTCTTTGCCTTGTCATCAAGTTTGTGACGTTGTTGTGATGGCACAAGAGCATATGCCAAACAACCAAACACACGCATATGACTAACCATAGGCTTATGACCATTCCAAGCCTCATAAGGAGTGATGACTCTCAATGCTTTTGTAGGGCAGCGATTCAACACATAATTTGCACACATGACCGCTTCCATCCAAAACTTATGAGGAAGATGCTTTCCTTTAACCATACATCGTGCCATTTCAAGTAAAGTTCTATTTTTACGCTCGGCAACACCATTTTGTTGAGGTGTATATGGCACCGTACATTGGTGTGAAATACCTCTTTCATGAAGAAAAGCATTAAACTCATGTGACATGTATTCACCACCACGATCCGTACGTAGAGTCAAAAGCTTTTGTGAAGAAAAATTTTTAGCCATAGCTAAAAATGCTTTGAAGCAAGAAAATACCTCATTCTTTGCTTTCATAGGATACACCCATGTATGGCAAGTAGCATCATCAATGAAGGTAACAAAATATACATGCTTCCCAAAAGATGGAGTCTTGACGGGACCACATACATCACTATGAACAAGTTGCAATTTTCTTGTAGTGTGTATGTGACTATCTTTTGGAAAAGAAGCACGATGCATTTTTCCAAGAATGCAACCTTCACATGCATGCTTTTCAATGGACTCAAGTGTAGGCAAGCCAATAACCATGTCCTTCTTTTGCAAGTAGAGCAAACTATTGAAGTTTAAATGACCAAAACGAGCATGCCAAAGCTCCATTTCAGCCATGGAAAAAGTATGAGCAACTAAGGCATTCGAGGCAGCCCTCTTGTATGTATCCATGCGATACAAACCATTACATAATGTACCGGACATCACGATAACATCGCCATTGCTGAAATCATGAACCATACACTTATCATCAACAAAGTGTACATGAAGTCCAGCTTTGGCAATCAACGGAACTGAAATTAAGTTCTTCTTGATACCGGGCACATACAATGCATTTTTCAAGAGAATCACACCTCCATTTGCACCCGTAAGCTCAATTTCTCCTACTCCAATGATAGAATAAGAGGCATTGTTTGCACACACCACATGTCCTCCTTTAGGTGCATCTTTCAAAGAGGCAAAAAATCTTTTGCATGATGTTATGTGCTTTGAAGCACCACTATCAGAAAACCAATCGGAATCAGCCTCACTCACAACCATACATTTAGAATGTAAAGAAGCATCATAATGACATGTAACAACACATGCCCAAAAATCTTGAGCCAAGTTAGCTTCATCATTCTTTGCATTTGCTGAATTTTCAGCAATAGACATGCCCGATTCCTTCTTCTTTTCGTTGCGTTTAGCAAGCTTTCTACACTCATCAATAGTATGACCAGCCTTTCGGCAATATTTGCATCTCTTCTTCTTTTGCAAATCACCATCATTAGAGGAATGAGTGGAAGAGGAAGCTTGAGGCTTTGGTTTTGATGAAGCAAAAGCTAAACCATACTTGCTTTTCCCCTTTTGTGAGATAGCAAGTGCTTGCGTTCCTTCAATCAAACCACTCCTATTCACTCTAGATTGCTCTTCTTGCAAAAGAAGAGACACAACCTCATCAAATGCATACATATTAGGATTTCCTTTTGCAACCAAACGGAGTGTAGTAGCAAAGCTTTGAAAGGATTCCGGTAATCCTTTCAACAATGTAGAAATGAGTGATGCATCCGGAATGATCTCATCTATGTTTGCCAATTGCTCTTTCAAGTCCTTGATGCGTGTCACATACACATCCATTGACTCATTTTCAGCCATACATACATCCTCAAGTTGCTTCCTCAAGTATGCAACACGTGCTTCATTACGCACGTCATACAAAGAAGCAAGAGTGTCCCATGCCTGTCGTGATGTAGAACATGACCGAATGTGTGGAACTATATGACGCTTCACTGAAAGCGCAATCAAAGCATGAGCTTGAGCATCTTTTCCATCCCATCTAAGCTGCTCCTGTGTAGGTGGAGAAGGAGAAACCACTGTACTCGAAGAAGAAGCTCCATCTGTGACAGTAGACTGTGAAGTAGAAGCACCTGCCGGTCTTCGATCTACATCTGCCACTATGTTCCAAAGTTGTTTTGCAACAAGAACGTGCTTCATCATGTAAGACCACATCGGATAGTTGGTCCCATCAAGCTTATCTTCAGCTTGAAGCATGCCAAACAAGTCATGTATTTCAACACTCATTTCAGTTTTCGTCGAAGTGAAGATTTTGTCACATTCTTGTTCCTTAGTGAAATGGCGGGTGACCAAGGCATAGAACTATGGAATAACTTTGGCATCTTTGGCTTCTCTGGCACTCATGGTTCTCTTGGTTCCCTTTGGTTCCGTTGGCTATGCGCGAACCAATTCTCTAACATATGAGTGGCAATAAGGGCTTACTTATTTCCCTAGTTAGCTTAGTTACCCCACATAGTTCCTTATTTAGTATATAGGGGATTTGGACCCACAACCTCATACTACCAAGAGTTAAGTCTTATCCACTAGGCTATTCTCTCTTTTTGATATCCCATTCCTTTTAGTAAATATTTAACATAACTTTTATCAATCTCTTCTCTTATTTATTTATTTATTTAATTATTTATATACTTCCATTTATTTATTTATCATAGTACTCCTACTTATTTATTCATTTATCATTTATAATAATATTATTAATATTTATTATTATTCTGATGATTATTAATATTTTTTTAATTTATATATCATTGTTAAAATTCTTTTCCTATGTTTAGACCTAGATTTTGGATCTCTACATAACGCCATGGACCCTACTCAAAATATCGATGATTTTAGTTCCTCACGTTTGCCTGGGGTATCAATCGAGCAACAATTAGAGCTTTTGCGGTATGAACTTCAACATGCCCAAAATGAAATAAAAGAACGTGATGCTGCACTCCAACAACTACAAAGCGATGACAATAACGTAGTTCGGGTAGTGAAGGCCATTATTATCGCCCAAGAACAAGGCACACAGTCCAAGATTAATTTTCACGATTCGACAGGCAAAAAGATGGCCAATTTGTTCTCTCATGGATATCTCAATTTGATGATTTCTATTCTAATGAATCCTATTCTGAAAATGAAAAAGTGAAATTTGTAACAAACTATTTAGTGGGAAAGGCTCAACTATGGCGGAATGTTTTGTGCCATAGCACCGATCGCCCCCCCACATGGCAAGCCTTTCAAGACAAGATCAATGAGTCCTTCCTTCCTCCTCAGTTTCACTTACATGCATGTTGCTCATGGACAACTTTTGGATGGAAAGATGGAGATATTGTTTCTACCTATACTAAACATTTTTGGCAATGATTATTACTTATTCGTTCACTTGAAATGATTCCTGAAGATACTTTACAACAGAAATACAAAGATGGTTTGGAGATGGGAATCCAAGCTAAGATGAACACCCTACGTTTGATGACCCTTTAGAAGCTATTTCTTTTGCACATGATGCTGAGAAAGAGTTTCAATCCATCACCAAGTCCATCCGCTTATACCAAACATGTCAACGACCACAACCAATCAAACCTACTTTTCCTTTCAAGCATCCCTTTTCTACTTTTTCTTCTCCTCCTTCTCAACGTCCACCTACTTTTCAATGGCCACCTATTTTTCAACACCCTCCTCAATCGACTTTATCACCAATACCCAAGACAAACCCCTTACAACCTACCAAACCGCCAACCCTTCAAACTACGATGATGGATGCCCAACAAAAGAGGACCCATATCAGTTGTTGGAATTGTGGTAAGTTTGGTCATACTAAAGCTATAACATGGAGGTGGTTCCTGAAGACATTGAATCTAAAGACATTCGACCAGATTGGACCGAAGAAGCATTGAAGTAGGATCTAAGTACCTTGGGTAATGCAATTTCTAGCCATTCTTTACTTTGCATGCAAGGTACTATTAATGGTAAAGTTGTTAATATTTTACATGATGATGGTAGTTCACATGACTTTATTTCTCACATATTAGTCAAAGATCTCCAATTAACCCCACTTCCTTCTATGTATAAAGTTAAGGTTGCATTCCAAGGAAATAGATATAATGTTACAAGTGAGTGCATAATGTTCAAATTTGTATAGGCTCATACATGGATGAATGCACATTCTTAATTGCTCCTTTATAGTCCTATGATGTTCTACTTGGTATGCCTTTTCGTCACCATTATAACCCATGCATTGATTATCATACACATACCATGAGTTTTAATTTTAAAAATCAAGATACTTGTTTGTCTACAATACATGACTTCCAACCATTTCCATTATATACTCAAGTAAAACATGCATTTCGGAAAGGCTACAATTCATGTATTGTTTTTGTCAATAACATAGTCGATTATACACATACACTTCGTGATACACATAAATCATTTATGGATTCCTATAAGGATTGTTTTATGGTTGGTTTTCCTTCTAAACTACCACATTCTAGGGGATCTCTTGATCATAGTATAGACTTAATTCCTGGTAGTTCTCCTCCCCATAAAGCACCTTATAGGCATGGACCTTTGCATCAACAAGAAATAACCAATCAAGTTAAGGGTTTACTTCACAAAAGACTTATAAGGCCTAGTTCTTCTCCCTTTGGAGCACCTGTTCTTTTAGTAGAAAAGAAGAACAAGACTTATTGGATGTGCATTGACTATAGAGCACTCAATAAGATCACAATTAAAAATAGATATCCTATTCCTAGGATAGATGATTTGCTAGATAAACTTCGTGGAGCACGTGTCTTTAGTAAAATTGATCTTAAATCTGGGTATCATCAAATAAGAATGACACAAAATGATATTTATAAGACTGCCTTTCAAACTGAGTCTGGTCACTTTGAATTCATGGTAATGCCTTTTGGACTCACCAATGCACCTGCTACATTTCCACGCATGATGAATATCATTTTTCTTGAATACCAAGCTTTTGTTCTTATTTTCTTCAATGATATACTTGTCTATAGTACGAATGATGATGGCCATGAAAAGCATTTAGCAATAGTTTTTTATTTGTTACACACAAACAAACTTTATGCAAATCTTGAAAAGAATTACTTTTTCCAAAGAAAATTAGAGTATTTAAGCCATATTGTTTCAAGTCAAGGTGTTCATGTAGATCCAAAGAAAATTAAAGTAATTGAAGAATGGCTTGTACCACAATCTATGAATGACGTTTGCTCTTTTCTTGGATTAGCTAGTTTTTATAGAAAATTTGTAAAAGGCTTTTCCTACTTAGCACTTCCACTCACACTATTATTGAAGAAAAAATTAAAATTTGCGTGGGGATTAGCACAACAACAATCTTTTGAAAAACTCAAACTTGCACTTTCTCATGCACCTGTTTTGCAATTACCTGATTTTTCACAACCTTTCCATGTAGTTACAAATGCTAGTGGCTCAGGTATAGGTGTTGTATTGATGCACAATGATCATCCCATTGCATTTGAAAGTAGGAAACTTAAACCTTCTGAAAAGAACTACAATACATATGATAAGGAACTTTTGGCAGTTGTGCATGCTTTAAAAATTTGGAAACATTATCTCATGGGTTCAGAACTCATAATCAAAACCGACCAACAAGCTATTAAACAAATCAACCACTCATTTCAGATAGACACATCAAATAGGCTTCAGTCATAACAAACAAATAATGTTTTTATGAATAATATTTTTGTGGTTCATATTCATTGATTTCATGACATGATTCCTACTTATGCATCTGACTTGTATTTTTCACAAAGATGGAATGCTTTCAATAATTCTACCACATTTAGTGAATATCATTACATTTTTCATAATGGATTCTTGTATTTTTATCACAAGCTATGCATTACATAAAGTTTTAAAGATTTTGTTATGAAAGGGATGCATGAACCACCATATATGGGTCATAGGGGCATACAAAGTACTATTTCTACATGTAAAGAATTCTTCTTTTGGCCAAATATGGAAAAAGATATTACACAGTATGTTTCCCATTGCATTGTGTGTCTACGTGTCAAAAGACATTATGGTAAAGCATTGGGATTGTTAATGCCACTTCCCATACCTAATGGACCATAGGAACAAATTTCTATGGATTTTATTACTGGTCTTCCTACAACTTCATCGCATAATGATATGATTTGGACAATTATTGATAGGTTTAGTAAGCAAGCATATTTCATTCCTTGTAAAAAAGCTCTTTCTACACCTCAAGCTGCTAAGTTATTTATTAAATGTATTTGTCCACATCATGGTTTTCCAAAAGTAATTTTATCAAATCGCGATGTTTGTTTTTGTAATCACTTTTGGATTGCATTATTTAAAAATTTAGGCTCTAAAATAGACTTTAGTTCTGCATTTCATCCTAAAAGTAATAGGCAAAGTGAAGCTATGAACAATACTATTTTGGATCTATTACGTTGTTATTCTCTAGATAATCCAAGTAATTGGGTTGATAAACTTCCTTTACTACAATTCACATATAATAACACAACACATACCACTACTGGACGTGCACCATATGAAATTGTGTATGGTAAAAAGCTTCCCACTCCCATGTCTATTACTCAAACTGACATACCTATGGCCGATTCTTTTGCACAAGATCATATTTCCATACTTCATGAGGTTCACGAGCACATTAAAAAGAGTTAGGAATGTTACATGCGTAATGTTAATAAGAAACGAGTAGCTAAAGAAATTAATGAAAATGATTATGTATGGTTACGAATAATTAAAAGACATCTAAAAAGTATTCCACAACATCCTAAGGTAAAACTTGCACCATGTTATTATGGACCTTTCCGTATTATTCAAAAAATTAATGAGAATGCTTTTAGATTAGATATACCTTCTCATTGGAATATACATAATTCTTTTCATATCAGTTTATTGAAATCATTTAAAGGAACTCTACCACTCACTCCTATTCTGGATGATCCTCCTTTGTTAGAAGAGGATGCTGAAATTTTAATTCTAGAGAAAATACTTGATTATGATGTTACTACTACACGCACAGGTAACCAATATCATAGATATTTGGTTAAATATAAAAATAATTCACTTGAAGAATCTCAATGGATTCACAGAATATCATTAACTCCACGTTATGATCATTTGATTTTTGTTTATCATTCACAATCACATTAAACTCCAGTTTTCCAGTTCCATGCATGTGTTTTTACATGGAACATGCTTATGGTTGTTCAGTGATGGGACATGTGATTGGCCATCCATGTTTATTTTATTCTTATCAACTGAGGTCAGTTGCTCGAGAACTGGGGGGCATGTTATACTTTATGGAATGTTTGGAATGAAGGTTTAATGCCTTGAGGATTTTAATGTGTGTTGTGTTTTGATTTAGCAGGTGAAGATCCATGAGGGTGTGAATGCGCATGGAATTGGCGATATTTAGAAGAATACTTTTAGAAGATAGTTATTTTTAGAAGAAAGTATTGTTAGTTATTTTTGTAAAAAAATAATGGATCACTTTAGAAAGCGACATTTTTGTAAAAATAGAAAAGTACAAATTTATAAATAAAGCAAAAACATGCGTTGCGAAGCACGACCCTCATGTATGTTTTATTCAGGACATAATATGAATTTTCCTATAAATATGCATGCTCTAATAGAGTTATCCATCAAAGTATGTGGGGGCAGATTGTACCCAATCTGGTGTCGTCTCTTGTCTCTTTCTATCTTTGAGTACTTTTTGTGTCATTTGTTTGTGCATTATCCTCTACGTTTGTGCGTCTGTGGAATCTGGGCGTTAATAGCTGAATCATTCGCATATTTTTCATAATCAACGAGCTTATACAACCCATGATATAAAATACCAGAAGTAATAATGACATTGCCATTTAATAGATCATGAATTGTACATCTATCATCAACAAATTTCACAACCAATCCGATCTTGGGTAATGTTAAAACTGATAATAGATTTTTCTTGATCCATGGCACAAATAAAGCATCCAAAAATATAAAAGAATTACCATCAGCAGTAGTTAGAATGATCTTACCAACTCCCATGATAGGATAAGAGGAGTTGTTGGCACATGTGATAGTATTCCTTGTAGGGGTAGACTCAAGTAAAGTGAAAAAAACACGCTATGAGGTAATATGTTTGATTGCCCCACTATCAAAGTACCAAACATATGAGTCTATTGAAGACATACACTATTCATGAGAAGATGGGTCATACCTACAAACAATATTAAATGCCCATTCTTCAATCTGCAGAAGATTAGCAAACTCTAGTTTGGACGCAGAGGCCTCTGCAACAACCATTCCAGCCTCTTTTTTCTTGCCTCTTTTGTAGGCAGTTTTGGACAACTCTTTATGACATGATCATTTCCTTTACAATATTTGCAAAACAATCTCTTCTTTTCTGTTTTCTTCTCGTCTTTGTCATCCCTTTTTGATTGTGCAGAATTGGCAGATTTCTACTTACTAGTAGATGAGCTTCAATTACCTTTGCCCTTCTGACTAGCCAGGAAAGTTTGATATGCAACACGCATAATGGAATTGTTCTGCCTAGATGGATCTTCCTGCAACATAATTGAGACTAACCCTTCAAATGTTAAGGCATTTGGATTGCCTTTCATCATCAATCAAAGTGTAGAAGAAAAACTCAGATATGAATATAGAAGAGCATTTAGAATAGTCTAGACAAGTGAACTGTTTGACAAGAATCATCAAGAAAAATCAATTTCTCCTTCAAATCTTTGATCTTTGTCAAAAACCTATCCATGAAATATACTTCATTCATGTGCGCACTCTGCAACTATTTTCAAAGGTAAGCAACATGAACCTCATTCCTTACTTGGTATAAAGCGGTAAGTGTATCCCAAGCATCCTTTAGTGTTTTGCAAGAGCGAATGTGAGGAATAGTGGCACGTTTGATAGACAAGGCTATCAATGCATGTGCCTGAGCATCTATGCCATCCTAATGAAGTTGCTCTACAATAGGTGTAGCAGAAATCGGAGCGCGAATAGGAACCTGAAGAATATCATAATTTTCTACGCCATCTACATCATCTTCAATAACCGTATTTGGAGGTGTAATAGGACATTTTTCAACACAATGCACAATATTCCACAGTCTTTTTCGGACCAATACATAACACATCATATAAGCCCATAATGGGTAGTTGGTACCATCCAACTTATCCTCAACAATCAACATGTAGAATAAATCACTACTTTCAACCATGGCTACTTACTAAAATACCCTGATGCATAAAAATGATTGTATCTCAAAAATTTGAATAGAACTACCCTATCGAGTTCTGCTAAACTTGTAGTAGGCTCCAAGGTGCTTATGCTAGCGAATTGAAAGTTGTTTATATCTTTGGCACAAAAAGAAAAAATTGCATGCACAAGCATTGTGATAGTGCATTCGAAGGCCAAAACAAGCTTAGTTTGGGATTTCAACACGACAGAACAAAGATGTTTTGAGCTCCTAATCCCCTTGAGTATGCTCACCAATTTTCATGCGATTCTAAGAATGTGAACAAAGGGATGTCATCAATGCCCTAGATGAATCAACAACCTGCTTTGATACCAATTGTTAGAGATTGAGGTCTGCGAAAGCACGCGAACAACACAAGGATGAAGAAGAAGCTTAGAGCACAACACAAAATACTGAATGTATTACCAAGAGAATGTACAAAGATAAGTGACCCATTAGGGTACAACTGGTTTTTTCATTGGCATAGGGCCCATAACTATCTTGTCATAGGAAGATGTTGAACCCTCATCCCCGCCTCAAGAGACAAAAGACCCAACTAGACAACCGAATGTGTGTGAAGTGATAACAAATTGAAACTTTAAAGGTGAAGTTCAAATTTAGGGTGCTCGATAGCATGACCCTAAAATCCACTTCAAGGATACATCAATTAAAAGATGATGAAATAATTAAATTTCCAAGATCTTCATTTAGATTTCAAATATGACAAGAGTGCATTTACTTGAATTGGGAATACTTTAACGTAAAATGTTTGTGTCAAAATTATTTCATAAATTTATAAAGAAATGGAACTTTGAAATGATGCTTTAAATAAAGAATTGATGATAACTGTCCAAGCCCGCATAGCATAGTGATTGATGCTTTGAATCTCAAAGAGGAAGATTTGAGTTCAAAACTTAGTTGGATATATCCATGAGTTTCCAAAGATGAGTGTCCATGATGTTCCTCAATATGGATGCCTCCACCTTACGAGGTGTGAGTGTGTGTCTTTCCAATTCATTGTACTCTAAAAAAAAAAAGAATTGATGATAAGGTGAAGGTAAGCGCCTCACTAAGTGCGATTTCCTCGATCCCCCTTCCCGCCTCCTGGTTAGGGTTTGTGCGTTCCATGTCCGTTGAGGCGGCAGGGAATTCAGAATAACTATTTATAAACAGGCAGGGAGCCTTGAGGCAAGTCTTGCGTATCTTAATGGCTGGGGTCGATTGGAGATGACGATAAGTTCTTTCCCCATATGATCGACGCTGATTCTAACTTCTTTTGCAGGGCTCCTTTGAAGTTCCTCAAAGCCAGTACTGTCTGATCCTATCGGCCCCATCTTTTGCTTGCGTTCCTGACTCTTCGGCTGGAATGTGCTTTGTGATCTAGTGCCCTTCTCATCAGGAGAGACGGGAACTTATTTGAGTAGTGTTTGATGAAGAAAGCCTGGTAACGTTGCCTCTGTATTTAGAGCGTTTTTCGTTTGATTGTCCTCAAGCTCTAGTTCTCGAATTCAGGTGGGGGGAGGCGACGTGCTGAAGTCTGCGTGATATGTTTTTCGCTTGATTTGCCTTTTATGTGCACTGTCTCTCTGTAGGTCTGCTAACAATCACGGATTTGTTTGTATGAACAACTTTATGGAACTCACTTCTAATGATCCAATAGTTTGTACTGGATCTCTGGTACATATCTCATATGCACCGCATTTTGTAGTTGTTTGTCGGTCTGTGGACTCGCTACAGACATTCAGTAGATTCGATAATTAGCGACACTGCACCTTGGAAAGTTGTTTTGAGGCGCTCAGCTAGATTAGATAGTAGTATCTGTACACGAGATCTTATACATCTTTTGCTGGTTGGCCGATTTAGACCCTCAGGGGAACGGAAAGGAAGAATCATTATGAAGTAGCAAGCTCAACTGTTTTCCATATGCTTTGCTCTAAGTAATATCCTTTAGGTTTAATGCTCAGTACTTGATCTTCAGCGTATGCAAGGTACAACAACGTGACATAATTCTTTTTCGTGTATTTGATATCGTTAGCTCCTAATGAGAAGTGTCAGTGAACGGTTTGGACTTCTCAAAAACATATGTGCATATTCCTTTCGGAGGTAACTGATTTGATTTTTAAGCTACATGGTCATGAAATTTGAAAGGTGAGCGCCTGGTGGTATAGTTATGTGCAGTCTGGTGGTATAGTGATGTTCCATGAGAGTATGAAAAGTGAGCGCCTGGTGGTATAGTCATGCTTCTCCCCGGGATGGGCTTACTCATCTAGAGTTTTATGAGATATTGTAATTCATGCAAGGTTTAACTGTCTGTTCCACATCAAATCTTTTTTGTAACAATATAGTGAACTTCTTAGAATGTGCAACAATGTGGATTTTGTTTGTGCGGTATTACTCTGGATATTACTTGCTTGGAATTTGCCCGGGATCTAATCAATCACCAATTGTAAGTAATATTGAGTTAGTTATATTCAATGTGTAGTAATGTCGTAGATTGACAATTGAATTGATATGGATATAATGTATGTATTGGATCCTTAATTGGACTTACAACGAAGTATTAATTTCTTGCAAAAACTTAACGTAGCTCGTTTTTTATTCACTGAATTGGACATATACGAGGTAGAAATACGTGTTAAATTCTGCGTTCAAGCTGCTTCGAAGAGAATCGGCTTTCAGCATTTGAACTTCGAATTCATGTAGTCGAAGCAAATGACATTGGGATTAAGTTTAATACTAGGATGGATGCAAAATTATGCCCAAATAGTTAAGCTTGGAGGTTGAGAGCGTGGGAAAATAATATTTTGGAGCTTGCAAATGAAGATCGTAATATCTCAGAGAAGCCCAAATATTAAAGCTTGGTGGATGTTGAGTGCATGGGAAAATAAGGAAAGATCTGGCAAATAGTCATAATTCTCAGAAAGCTCAATTGTTAAATGATATAACTTTATCGACATGCACGAAAGATATTATTGAAGTGGCAAAATTTATGGGCACTCCTTGTTGCTGCTTTCTAACTCGTATAGCTCACAATGGTATTTGGTATTATAGGAAAGTTCACTACTCTCTTTGAGAAGATTTAGTCTTTGTTTTGTTGAGAATATATGAACGAAGAAGATTTCATGGAATCCTTTTTTAAAAAGATCAAAGATTTGAATGAATAGAGGGTTTTTATTGATGAAGTCTTGCTAGATGGTTCATTTATGTAGGGTTTAAGTACCTTGGGTAATGCAATTCCTAGTCATTCTTTACTTTGCATGCAAAAGATTATTAATGGTAAAGTTAATATTTTACATGATGTAGTTCATATGATTTTACTTCTCACATATTAGTCAAAGATCTTCAATTAACCTCACTTCTATGTATAAAGTGAAGGTTGCATTCCAAGGAAACAGATATAATAATGTTACAAGTGAAGTGCATAATGTTCAAATTTATGTAGGTTCATATGCATGGATGAATGCACATTCTTAATTGGTCCTTTAAAGTCTTATGATGTTCTACTTGGTATGCCAAGTGTCACCATTATAACCCATGCATTGATTATCATACACATACTATGAGTTTTAATCTTAAAAATGAAGAGCTTGTCTATAATATATGACTTCCAATCATTTCCATTAATTAGTCATACTCAAGAAAAACATGCATTTTGGAAAGGCTACAATTCATGTATTGTTTTTGTCAATAACATAGTTGATTGTACACATACATTCTTGATAATGCTTTGAATTCATGGTAATGCTTTTTGGACTCAGCAATGCATGCACTTGTTAATTTGCCAACATGATGAATATCATGTTTCTTGAATAGCAAGCTTTTGTTCTTATTTTCTTCATTGACATACTTTCTATAGTACAAATGATTGTCTTTTGAACTGACTCTGGTCACTTTGAATTCATGGTAATGCTTTTTGGATTCAACAATGCATGCACTTGCTACATTTGCCCACATGATGAATATCATTTTTCTTGAATAGCAAGCTTTTTTTCTTATTTTCTTCATTGACATACTTTCTATAGTACAAATGATGATGACCATGAAAAGCATTTAGCAATACTTTCTATAAGATTGTCTTTTGAACTGAGTCTGGTCACTTTGAATTCATGGTAATGCTTTTTGGACTCAGCAATGCATGCACCTGCTACATTTGACCACATGATGAATATCATTTTTCTTGAATAGCAAGCTTTTGTTCTTATTTTCTTCATTGACATACTTTCTATAGTACAAATGATGACCATGAAAAACATTTAGCAATAGTTTTTTAACTTGTTATGCACAAACAAACTTTATGCAAATTTTGAAAAGAGTTTCTTTTTCCAAAGAAAATTAGAGTATTAAGACTATATTGTATCAGGTCAAGGTGTTCATATAAATCAAAAGAAAATTAAAGTAATTGAAGCATGGCCTGTATCACAATCTGTGAATGATGTTCCCTCTTTTCTTGGATTAGCTAGTTTCTATAGAAAATTTTGTAAAAGGCTTTTCCTATTTAGCACTTCCACTCACTATTATCTTTTTTTGGCCAAATATGAAAAAAGATATTACACGGTATGTTTCCCATTGCATTGTGTGTCAATGTGTCAAAAGACATTATGTCAAAGCATTTGGAATGTTAATACTACTTCCCATACCTAATGGACCATGGGAACAAATTTCAATGGATTTTATTACTGATCTTCCTACAACTTCATATCATAATGATATGATTTGGACAATTAAATGTATTTTTTCACATCATGTTTTTTCAAAAGTCATTTTATCACATCATGATGTTTGTTTTTCTAATCACTTTTGGGTTGCATTATTTAAAAATTTTGGCTCTAAAATAGACATTAGTTATGCATTTCATCTTGAAAGTAATGGGCAAAGTGAAGCTATGAACAATATTATTTTGGATCTATTATGTTCTCTAGATTATCCAAGTAATTGGGTTGAGAAACTGCCTTTACTACAATTCATATATAATAACACAACACATACCACTATTGGACATGCACCATATCAAATTGTGTATGGTAAAAAGCTTCCCACTCCCATGTCTATTGCTCAAATTGACATACTTATGGCCGATTCTTTTGCACAAGATCATAATTCCATACTTCATGAGGTTCACGAGCACATACAAAAGAGTTAGGAACGTTACATGCGTAATGTTAATAAGAAATGAGTAGCTAAAGAATTTAACGAAAATGACTATGTATGGTTACAAATAATTAAAATACATCTAAAAAATGTTCCACAACATCCTAAGGTAAAACTTGCACCATGTTATTATGGACCTTTCTGTATTATTCGGAAAATTAATGAGAATGCTTTTAGATTAGATATACCTTCTCATTGGAATATACATAATTATTTTTATATCACTTTATTGAAATCATTTAAAGGAACTCTACCACTCAGTCCTATTTTGGATGATTCTCCTTTGTTAGAAGAGGATGCTGAAATTTTAATTCCATAGAAAATACTTGAAGATTATGATCATTAACTCCACATTATGATCATTTGATTTTTGTTTATCATTCACAATCACATTAAACTCCAGTTTTCCAGTTCCATGCATGTGTTTTTACATGGAACATGCTTATGGTTGTTCAGTGATGGGACATGTGATTGAACATGCTCGACAATTGGGGGGCATGTTATACTTCATGGAAAATTTGGAATGAAGGTTTAATGCCTTGAGGATTTTAATGTGTGTTGTGTTTTGATTTAGCAGGTGAAGATCCATGAGGATGCGAATGCGCATGGACTTGGAGATATTTAGAAGAATACTTTTGGAAGATAATTATTTTTAGAAGAAAGTATTGTTAGTTATTTTTGTAAAAAAATAATGGATCACTTTAGAAAGGGATGTTTTTGTAAAAATAGAAAAGTACAAATTTATAAATAAAGCTTGGAGATATTTATAAGAATACTTTTAGAAGATAATTATTTTTAGAAGAAAGTATTGTTAGTTATTTTTGTAAAAAAATAATGGATCACTTTAGAAAGCGACGTTTTTGTAAAAATAGAAAAGTACAAATTTATAAATAAAGCAAAAACATGCGTTTCGAAGCATGGCTCTCATGTATCTTTTATTCAGTACATAATATGAATTTTCCTATAAATATGCATGCTCTAATAGAGTTATCCATCAAAGTATGTTGGGGAAGATTGTACCCAATGTGGCGTCATCTCTTGTCTCTTTCTATCTTTGAGTACTTTTTGTGTGATTTGTTGTGCATTATCCTCTGCGTTTGTGCGTTTGTGGAATATGGGCGTCAACAGTCGAATCATTCGCATATTTTTCATAATCAACGAGCTTATACAACCCATGATATGAAATGCCAGAAGTAATAATGACATCGCCATTTGATAGATCATGAATTGTACATCTATCATCAACAAATTTCACAACCAATCCGATCTTGGGTAATGTTAAAACTGATAATAGATTTTTCTTGATCCATGGCATAAATAAAGCATCCAAAAATATAAAAGAATTACCATCAACAGTAGTTAGAATGATCTTACCAACTCCCATGATAGGATAAGAGTTGTTAGCACATGTGATAGTATTCCCTCTGGGGGCAGACTCAAGTGAAGCAAAAAAACACGCTACGAGGTAATATGTTTGATTGCCCCACTATCAAAGAACCAAACACATGAGTCTATTGAAGACATACACTATTCATGAGAATATGGGTCATACCTACAAACAATATTAAATGCACATTTTTCAATCTGCACAAGATTAGCAAACTCTGGTTTGGACGTAGAGGCCTCTGCAACAACCATTCCAATCTCTTTTTTCTTGCCTCTTTTGTAGGCAGTTTTGGACAACTCTTTATGACATGATCATTTCCTTTACAATATTTACAAAACAATCTCTTCTTTTCTGTTTTCTTCTCGTCTTTGTCATCCCTTTTTGATTGTGTAGAATTGGCAGATTTCTACTTACTAGTAGATGAGCTTCAGTTACCTTTACCCTTTTGACTAGCATAATGGAATTGTTCTGCCTAGATGGATCTTCCTGCAACATAATAGAGACTAACCCTTCAAATGTTAAGGCATTTGGATTGCCTTTCATCATCAATCAAAGTGTAGAAGAAAAACTCAGATATGAATATAGAAGAGCATTTAGAATAGTCTACACAAGTGAACTCTTTGACAAGAATTCATCAAGAAAAATCAATTGCTCCTTAAAATCTCTGATCTTTGTCAAAAACCTATCCATGAAATCTACTTCATTCACGTGCGCACTCTGCAACTATTTTCAAAGGTAAGCAACATGAACCTCATTCCTTACTTTGGTATAAAGCGGTAAGTGTATCCCAAGCATCCTTCAGTGTTTTGCAAGAGCGAATGTGAGGAATAGTGACACGTTTGATAGACAAGGCTATCAATGCATGTGCCAGAGCATCTATGCCATCCTAATGAAGTTGCTCTACAATAGGTTTAGCAGAAATTAGAGCGCGAATAGGAACCTGAAGAATATCATAATTTTCTATGCCATCTACATCATCTTCAATAACCGTATTTGGAGGTGTAATAGGACATTTTTCAACACAATGCACAATATCCACAATCTTTTTCGGACGAATACATGACACATCATATAAGCCCATAATGGGTAGTTGGTACCATCCAACTTATCCTCAATAATCAACATGTAATATAAATCACTACTTTCAACCATGGCTACTCACTAAAATACCCTGATGCATAAAGATGATTGTATCTCAAAAATTTGAATAGAACTACCCTATCGAGTTCTGCTAAACTTGTAGTAGGCTCCAAGGTGCTTATGTAGCGAATTGAAAGTTGTTTATATCTTTGGCACAAAAAGAAAAATTGCATGACAAGCATTGTGATAGTGCATTCGAAGGCCAAAACAAGCTTAGTTTGGGATTTCAACACGACAGAACAAAGATGTTTTGAGCTCCTAATCCCCTTGAGTATGCTGACCAATTTTGATGTGATTCTAAGAATGTAAACAAAGGGATGTCAACAATGCCCTAGATGAATCAACAATCTGCTTTGATACCAATTGTTAGAGATTGAGGTCTGCGAAAGCACGCGAACAACACAAGGATGAAGAAGAAGCTTAGAGCACAACACAAAATACTGAATGTATTACCAAGAGAATGTACAAAGATAAGTGACCCATTAGGGTACAACTGATTTTTCCATTGGCATAAGGCCCATAACTATCTTGTCGTAGGAAGATGTTGAACCCTCATCCCCACCTCAAGAGACAAAAGACCCAGCTAGACAGCCGAATGTGTGCTAATTGTCTTGAGCTAACTCTTGAAGTGATAACAAATTGAAACTTTAAAGGTGAAGTTCAAATTTAGGGTGCTCGATAGCATGACCCTAAAATCCACTTCAAGGATACATCAATTAAAAGATGATGAAATAATTAAATTTCCAAGATCTTCATTTAGATTTCAAATATGACAAGATTGCATTTACTTGAATTGGGAATACTTTAATTTAAAATGTTTGTGTCAAAATTATTTCATAAATTTATAAAGAAATCGAACTTTGAAATGATGCTTTAAATAAAGAATTGATGATAACTATCCAAGCCCGCATAGCATAGTGATTGATGCTTTGAATCTCAAAGAGGAAGACCTGAGTTCAAATCTTAGTTGGATATATCCATGAGTTTCCAAAGATGAGTGTCCATGATGTTCCTCAAGATAGATGCCTCCACCTTACGAGGTCGAGTGTGTGAGTCTTTCCAATTCATTGTACTCTCCAAAAAAAAAAAGAATTGATGATAAGGTGAAGGTAAGCGCCTCACTAAGTGCAATTTCCTCGATCCCCCTTCCCGCCTCCTGGTTAGGGTTTGTGCGTTCCATGTCCGTTGAGGCGGCAGGGAATTCCGAATAACTTTTATAAACAGGCAGGGAGCCTTGAGGCAAGTCTTGCGTATCTCAATGGCTGGGGTCGATTGGAGATGACCATAAGTTCTTTCCCCATATGATTGACGCTGATTTTAACTTCTTTTGCAGGGCTCCTTTGGAGTTCCTCAAAGCCAGTACTGTCTGATACTATCGGCCCCATCTTTTGCTTGCGTTCCTGACTCTTCGGTTGGAATGTGCTTTGTGATCTAGTGCCATTCTCATCAGGAGAGACGCGAACTTATTTGAGTAGCGTTTGATGAAGAAAGCCTGGTAACGTTGCCTCTGTATTTAGAGCGTTTTTCGTTTGATTGTCCTCATGCTCTGGTTCTCGAATTCAGGTGGGGGGAGGCGACGTGCTGAAGTTTGCGTGATATGTTTTTCGCTTGATTTGCCTTTTATGTGCACTGTCTCTCTGTAGGTCTGCTAACAATCACGGATTTGTTTGTATGAACAACTTTATGGAACTCACTTCTGATGATCCAATAGTTTGTACTAGATCTCTGGTACATATCTCATATGCACCGCATTTTGTAGTCGTTCGTCGGTCTGTGGACTCACTACAGACATTCAATAGATTCGATAATTAGCGACACTGCACCTTGGAAAGTTGTTTTGAGGTGCTGAGCTAGATTAGATAGTAGTATCTGTACACGAGATCTTATACATCTTTTGCTGTTTGGCCACTTTAGAGCCTCAGGGGAATGGAAAGGAAGAATCATTATGAAGTAGCAAGCTCAACTGTTCTTATATATGCTTTTCTCAAAGTAACATCTTTTAGGTTTAATGCTCAGTACTTGATCTCAAGCGTATGCAAGGTACAACGACGTGACATAATTCTTTCGTCTCGTGCATTTGATATCAGTAACTCCTGATGAGAAGTGTCAGTGAACGGTTTGGACTTCTCAAAAACATATGTGCATATTACTTTCAAAGGTAACTGATTTGATTGTTAAGCTACATGGTCATGAAGTATGAAAGGTGAGCGCCTGGTGGTATAGTTATGTGCAGTCTGGTGGTATAGTGATGTTCCATGAGAGTACTGTGTATTGTTTTGTCATGCTTCTCCCCGGGATGGGGTAGTGACTCATCTAGAGTTTCATGAGATATTGTGACTCATCTATTGTAATTTTTTGGTGGTTATCGGAGTTCTCTCACAATGGTATTTGGTGTTATAGCAAAGCTTTACTCTCTGAGAAGATTTAGTCTTTGTTTTGTTGTAAGAAAATCAATTGAGGCAAGGCAGTTTATTATGTGTTTTGTACATCAAGCCTTCCATGCTAGCTAAGAAGGCAAGGATAAATGGATCTCAATTAATAGTAAGAAAAAATTTGTTCGACTTTTCATAATCAAAGAAGGATGATAAATGCAAGAAGAAAATAGAAAAGAAGTAATTGTTTTGTAAAAATTGTAAAGGAAATGATCACGTGATGAAATTGTGTTCAAACTTGTTTGCAAATGATTCAAATAAGAAAAAGATTGGAATAGTTATTGTAGAGGTCTTCATATCGAAAACAAAGGTTGTTGATATTGTGTAGAATGATCTCTCTTCATTTGATCTCTCTTCATGAACAATGTTTGTCTTTAATACATTCTATTGTTTGGCCTTTTGATAGTTGGGCAATCAAACATATTACGTGAATTAGTAGTTTCTTTTTAGAAAAAAAATTCATGAAATTGTCTTTGTTCATTTATTCTCTCTAGTTTTTGGAGTTAAGCAAAACAAGCATCTCATTCCTTGCCTAATATAAAGTGTTACATATTCATGATATGCTTTGACTTATCACATGAATGGATGTGAGAATTACTAACGATCTTTGATCTTGTATACACCCATTCTTCATTCTACACAAGATAAGCAACATTTGTTATGGATATCTAAAGATTGAAAATTTGAAGGAATAGTGGATTCTTATTGACAAAGTCTTGCAAGATAGTTCACTTATGTAGTCCATTTTGAATGGACTTTTGGAGTCATATCAAAGATTTTCTCCAATGTTTGATTCAATTTGAAAGGTAAACCAAATGCCTTAACATATTGAAAGTTAGTTTCTTTAGTTGTAAGAAGACTCTTGATTTAGCAAAATCAAAGGAGGATGACAAATATGAGAAGAAATTAGAAAAGAAGGAATTTGTGAAAATGTTGTAAAGGAAATGATCATGCTATTATAGGGGCTTTTATATGTAAAATGAAGGTTGTTAATCTTGTGTACAATGAAGAATATGTATTTTTTAATATGTGCAATCTTGATCCATTTTCTTATGAACAAGGTATGTTTGTAGTAAACTTAGATGTTTTTTTCTTTGATAGTAGGACAATCAAACATATTAGTTCATTTGGTTTTTTAATTTTGATTTGAGTTGCCTTATAGAAAATATTATCATGTGTTAATGACTCGTATTATTTTGTCATGGGAGTTTGTGAGTTGGTAAGATTATTCCAAATATTTTGATGGTAGTTCGTTTATGTTATCAGTTTAAGCATTAGGCAAAATTTTTTTGGTTATGAAATTGGTTGATGATATTTATACATACCATTATTTTTCAACTTGCAAGAAGATTTTAAGTTTCTTGTTCTTAACAAGCACTCTTGTACTTGAATACAAGAAGATTGGTTAGATGATTTTATTATTAATGGACTTTGGCTTTGAAGTTATTGTGAGAAAGGGAAACAAACACATTTGGGTTGTCAATTAATAAATTTCAAATAGAGAGATTGTAAAACGAGTGGCATGCTTACATAATTCCAATCTATGGGTAGAAAGGCTTGAAACAAACACATCAACATTAAAGAAAGATGTATCTATTAGTACTTTAGAAGCATAGACGCATCTTGTTTAGAACTTCAAACTTCAAAGTGAATTTGATATGAACCTTAAAATTTAGAGCTCTTTCACCAATGTGGAAGTGGGTTTTTTGCTTGGGTGAGAATGGGTCGATGATCAAATATAGATATAGAGCTTAGGTCACCAATAGTAAATGGCCATTGCTAAAAGTAGTGATGTGTTCTTTGTTGGATATTGAGAATAAGTTGGATGGTATTAATTACCCATTATGGGATATTTGATGTGTCATGTAGTGTTTGCAAGATGATTGAAATATTGTGTAAGGTATTGTAAAACATTTGATTATAATTGCAACAAGTTTTGAAGGTGATGTTCCATGGCATTGAAGACGATGTTCTTGAGGTTCGTATTCGTGTTGTGGTTCCCTCATGCGAAATAACAATGCCACTACGTAATTCCCGTCTATGGATATAAAGGTTGTGAAAGTTTCAAGAAACATACAATGCTTGGGTCAGAATGGGTTGATGATCAAACATATATATAGAGCTTAGTTTGTTAATAGAAACATATCAAAGTTATCTTTTTTTAGCTTTTTGAGATATAATCATTTTTCTACATCAAGGCATTTTAGTAAATGGCCATGGCTGAAAGCAATGATGTGTTCTATACATTGGATGTTGAGGATAAGTTGGATGGTATTAATTACCCATTATGGGTATATTTGATCCATCATGTAGTGTTTGCGAAATGGTTGTAATATTGTGTACGGTATATTTGATCCATCATGTAGTGTTTGCAAAATGATTATAATTGCAAATACAAGTTTTTCATGCATGCATTGATAGCTCTGTCTATTGAGCATGATAGTATTTCAGTCATGTAGAATAGCAAAGGATACTTGGGATACGTGTACCACTTTATACTAGGCAAGGAATGAGATGCTTGATTTGCTTAACTCTAAAAACAATTTGAGAGAGAATATATGAACGAAGAAGGTTTCATGGAATTCTTTTCTGAAAAGATCAAAGATTTGAACGAATAGTGGATTTTTATTGATGAAGTCTTGCTAGATGGTTCAGTTATGTAGGCTATTTTGAATGGACTTTTGGAGTCCTATTAGAGTTTTTCTCCTACTCTTTGATTCATTTTGAAAGGTAATCCAGACGCCTTTACATTTGAAGAGTTAGTCTCTCTTTTGTTGTAGGAAGATCAATCGAGGCAAAATGTTTATTATGCATGTTGTACATCAAGCTTTCTTCTCTAGTCAAAAAGGCAAGGGTAAATGGAGCTAATTTAATAAGAAGTAAAAATTTTTTGATTTTGCACAATTAAAGAAGGATGACAAATATGAGAAGAAAATAGAAAATTAGTAATTGTTTTGTAAATATTGTTAAGGGAAAGATCATGCCATAAAGTGTTGTTCAAAATTGATTGAAAATGAAGCAAAAAAGAGAGATTGCTAATCTTGTGTAGAATGGAGAATGGGTCTTTTCTATTGTTTGTAATTCTGATCCGTATTCTCATGAACAACGTATGTCTGTAGTAGACTAAGATGTTTGGTACTTTGATAGTAGGGCAATTATACATATTACCTCAAAGAGCAGTTTCTTAACTTCACTTGAGCTTGCCTTATGGAAAATATTATTATGTGTCAATAACTCCTATTATCTTGTCATGGGAGTTGGTAAGATCATTCTAAATATTATTGATGGTAGTTCTTTACATACCATCTATAAGCAAATAGAGAGGGGGATATTGTGCAATTTGTTGACTAAGCTCATAAATAATAAACCTCCAGATTGGGACAAACAATTACATTACATTGTTTGGGCATATCAAATGACCTATAAAATGGTACTCAACGCCACTCCCTTTTAGATGATATTTGGTCAAAATATTGTGCTTCCTTTAGATTGTTTGACACACACCTTAAAAGTAGCTACAAAGAAGAGACAAAAGAAGAGACTAAAGACCAACTTTGATGCCCATCTATGACAAAAGAAATTGTATGATGAAACCTAAATGAAATCGATTCCAAATACAACCAAACATATAGCTTAGTAGCGTATATTCGCTTTCATCCAATCGTGCATATCTCTACAATAGTAAACATAAAATTGGGATATTCATATCTTTAAATATATATAATAAACAAGCATCAAGGATTATAGAACTTTTAGATAAAGACACCATCACTCGCTTTCAAGAAGAATAAACCAAGAATTTAAGTAAAAACAAGTGTAAAAGAGTGAATGAGTATGGATGAATGCATGCAAAACAATGAAAAAGTAAGTGTGTGTGTGTATAAATGGGAGTACGTGTTGGTAAACCCAAATAGCGAATGTATACATGTGTAGAGTATCTTACCAATAAATTTAAGTACAATTTTCAAAGAGTCTTTTGAAAGGTTTTCTAACTCTATGAAAGATTTTCCAAGTGTCTGAAAGGTTCAATCACTACAAGACTTTTGGTGCAATGTGTCATTCTCCTTATCTAGCCTTATCTTCCCCTACAAACACTCACACCCCTATGAACTAAAGAATCCCCCTACAAGAGACACCCGATGGGACAAGGCAACTTAGTCATATGGGAGAAAGGCCAATCACAAGTTTCAAATGAAGAAGGAAATCGAAAAGGTGTCCACTGCAAATAGGTAAATTTTCTCTCCTTGGAATTCATCTCAAAGAGGATATGGAGCTCATGACTGGACCCACTCACAAACTTTGAGAGTCTCTTTCAAAACCACAATAAGGAAAGTTTCTTGTAGGTCAACTAGTCCCTCTTCATCTACATGAAGAGTAGGGAGCATGGCAGCCAAAGTAGACTTAGAAACCTAGCTATCCAAATTCAACATAAAATTCCTTCTTTTAGGGAATAAGCATATGAAGATCTTAACAAGCACATCAGGAGGTTTTTATCCCTATGTAAAACAAGGAGATTAATGGGGAGGGAAGATGCTCTTTCGATACTTTTCTCAGCAACATTTGAAGGCTTGGCAAATAGATTAATGAATTTTCCAAAAACCATTTTGTCTGTTTGGGACTTCCCTCGATGCCTTATGGGTCGACATGGTTATGGCAATCTCCTCTTGTGCAGACGATGCAAGATCGATTCTTGATCCAGCAAATTGAAGACAATTTTGCTCGTCATTGGAATGGATAAAGAGCAGCGCTACATAAGATGTAAATATTTGACGCACAGCAACGATCACTCATTCCTCTCGTGTCTAGAACACAGGCATAGTAGCTAGAGCTAACAGGTTCAAGAACGGATTGCAGAGCCAATGTTTACTTGAATCAATGCACAAAAACAAGAAAGATATCTTTGTAGAGTGCCTGATTCTCTTCTCGCCAATGAATTCCAACACAGCGGCTAGGTTCGAGTGATAACGCTCAACAATTGGATGTAATGGTTAGTGCAATGGCACCGAATTTAAAAGAGCATGAGCTCGAGTCTTTTGGTTTGTAGTTGATTTTGCTACCTTTTTACTGAATAGTTTCATATGAAATAATAGCTTGCTGGTTTGAGCATCATCCTTTAATCACAAGGTCCTGTGTCGGGAGCCTCCACGCCATTGCTGTAGAAGATTTTTGTCCTTTGATTTGCAGCTGCATGGCAAAGTTATGCTCAATAAGATTTAGAGTTATATGGATGTTGACCAAGAGTTGTATCTCATAGTGTACAACGCTTAGCTCCTCCTGTGCGATCTCACGTTCAAGATCCATACCCCATCAAGTATGGTCAGGTCCCTGTCTGTAGTGCTGACCCATCTTCTCATGAGCTGTGCATGTCTGCAGTAGACTTGGTATGCTATAAGGTGCAGAGGTATCGCTACCAGGCAGAATGGATTCCTCAGTCAATCTCAAGTATCATATTTATAATAACATAAAGATTAACATGATCTCGCGGAATATAGCAAAGTGGCTGATGCTAACATCTTCAAGCGGGAGACTGAAGATCGATTCCTAAATGCTGCAATCGATTACTCTTGTAATTTCTTGTTTTGCTGCATTAAACATATAGAATGTATTTGTCTGCATCGTGTTTTGCAATGTTAAACATATATAAATTAGAATGTTCGGAATCAATTTGAAAGTAAAAACTTCAATTCCTACATTAAAGAAAAGGTTATTTAGTCACAACAACTAATCATGCAAGGTTAATTGAATTCAAATGATTGTATAGAGACATCGAAATCCATGTAGAAACTCTAAGTCTCTATATATATATATATACATATATACATATATATATATATATATATATATATATATATATATATATATACACACACACACACACAATCACTTTTCATCCTTATCTTGCTTGTTGCTCATTTCTCTACACACCTCCAAAGTTAGATGACTTATAAAGGTTGCCTCTCACTCCTCAAAAGTCCAATGCTTATAATTAAGGAGTCATTGGAAAGATACTCAGGTCTGTGTAAAGTGTTGTAACATTTCGATTCATAGCTTGTGAAAAACAGATCATTTAAGCTTTCGGGGTCATCATTTGCACATTCCTAAAAAAGGGTGGATGACCACCTCTTGAAGTTATAATTACAATTGAGTATTAGCTTATAAATCCAATTCCAATATTGCTTAGCTTAGCCTCCTTACTCTAATTCACACATTCTATATGAAAATATAAAAATTGATATAATGTATGTTATATCATTGTGTCCCCCTTCAGCTCCTTGACAATTCCACTTCACAAAAAGATTACTATCATATAAAATAGCTATGTAATCAGGTGTTATCAACACAAACGAACATATTTTGCAAGCATTTGTATCCCTAAATATACTTTAATTATGTGTATCAAGATTGCTATTATCGCATCGCAGCATGTGGATACCTCATGACTAAGGTTCATAACATCACTTACGATGATTGCATGGAGGCCACACGGCACCACTATATGTGATTAACTATTGAGGTAATAGGCAGAGGAGAGACTCATTTTGGTAGCCTCATCCTATGAGACAAGACAAGTTTGTGCTATGGATTGTTATTCAAAGGTCCTTGTGTGTGTCAGGAAGCTAGCCGTAACGATCATGAGTTGGGGCATGAAGCAAACGGAGTTATCTCATATGTAAAGTGGTATCAAAGCTATAAGCAATAGCTCGTAGGCCTGGAGTAAGCAATAGTCAATGAGTTACAATAGCCACCTAGGACCTTCACATGGTAGGGATGATCTCTTCTCTCCTCTCATGCTTTGGAAGAACGTATATGATGGCTTTACATCGTAAAACGCTTCATATAAAGAGTTGTTGAGGCACCTCTCTATTATATGCTTGGACAAAGAAAAAGAGACCATATATGCATATTTATAAGAAGCTTTAATATGCATGTACTCCATCGTATGGACCTTTATGAAAAGCAATGAGATCCATGATAAAGAAGAATCTAGGTTCTTCGAAACCCCCCCCCTTCCCTCACTTTACTCAATTTACAAGTAAATATTTACATTCATCTATAATATGAGGGATAAAAGAGAGAATAGTGTCCCTCATTTTGGGGATGAATCAAAATTTGGAGGAACATAACTAATTTGGAGGAAATTCTCAAACCCATCAAGTTCCTGAAAATTTTGGTTAGATCTAACCAAAATGCCTGATTCGTAATATTCAAGAACTTTGATGGGTTCGAGAATTTCCTCCAAATTAGTAAAATGTTTCCTAATTCTTTTTTTAAGCACATGTCTGAAACATGGTTGATGAAAAAAATATTCACAAGTTACTAGATGTTATGTTATCCACCTTTAAGATGTTGAATACTATCTATCTAGTGTAGATAGAAACATCTCACATAGGCTACTATTGGAAATTCTGTATTATTTCCATTGTGATAGCAAAGTTTCGATAAGAAACATCTACGTTTAATTTCTTAGTGAGGATTATGAAGCTTCAAGGAGTCTTAAATCTAGAGACTCTGGGTTGTCTATAAGTTACACACATGGAGTCCAAATATAGAAGAGCGTAATTGACACTTTAAAGCAAGTATTTCAGGCGGCATAATATATATATAGGTTTCATAAGGAGCATAGAAGTATGCTCACACCCAAAAGATGAGAAGATCAACCTTATTTCCGCAAGGGGCAAAGACGATCCCTAAACACAAAAATATACGCTCTTTCAAATACACAGTGAACCGCACAAAATAGAATTAGTGAATCTAATGCCGACCCTTCACCCCTCGCAGGCCTCTGTCACAAGTGAGGCCGGGTAATTGAAATGATTCGCATACGTTTTGGAGATCCGTTCTAAACCCTGTACGAATATTCAATAACTCTTTCATAGTCAATACACTGGGCGGAAAACACCTTCGCAAGTTCCGGATTACCAAGTATGAATTATCTTCACATGTAAAGCAAGACCCTAAGACGACATATACCAATCCTAAACAAAAACTTTGTTCTGATTCAATAAAATCTTCACGTTCTAATCACCAGGTAACTCTACACATGTAGCAATTTCTTCGTACCAGAATTTAAACCGTCGCCTCACTATGGAAGCTAAGCTAAGTCAGCTGCTCCGTGGACGAACATTTTTCTGATTTGTTGAAATCGAATCATGTGTATGAAATAGTAACGAAATAACAGGCTAGATTCCATCAATCAAAACAGGACGACTGAGGACTTCATCAAAAACCGACCGTTGAAGACTAAATCGTCTCATCCATCCTTTCAGAGCGAAGACATATGCCAGATTATCGATAACGATAATCGTAAAAGACCAGACAAAACCAATCGCCTCACTGACACTCAAACCTCGTTGATTCTGTGATTAAAATTCCAGAGTCGAGGCTGCAAAGAGTAGGGCATCAAGTAAGCCCATACGGACTAAACTTGTGTTGCAAGGCAGAAAGCACATGACAATAGTGAAAACGCGACATTCCCATTGTTAAAAAAAATTTGCATAGAGAGATATCGATCAAGTATAGAAAGGTGCCGCTGCTGGGAAATCCACTCATGCTTCAAAGACAGAAGACAAGTTCGCTAAGTTACGTGTGACCATGGTTTCAACAACAAATACCTGCATCCTTGAAGGCCTCCTAGATAGCTAAGCTAGTCCTAAGCACAACTATTCAACATTTCCAACTGTACAGTTACGTTCCTCCTCCGAAAGAAATCCTATTGACTAACAAAACAACTGAAAAGATAATGATTACGTAGTGAAAGGCCATACAGACCGTGCATGCTTCTCATAGCTAAAATCAACAATAACTTTAAAAGAGAAACAGCAACTCTAATCATTCTGAGCACAAAATAAAAAGAGGACAGCGCACTGAAGGACTTAAAAAGTGTCTGAGGAATCAGAATATACTGGCTTCGCGTGCTGCATAACAGCACGTACTTAAGGCACTTGAATCAGCTTCGATCATATGGGGAAAGAATATATCATCGTCTTCCTCTATTGCGCACTAAGAGTTACGAAAATATCATAGAAACAGTCCCAACAATTGTATGCTTGAAACAAACAAGACCAACAGGATCAGATGTTACTGGCTATTAGGAACACCAACGGAGCCCCGTAGAAAGACATTCGAAAGAGCGTCAATCGTATGGGTAAAGATATTCATCGTCACATCCTTCACAACTCACGATCAGTACATTCCCAAATACTTCACAGTAAGCAACACCTGAGTACACGCACTCCCGCAGCTTATAAGCATTCGACGCCGTGTGATGACACACAACGTATAAACCCTAATTCGAGACTGGGGTCGGACACTACATGTTCACACTGAATAACCTAAGATCATAAAATGTCCTGCCCTCTCTCTAGACTACACAAGATTTTGGAATTCTAGTTTTGATCACAAAATCACCTATGTAAGGAAAACAATATAAGGGTGCGTTCACAGAGGGCGGCACTCTTTTGCTGACTCATACTGAGTGCCGCCTTCTGCAATTCACATAGGGCGGTGGTACTACTAAACAGCATTGTTAATCTATATAAAGTTATTGGTTGGTCAGAAAAATCAACCAATAAAAGGTCACTGTCAGAACGGCACAAAATTGTACCGAGGGGGGGAGGTCGTCTCACTCTGTGGTGGACCCGGAACAGTTGAGTCTTTTCATAGACAAATAGATGATCTCCACCTGGCAGCACGAAGTGTGCCGCCATCCTGTGTGAACTCAGTCTAAGAACATGTAATAGATACGAGAAGTTCCACAACTCGAGATTAGATTGAACTAGAAATGATACAAAAGATCTCACAACATGGGACCATAGGTATGAAGCAAGGTATCTTTGTTACAAGGACTCCCTTGAGGGAGATGGACTACAAATAAGAAATAACTTGATAAGATCCCATACTACAAGATTACAAGAGAATAAGACAAGATGTAGAGGATACTAGACTAGACAAGACTAGAACAAGGAACAAGACTAGGATAAGGAACAAGACTAGAACTATAATTGGAACTTAGAAAGTACTTACTTGGAGGTCATGACTCGTTGAGCTCCTAAGAGTGGTATTGGCAAGACTAAGGATGTATTTGGCCAAGCTCTCCTTTTATAGATGTTCAAGGGTGGCTACAAATTGATAATGTCATTGATGATATCAACAATTCAAAACATGATCTCTCGATAGTAGAATCAAGCAAGTAGACATTCGATCTTGGGGTCTTGTTTTGGACACAATGGAAGCATTAGTTTCTCCAAATTTTGAAACAATCATGAGATAGAGAAAGTCTCATGGAATCTAAGGCTCGTTATAATTTTCTTTATGTCCATGGCATCATCTCCCCCTCAAACGAAGAATTCCACAAGGAGCAGTCACGTTCTCTAATCTTTGCTTCATTGGATTTTTCTTATGGAATTCATGAACCTTGATTGGTGCTCTTTGAAGGTTTTCTACAAGTTCCCAAGTATGATCATTGATGTCATATCCTTTCCAATGAACAAGATACTCCAATCTTCCTCGGGATATTCTCAAATCTAGGAAGTGCTCAACTTTGAATTCTTCATGATCATCAATCTTGATGGGTGGTGAAGGACTCGAAATCTCCCCCCTCAGTGGAAAAATTTCATATGGTTCCAACACGGATACATGAAAATTTGGATGTATTCTCATGGTACTTGATAAGTGGAGCTTAAAGGTGATTGAATTAATCTCGGCCAAGATGGTGAAAGGACCAAGACTCTGATGGTCTAGTTTTGTAGAGCGCCTTGAAGTCTACAAATTATGTATGAGTAACCACACTTTTCCTTCTTGAATTTTTAGCTTCATGTTACGAAACAAATCATCATATGGTAGAGTCTCACAAATCAAATGGATCAAGGCTGAGTCTTCTTGATGCCTTGAAGAGATAGATGTTTAGGCTTGAGTGATACACTCTCTTATTGATCAAAAGCCTCTTCATTTTTCTTTAGTGCAAGGTAAGATCTTCGTGACAAGGCATCCATTTGACATTGTTGGCATCTTGGATGATATGTGATGACAAAATTTGAACCTCGATAAAAAGTTACTCCATCAAGATTGGCTTCTATTGAGGATGTGAATGGTCATAAAATACTTAAATTTTTGTGATATGTGTACACGACAACTTTATGAGCCACTCCTAGATGGTGAGGTCATGTGAGGTCAGGTATCAAACACATCCCCTATGGCAAGAAGTTATTTATCCATTTAATGGAGTTCTTATAATTTAGATATGTTGCTTCATACATATTCGTCATGGATTGTGGGATTCATAAGGCCATTTACATGGGGCTTAAGGTATGATGTGAAGGACCTTCTACTCATGATGCTAGAGGTCAAGACATTGAGTGAATACATAACCCAAGCCATTCATTGTGATAAATGCCCTTTCGAAAGAAAACAAGAAAAATGAATAGAAGGAAGATCTTGATAATGGAAAACCTTCTATTCCGTCCTTAAAGAAGATCACATGCATGAACCAACTTAGATAAATGTTGACTAGGTTTCAGTCTCTAACCCATTAGGAGAAACAAAGAAGAAGAGATAATAAGTTATGGTTCAATTGTGGAAATCCTAGGCATATTACAGTAAATTGCCCAAACAAAAGAACAAGCTCTATAATCACAACCACTCTCATAGAGTAGGGAAGCGAAGAAGTCTAGTTGTAAAGGAGATTGTATAGCTTGAACATGATATAAGAAAAGGTCTCATTCTAGCAACACCCATACATGCATAGAAACATGCCTTTCTCATATCAAGTTGACCATGCCCAAGAAGACCCTTTCCCTTAAAGCCTTAGTCGATTAATGTTGTATAATTAGATGGGACTAAGGGGTAGAACCCTTGGGTTTCTAGGTGTGAAACCCTTGGGATTTATGATTTATTTACCCCTTTTAGATGGGTCTTGAACCTTAGGGCTAGTTCTCTAAGTTTGAGTACCTTAGGCTTAATTGGTAGCTTCCCCTATCCACTTGTATTGTACATGATGTTGGGTGTGTATAGAAGTGTGAGAGACACACAAGAAGCACACACAAGGAGCACAAACGCAGCAAGACACACGGAGAAGATGATGGCTAGAATAGCTCTCTCTATTGACTATCAACTGAATTGAAGTAAGAGCTGAATAATATCCCTAAGTACAAAGTACCACCACATATGAGAGTATCAAGTATGTGGTAACATGGGGAAAAAACCTCTAACCAACACTAGAGTAAAAAGTGCCCATGTATAGGGAAAAGGTTCACATCAAAGCTACTTGAGGAACACATAAGTATAACAAACCCCCTGGAGCGAATGATGTGAACACATACAGGGAGTGACAGATCAGCCCCCACAAGGTAATAAGCCTAAAGCTTTGCGAAAAGCCTCAAACTTTTCCCGTGGAAGAGCTTTGGTGAATATGTCTGCCACATTATCTTGTGTAGGCACATATACCAAATCAATATCTCTTGTATGAAGGCGCTCTCTCACATAGTGATAATGCACCTCAATATGTTTGGTCCATGCATGAAACACTGGGTTTCGTGCAACAGCCAAAGCACTCTGACTATCAGTGAGAATATACGTAGCAGCATCAATCTCCATGCAAAGATCCATCAATAGGTGTCTCAACCATATACACTCCATTGTAGCTATGAAAACTTCCTTGTACTCAACTTCACAACTCGATGTTGCCACTGTAGGTTGCTTCTTACTCAACCAAGATATGCATGAGTCTCCAAGGAAAAAGCAATTACCACTAGTGGACACACGAGTATCATAACAACCAGCCCAATCACTATCTGTAAAAGCATGCAAGCATGACTGAATATCTCTGCCATAAAAGAGACCTAAGCTCAAAGTGCCTCGAAGATATCTAAACACACGTTTCATCGCTTGCCAATGCTTAGTGCCAGGGCTATGCATGAATCGACTCAACTGGGAAACTGCATACTGTATATCCGGCCTTGTGTTGCATGCATATATAAGACATCCCACAACTTGCTGATAAAGAGAAGTGTCAAATGCATCATTGGAATCCTCAACTGAGAACCTGAATCCTGTCTCAATTGGTGTGGAAACTGGCTTGCAATCCTCAAAGTCAAAATGCTGAAGTAGTTTTTCAACATACTTTGGTTGATGCATAACAATTCCCCCCTCAACGGATACAAATTGGATGCCAAGATAGTAACTCAAAAGACCAAGATAAGTGACATCAAAAGTATGCTGCAAATCAGAGTTTTGAATCACAAGACCCAGTCAAGAGTATGTCATCGACATAAAGAACAAGCACTATGAGATCAGCCCCATTTTTGCATACATAGAGTGTGCTTTCAATCGGACTACATGTGAAGCCAAGAGCAATCAAGTGCTTATGGATTTTGCCATAGCAAGCACGTGGAGCTTGCTTGAGACCATACAAGGCTTTATGCAAGTGACAAACCATATGCTCTTTTCCTTTCATAGCAAATCCAGGAGGTTGCTTCACATAAAACTCTTCTTGCAAATCATCATTCAAGAGGGCTGTTTTTATGTCCAACTGATGCACTTTCCAACCTCGATGGGCAGTCAATGCAACCACGGTATGAATGGTAGTCATGCGTGAAGTAGGTGCAAAATTTTCCTCATCGTCAATGCCATATTGTAACGCATATCCTTTGGCAACCAATCTAGCTTTGTAGCGATCAATTCTACCATCGGATTTTCTTAATCTTGTAAACCCACTTTGTACCAATGATATTCTTTCCTTTTGGCAATTCAGATAACTCCCAAGTACCATTCCTATGTATGGAATCCATTTCTGATTGCATAGCGCTCATCCATTGTGCATCGTCACGTGCATCTTCAAAAGAAAGTGGCTCTTCATTACATGCTGTAGCAATCAGAGAATAATACACAAAATTACTTGATGCATGGTGAGAGCTTGATCTTGTTCTACCAAGTAAAGGTGCACTCAATTTGATGTCCTGCAAAGTTTGTTTCAGCCACTTTGGCATAGATTGTGCACTCTTGATAGACATGCATTCATTATGCAATACATCATCAATATGTACATCATTGATGGGCTGAATTTCATGCTCATTTTCAGCCATATTTTGATGCGAATGTTCAGCCATAGTTGGCTGGAAATTTCCAGCAGTTTTGGCAATTTTTGGCTGAAATTTTTCAGCCATGTTTGCTTGGAAATTCTCTACATTTTCAGCCCTATTTTGCTAGAATTTTTCAGCCCTTTGAGCCTCAGTTGGTTGGTCTACATGGCCATAGTCAAGCGCACCATTTTGGAACAAAGGCATGAGTGTATCGAACACATCTTGTGAGCTAACTGTTGGCTGTTTTTTGCATTCAAGTACAGGGAAAACTGAATTTTCAGCAAATACCATATCTTGACTCACAATGTTTGTGTTCGTCAATGGATGGTACAAACGATATCCCTTACTTTCAGCACTATAACCAACAAATATACATTTCTTTGCCTTGTCATCAAGTTTGTGATGTTGTTGTGATGGCACAAGAGCATATGCCAAACAACCAAACGCACACATATGACTAACCGTAGGCTTATGACCATTCCAAGCCTCATAAGGAGTGATGACTCTCAATGCTTTTGTAGGGCAGTGATTCAACACATAGTTTGCACACATGACTGCTTCCATCCAAAACTTATCAGGAAGATGCTTTCCTTTAACCAATATACATCGTGGCATTTCAAGTAGAGTTCTATTTTTATGCTCGGCAACACCATTTTGTTGAGGTGTATATGGCACCATACATTGGTGTGAAATACCCCTTAAAGCATTAAACTCATGTGACATGTATTCACCACCACGATCCGTGCATAGAGTCAAAAGCTTTTGTGAAGAAAAATTTTCAGCCATAACTAAAAATGCTTTGAAGCAAGAAAATACCTCATTCTTTGCTTTCATAGGATACACCCATGTATGGAGAGTAGCATAATCAATGAAGGTAACAAAATATACATGCTTCCCAAATGATGGAGTCTTGACGGGACCACATGTTAAGGAAACACTCACGAATTTGACACAACAAACAAGACAGAAACAGAATCTTCCGGAAAATCGGTGCACAGGTGTACAGTATGCGAAGTTAGTGCGCGGTGTCCGCACAACAGAGCAATTAACCGCGGCGGGCGCGTAAGGCGCGCATAATGCGAATTGAAGAATGACAGGAAAAAGGAGCGCCAAAGAAATTGTATATATATACAGCAAGATTTGAAGAACAGAGTGCGCGGGTGTACATGCGTGTATGCGAGACACACTGATACACAGAGGAGAACGAGAGACTGAGAGAAGACGCCATAGATCGCGTATGAGTGAAGAGAGTTAGAAGCTCTCAGAAGACGCCATAGACCGCGTATGTACAGATGAATAACACAAGCCTGAAGTGTCGGGTCTTTTCATCTGAAGAGAGATGGTAATAAGAAACTACTCACTGTAGGAGAGTTTCTGTAACTTGAGCAAGAAGAGGCCAAGCTTACTTGTACACATCTTCTCTAATCGAAAACACATGTTCATGTGCATGTCTGCGCGCAATCTTTACTTGTGAAGAATCTGAAGTTACTTCGTGTTACGGTAGGAAGCTTAGTTTATCGTTAACTGTCACGACTCGTTACTAAAACGTGCTTCAGTACCTTCTCTGTAAACGCATGTTTCGGCGTATAACAGTTTACTCAGTAAACATGTTTCAGTAATTTCTGGTCAGTTACAGTTTCTCAGAAATTAGTTTTTTTTTTTTCGGTAAAACAACGAAGTATAACTCGTAGCAGAGTTCGAAGCTTTGTATGAGAGATAGCTCTTCTTGTAGCTAGACGTCTCTACTTTAAGCTGATCACAGTTTCCGGTGGAATGAAGATGTACACACAGTACAAAAGTTAACCGGAAAGTAGTAGTTCAGAACTGTGAAGTTTCCAGAAGGAGGTTCATTCGGTGAAGGAAGCTCACACACTACTTCCTTACTTCACATAAGTTCATCTGAAGCAATTACGAACAGAACTAAGTTTATTTCGGTGAAGTTCCGGCACAACTACGGTGTCAGTCCAGTAACAGTCTGGTGAAGTTCCGGTGGAACTTATGTCGCAGGATAACGCAGTTAAAGCGACGTTAATTAGGCTGGACTACTGTTGATTACAGAGGTGTTCTGAATCACTCTAGTTTAGCATTCTATTGCGGTGGCGCGGCAATTTCTGCAGGCCTGACAGAGTTCACGCCTTGTCGCGAAACCCACCTTCAGGGCGAAAGTATTTCTGCAACAGTAGGCGTTAGAGCCGAAGGTTTTCGCCAACAACATCCGAATTCAAATCGCCCACAATTGGTATCAGAGCTAGTTAATCTCCCAACATTTGTTATCAGAGCCTAGAGTATTCTCTATCATGGCAGATCATGTCCAAATAGATAAACTGGACAGAGATAATTATCCTGCATGGGTAATGCGCATGGAAGCCTTACTTATGAGTAAGGACTTAATGACGTACGTGACCGGAGAAGAAAAGAAACCCGCTTTCGAAGATGATAGTCAACCAGAAAAAGAAGAACTAGACGCCCTAAAGCTATGGCAGAAGAAAGATGCAACGACAAGAGCCTACATCTACAACACTGTGTCAGATCATCTACTACCACATATTAGAGGTCTGGAGAAAGCAGAGGACATATGGAGTGCATTGGAAGATCATTTCCAAAATACTACGAAAGCTAGGAAAGCCAGCCTATGGTCCGAGTTCACAACGTTCAAAAAGAAGCCGAGTCAAAGCATTAGTGACTACGTCACTAAAATAAAGGATCTAGCAGATAGTCTAGGATCCATAAATGAAGATGTCGAAAATCATAGATTGATAGCACAACTGCTCACAGGGTTGAGAGGAGATGAAAGGTGGAAACCTTTCGTACTATCAACTGAACTTTCTTTAAATCATTTTGTACCAGATTTAAATCAGTTGCTTGGTTTGATGCTCACATATGAGCAAGACCTGAAAGGAGACGCAGACAAAGGACATAGCTCAGCAATGTATATGAAGAACAAGAAGAAAGACAAAGGCAAGTCAAAGGACGAAGAAGAGTCAAGCTCTCAGGCCTATTACGCAAGAGGTAAAGGCACTGGCAGAGGAAGAGCAAGAGGAAGAAACCGCCAGAATACCACCAAGAAAGCTTGCTGGATTTGCGGACTAAGTAATCATCTGGCGCATGACTGTTGGCACAACCAACAGGGATCAAATCAAAGTCAGAACAACAATAGCAGAGGCAGTAGCGAAAGAAATCAAAGTAACTTCCAAAGAAGAAGACAAAGCCAAAGAGGAGGCTACGGTAGAGGTGGAGTAAGAAGTTGGGGACAGAGCCAATCCTACAACACCACCTACAACAACTACGCAAATGACACACAGAATGAAAGTCATACATCGTTGATGATGAACTCAATCAGCACATCAGAAAATGAAGACCTAAAGGTATTTTACATTGATTCTGGATGCTCTAATCATTTGTCAGGAAATATAGAACTAATGTCAGAACTAGAGAAAGGTAGTTCTAGTCACACTGTTCAAACAGGTGACAATACAAGACACAAAGTACAATCAATCGGAAAAGTGAAATGCAAGAGTGGAGCAGATTTGCTAACCAATGTTTTGTATGTTCCAACAATACCGAAAAATCTGATCAGTGTGGGACAGATAGTCGAAAAAGGTTTTCAGGTCAGATTTACAAACAAAGGAGTACTTGTAGAAGATCCCAAGAACGGATATTATCAGATCGTTTCTGGTAAGAAAGAAGGCAGACTCTTTACCTTAAGAGTACAAGGGAACATTGGCCAAGCGCTGCTCACACATGATGAAAAGGTAATTACAGAACTTGATCTCTGGCACAAGAGATTAGGTCATTTTCACGAAAAAGGAATCAAAGCTATGATAGCGAACCAGTCTGTACTGGGATTACCGAACGTACAGAACCAACATATGATTCACAAATGCGAAGCCTGTCAAATGGGAAAAGCCCACAGGTTACCTTTCCAGAAGAAAGGATTCAAACATGATGGCGTGCTAGAACTCATACATACAGATGTATGGGGACCAACGAAAGAAGGATCAATCAGCGGATCAAGGTACTATGTTTTATTCATTGATGACGCAACAAGGTGGATAACTCTTTATGTTTTGAAGGAAAAGTCAGAGGTGTTCGGAGCTTTCAGACATTTTCATGCATATGCTGAAAGACTCACCGGACGAAAACTTAAAAGACTGAGGTCTGATGGAGGGGGAGAATACTTCTCCCGAGAATTCAATGACTATCTTTGGAATACAGGTATTAAGAGAGAAATAACCTGCAGGTATACACCACAACAGAATGGTGTAGCAGAAAGGAGAAACCGAACTCTAGTAGAGTTTGCACGAGCTATGCTAAAAGAAAAGAATTGCCCGGATTATCTTTGGGCTGAAGCTGTAAATACAGCTACATACTTGGTAAACAGGTTACCATGTACAGCGTTAGAAGGAATGACCCCTTATGAAGCCTGGTGGGGAAAGAAGCCAACACTTGATCACTGCAAAGTGTTTGGATCAGTAGCGTATGCTTATGTACCGTCTCAACTCAGACATAAGCTTGAACCAAAAGCAGAGAAATATGTATTCGTCGGATATGATGAGAAACAGATGGGTTACAGGTTATGGAGTCCTCTAACCAAACATTTTACTGTTTCCAGGGATGTAACATTTGATGAACAGAAAAGCTGGTATGCAGATCAGAGTCATACAGCTGAAGAATTTGAAGATGAGATAAAAAGAAGAGAGAAAGGAAAATCAATTGTTCAGGTAAACAAAGATGAAGAGGCAAGTACGTCCAGGACCGGTACAGGTATAAGGAACGAAGATGAAGACGGGTACTCAGACACACACGAAGAATATGAGCTAAGAAGGTCAAACAGAGTAAGAAGACAACCGGAAAGATACTCGTATGATACATCATATATAACTCAACAAGATTATGCATATATGGTTAAAGAAGAGGAGGAACCTCAGAGCTATGACGAAGCTAAAGGCAAGAAGCAATGGCAAGAAGCAATGAAAGAAGAATTCACCGCACTGGAAGAGAACAAGACATGGGAGCTTGTTCCTAAACCGAATGGTAAGAAAGTAATTGGAAATAAATGGGTGTTCAAAGTTAAGAAACTTGCAGATGGAAGGATAGCCAGACATAAAGCGAGACTGGTTATCAAGGGCTATGCTCAGACGCATGGCATAGACTATGACGAGACGTTCAGTCCGGTGGCAAAGATGTCAACCATAAGGACAGTAATTGCTATAGCAGCTTCAAAAGGATGGAAGCTAAGTCAGCTAGATATAAAGAATGCATTCCTGAATGGATATATATCAGATGAAGTATATATGGAACAACCGGAAGGGTTTATAAGTTCCAGATACCCAAATTTTGTTTGCAGGTTAAGGAAAGCACTTTATGGACTGAAGCAAGCTCCAAGAGCTTGGAACTACAGACTCGTGAAGTATCTGAACGAACTTGGATACCAAAGTTCGAAGGCAGATGCAAGTCTACTCATCAAAAGAACAGAAGAAGGAATGATCTACATTTGTATCTATGTAGATGACATAATAATTACAGGAACCTCAGATGCAGGAATCACAGAGGTAAAGAAACTGCTAGAAAAGGAATTCAAGATCAGTGACCTAGGAAAATTATCATACTTTCTAGGAATGGAAATCACATATACAGATCATGGTGTATATGTCACACAAGAAAGGTATCTCCTGAACTTACTGAAGAAGTTCAACATGGAAAATTGCAGAGAAGCTTCAACACCGCTTGAAGTAAACCATAAACTCAGTAAATATAGTGGTACAGAGTTTAAAGATATGAAGAAATACCAATCGTTAGTAGGAAGCCTAATATATGCTACGCTAACAAGACCGGATCTTAGTTTTCCGGTGGGAGTTCTCTCACAGTTTATGCATTGTCCGACAGATCAACATTGGGTTGCAGGACAAAGAGTTCTCAGATATATCAAAAGAACTATAAAGGAAGGATTATATTATCCTTTTACGTCAGATATAAAGCTCAGAGCATATAGTGACTCAGATTGGGCAGGAAGTCAAGATGACCGAAGATCAACGCACGGGTATATGATATACCTAGGAGATAAGCTGGTAAGCTGGTGTTCGAAGAAACAACACACAGTAGCTTTATCATCAACAGAAGCAGAATACAAAGGACTGGTAGAAGCAGCAAAAGAAGTAATATGGATGCAGACGTTACTTAAAAGCATGGGTATAGATCAAAGTATACCGATCATACATGGAGATAATATGAGCTCGCTGTATCTTGCAGCGAATCCTGTGTTTCATGCAAGAACAAAACACATAGAGATTCAGTACCATTTCCTAAGGGAAAAAGTAATGGAGAAAGAGATAGAAATAGTCTACACTCCTACGAAAGATCAGATTGCAGATATTCTGACAAAGAGCTTGGATGGAACAAAGACAAACAGATTCAAAGAAATGGCAGGAATAAAAGAAAGAAAGATATATGAAAGACCGGAAAAGGTCAAATTAGTGATTGAGGGGGAGCTGTTAAGGAAACACTCACGAATTTGACACAACAAACAAGACAGAAACAGAATCTTCTGGAAAATCGGTGCACAGGTGTACAGTATGCGAAGTTAGTGCGCGGTGTCCGCACAACAGAGCAATTAACCGCGGCGGGCGCGTAAGGCGCGCATAATGCGAATTGAAGAATGACAGGAAAAAGGAGCGCCAAAGAAATTGTATATATATACAGCAAGATTTGAAGAACAGAGTGCGCGGGTGTACATGCGTGTATGCGAGACACACTGATACACAGAGGAGAACGAGAGACTGAGAGAAGATGCCATAGATCGCGTATGAGTGAAGAGAGTTAGAAGCTCTCAGAAGACGCCATAGACCGCGTATGTACAGATGAATAACACAAGCCTGAAGTGTCGGGTCTTTTCATCTGAAGAGAGATGGTAATAAGAAACTACTCACTGTAGGAGAGTTTCTGTAACTTGAGCAAGAAGAGGCCAAGCTTACTTGTACACATCTTCTCTAATCGAAAACACATGTTCATGTGCATGTCTGCGCGCAATCTTTACTTGTGAAGAATCTGAAGTTACTTCGTGTTACGGTAGGAAGCTTAGTTTATCGTTAACTGTCACGACTCGTTACTAAAACGTGCTTCAGTACCTTCTCTGTAAACGCATGTTTCGGCGTATAACAGTTTACTCAGTAAACATGTTTCAGTAATTTCTGGTCAGTTACAGTTTCTCAGAAATTAGTTTTTTTTTTTTCGGTAAAACAACGAAGTATAACTCGTAGCAGAGTTCGAAGCTTTGTATGAGAGATAGCTCTTCTTGTAGCTAGACGTCTCTACTTTAAGCTGATCACAGTTTCCGGTGGAATGAAGATGTACACACAGTACAAAAGTTAACCGGAAAGTAGTAGTTCAGAACTGTGAAGTTTCCAGAAGGAGGTTCATTCGGTGAAGGAAGCTCACACACTACTTCCTTACTTCACATAAGTTCATCTGAAGCAATTACGAACAGAACTAAGTTTATTTCGGTGAAGTTCCGGCACAACTACGGTGTCAGTCCAGTAACAGTCTGGTGAAGTTCCGGTGGAACTTATGTCGCAGGATAACGCAGTTAAAGCGACGTTAATTAGGCTGGACTACTGTTGATTACAGAGGTGTTCTGAATCACTCTAGTTTAGCATTCTATTGCGGTGGCGCGGCAATTTCCGCAGGCCTGACAGAGTTCACGCCTTGTCGCGAAACCCACCTTCAGGGCGAAAGTATTTCTGCAACAGTAGGCGTTAGAGCCGAAGGTTTTCGCCAACAACATCCGAATTCAAATCGCCCACACCACATACATCACTATGAACAAGCTCCAATTTTCTTGTAGTGTTTGTATGACTATCTTTTGGAAAAGAAGCATGATGCATTTTTCCAAGAATGCAACCTTCACATGCATGCTTTTCAATGGAATCAAGTGTAGGCAAACCAATAACCATGTCCTTCTTTTGCAAGTAAAGTAAACTATTGAAGTTCAAGTGACAAAACGAGCATGCCAAAAGCTCCATTTCAGCTATGGAAGAAGTATGAGCAACCAAGGCATTCGAGGCAGCCCTCTTATATGTATCCATGCGATACAAACCATTACATAATGTATCGGACATCACGATAACATTGCCATTGCTGAAATCATGAACCATACACTTATCATCAACAAAGTGTACATGAAGTCAAGCTTTGGGAATCAACGGAACTGAAATTAAGTTCTTCTTGATACCGAGCACATACAATGCATTTTTCAAGAGAATCACACCTCCATTTGCAGCCGTAAGCTCAATTTCTCCTACTCCAATGATAGGATAAGAGGCATTGTTTGCACACACCACATGTCCTCCTTTGGGTGCATCTTTCAAAGAGGCAAAAAATCTTTTGCATGATGTTATGTGCTTTGAAGCACCACTATCAAAGAACCAATCCGAATCAGCCTCACTCACAACCATACATTTAGAATGCAAAGAAGCATCATAATCACATGTAACAACACATGCCCAAAAATCTTGTGCCATGTTAGCTTCATCATTCTTTACATTTGCTGAATTTTCAGCAATAGACATGCCGGATTCCTTCTTCTTTTCATTGCGTTTAGCAAGCTTTCTATACTCATCAATAGTAGACCAGCCTTCCGGCAATATTTGCATCTCTTCTTCTTTTGCAAATCAGCATCATTAGAGGAATGAGTGGAAGAGGAAGCTTGAGGCTTTGGTTTTGATGAACCCAAAGTTGAACCATACTTGCCTTTCCCCTTTTGTAAGATAGCAAGTGCTTGTGTTCCCTCAATCAAACCACTCCTATTCACTCTAGATTGCTCTTCTTGCAAAAGAAGAGACACAACCTCATCAAATGCATACATATTAGGATTTCCTTTTGCAACCAAACAGAGAGTAGTAGCAAAGCTTTGAAAAGATTTTGGTAATCCTTTCAACAATGTAGAAATGAGTGATGCATCCGGAATGATCTCATCTATGTTTGCCAATTGCTCTTTCAAGTCCTTGATGCGTGTCACATACACATCCACTGACTCATTTTTAGCCATACATACATCCTCAAGTTGCTTCCTCAAGTATGCAACACGTGCTTCGTTACGCATGGCATACAAAGAAGCAAGTGTCCCATGCCTGTCGGGATGTAGAACATCACCGAATGTGTGGAACTATATGACGCTTCACAAAAAGCACACTCAAAGCATGAGCTTGAGCATCTTTTCCATCCCATCTAAGCTGCTCTTGTGTAGGTGGAGAAGGAGAAGCCACTATACTTGAAGAAGAAGCTCCGTCTGTGATAGTAGATTGTGAAGTAGAAGCACCTGCCGGTCTTCGATCTACGTCAGTCACTATGTTCCAAAGTTGTTTTGCTATAAGAACATGCTTCATCATGTAAGATCACATCGGATAGTTGGTCCCATCAAGCTTATCTTCAACTTGAAGCATGCCAAACAAGTCATTGCTGCCCGCCATTTCACTAAGGAACAAGAAAGTGACAACAACTTTACTTCGACGAAAGCTGAAATGAGTGCTGAAATTTCAGCTCACAAACCGTCACTCTGATGGCGATTTTGACTGCACAAATGGCTTCGAAATGGGGGTAAAACCCCAGCGCACCTGTCGGAAATGTTTCTTGCCTACTGAAATTCACAGTTATATGCCCAGAAGTCGATTTGCACTGTTAAAAGTATGCGTGCGCTGCAACACAAAAAATCAAAACTTGAGAAGGAGCTGAACCTGCTCTGATACCGCTGTTGGGTGTGTGTAGAAGTGCGAGAGACACACAAGAAGCAAACACAAGGAGCACAAACACAACAAGACACACGGAGAAGACGATGGCTGGAATAACTCTCTCTATTGACTATCAACTGAACTGAAGTAAGAGCTGAATAATATCCCTAAGTGCAAAGTACCACCACATATGAGAGTATCAAGTATGTGGTAACATGGGGAAAAAACCTCTAGCCAACACTAGAGTAAAAAGTGTCCATGTATAGGGAAAAGGTTCACATCAAAGCTACTTGAACACATAAGTGTAGAGAGTGAGAGCTTGGAGAGTCTTCTTTTAGAAGACATATGATTTCATGGGATTTTCCTAAGCTTGGAAACCATGTGACCACCTTAGGAACCCATGTGATGGAAGGTGCATATGTACCCTTGAGAGGGACTTACCCCCTTAATCTTGCATAGCTTGGAGAATCTTCCTTTAGAAGACATGTGATTTCCTAAGCTTGGAAACCATGTGAACACCTTAAGAACCCATGTGAACACCTTAAGAACCCATGTGAACACCTTAGGAACCCATGTGATAGAAGGTACACATGTCCACTTGAGAGGGTCATGGAGCTATATATTGGAGGGTTTGATTGGGTGGAAAGGTGCATCTCTCTCCCTAGTGTGAGTTTTGCTAGTTAGTTCTCTAGTTACTTGGTTCTTTGTGGAAGTTATGGAGGTTTCACAACAGTGGTATCAGAGCCACTTTGATATAGGTTTTAGACCCCATCTTGATTTCGTGAGATTTTCCTTTGTGTCTTCCACTTGCATGAGAAATTTAGCATATATATATATTTATGATCGCATGGATAATTTGTTGTCATGGACGGGAGTACTTTTTCTTTCTTTCGAGTTGCAAAAACTACTAGGTGTGACCCTCCCTCTAATGAGGAGGCCATCAACAACCCGATGGGCAGCCAGGCTGCCAACATAATGTCTAGGAACCTTTTTTGTTTGTATGAATGGGGGAGGAGATGCCAAGGGTGCACCTTTCTTTCTCCTCATATTGAGAAGAAGTATAGAGCCCTCTCATTATAGATTTCCTTCTGTTGGAAATTCCTTGTATATGGCATTTTAAGGCCCTCGAACTAAGAAACATACGAGAAGCATGGTGAGCCACATTGCTCACGGTTTATATAAAAAGTAGATGCTTGTGTTTTATTTCGATATGGGATAATTTTCTGTTTCTTTATCCATTCACAGGAGCTCTCATGAAATTCTTTCATACCACTTATGTGCAACTCATTAAGAGAGCTCAAAAGAAGACCAAGTGAGAGAATTCATAGGGGTTTGAAGCATGATGGTTGCTATGGTGATGCAAAGGATATATCATCATTGTTAATGAAGCTTCTTCATCACAGGAAAGTACTCCATTTTTTGCTTCTTTATTCTATATTTTTTATTACATAGAATTCCAATACTTCATCTAAGAACAAACTCGTAATAGCTAAAGTACTTGATGGATGACCTCTAGCATTTGGGAAGGTCACCAAGGAGAAAAGGCTATTAAAAGTAAAGCTTGGTGTCCATGATTCTCACATATCTTTCAATATAATATCGAATCCAAAAAATCCCATTATCATTGGAATGCCTTGGGTCAAGAGACATAATGCAGAAATTGATTGGGAAAAGATTAGGATCACAATGAGACATTCAAAAGAACCCACCATAGGTAAAAAAAACAAATCATTTATGCACTTGGTAAGAGAGTATCTAGTGTACATGATATATGCCATACCAACACAAGAGGGCAAGAAAGATGATCCAGTTAAACTACCAAGCTAGTATCAAAATTTCCAAGATGTTTTGGAAAGATAAATCCAAATATCCTACAAGATAGAGGCCTTATGATTGTGCCATGGAACTTCAAGAGGGAACACAACCATCCTTTGGACCAATCTATATAATATCCTCAGAGGAATTTATAGAATTGCATAAAAACATTGACGAGAGTCTAGCCAAGTGGTTTAAGAGACACTTAAAATCCCTTACCAGATCCCCTATTATATTTGTAAATAAAAAGGATGGGATCTTGTGAATGTGTGTAGACTATATCATGGACTAAATAAAATCACTATTAAGAATAGATATCCTCTACCCCTTATACAGAAATCTTGGAACGTCCTGGAAAAGCAAAGTTCTTTACAAAGATTGACCTTTGAGGAGCTTACAACCTTTTGAGGATTAGAGAAGGATATAACTGGAAGATGGTGTTTCATACAAGGTATGGGCATTTTAAATATGTAGTTATGCCATATGGTCTCACAAACACTCTGGCGATCTTTCAACATATGATAAATGATATATTTTGAATATTTAGATGATTTCATGGTAATATACCTAGATGATATCCTGATATTCTCCAAGGGTCTAGAGGAGCATGAACACATGTAAAGATAGTTTTAGAGAAGCTAAGAGAGAAAGAATTGTCTGCAAAAATTGGAGAAGTGCTCTTTCCATCAAATAAAAGTGATATTTTTAGGGTACATTGTCTCAAAAAGAGGAATATTCATGGGCCTTAAGAATACTGAGACAATCCTTAATTGGAAAATACCTTCTTGTGTTAGAGATGTACAATGTTTTTTTAGGCTTTGCCAACTTATACAACATATTAATCAAGAATTACTCCAAAATAGTGGCAACACTTACCCAACTTATGAGAAACTCGAAATTATTTTGGAACGAAGAAGTAGAGAAAGCCTTTTACAATAAAAAATCAACATTCACCATTCCTCCAATTCTAGTTCACCCTAATCCTACCAAGACGTTTCCTTGAAGATAGATGTATTAGGCTTTACCTTGAGAGCCATTTTATCTCAGCATACAAATGATGGACACTTAGATGTAATCACATACCATTCAAGGAAATTCTCCCCTTTTGAGATAAATTATGTTACCCTCTAGGATGCCGGCAATGTCAATCAAATACCTTGTTAAGAAGATCTTATCTTGCACCAAAGAAAAGCGAAGAAGCTTTTGATAAACAAGAAAGTATACTACTCAAGCTAGAACATCTCTAGTTAGCAATTATCCCCTTAAGCCATAAGGAAGATTCAGGCTTGACCCATGTAATTGGTGAGTCTCTACCACATGATGAATTTTGTAATGTCAAGCAAAAATATCAAGAAGGGAAATTTCATGAAGCAAATGAGTTCCAAGAAAATGATGGAGTACTATATTGTAAGAACTTGTCGTATATCCCATCAAAAAATTCCCAAATCGAAGTACTTCATCAACATCATGATAACCTTGCAATATGACATTTTGGAATGAATAAAACAATAGAACTTATATCGAGAGATTTTTTTTTGCCTCAACTATGGAAGGAATTCAATGAATGTATTTGAACTTGTGACTCTTATAATAGATAAAAGGTACCTTGACATAAACCTTCCTCTTGCAACCTTTACCTATTCCAAAAAGAGCATGGTCCTCATTGTCTATGGATTTCATCACAAATCTACCAATGTATGATAATTATGATGCCTTTCTTGCTATAATGGATAGATTCACAAAGATGGATCACTTCATTCCAACTATCAAGGCATGTGCAACCAATGCTATATTTTTTTGCAAATAGATCTTTAGCCTTCATGGATTTCTTGATGATATGTTAGTGATCAAGGCCTACAATTCATATCTAAAGTTCTGGAACACTTCAAAAGATACGAAGTAGAAGAAAGGAAAATAGCCATTCAGATGCCTAAGAGGGAGGTGAGAGAAGGAGAAGCATATGACAACAAGGAACAAATGAAAAAAAATGTAGTGACCGTAGAGACTGGAGAGGAAAGATGCACATACATAGGAAAAGATGTGTCACTTGAGGAAGAAGAAGAATTGATAAAACTGATTAGAGAATAAAGAGATGTGTTTTCATGGACCTACAAGGATCTCAAAGGTGTGGAACCCTCCATTTGCTCTCATAGAATACCAATGACATTGGAGGCAAAACCATCAAAACAACACCCTTACACGTGTAACGAGGTTTATGTCGCAAAAATAAAAGAAGAAATAGACAAGCTATTAGCGTTGTTACGAGATAGAACATACCGAATGGGTTTCACCATTAGTAGTTGTGCCTAAAACGAACGGAAAAGTTAGAGTGTGCATTAATCTAAAGAAACTCAACGCAACCACAATCCGTGATAGTTACCCATTACCTATCACCGACCACCTATTGGAAAGAGTTGCAGGCAAAGAAGTCTATAGCTTCTTGGACGGATTCTCTGGATACAACCAAGTAGATATTGCTACTCAGGATCAACATAAAACCGCATTCGTGACTGAATGGGGGGTCTATGCTTTAAGAGTGATGCCTTTTGGACTCACTAATGCCCCTGTTACTTTCCTAAGGTTGATGTATCACGTTTTCAAAGAATTTCTAAAGAAGAGTATGGAAGTATATGTAGACGACCTATATGTACTCACATCGGAGGCAGGAACATATTCCTGAATTGCGAAAAATATTTGATAAATGTCGATAATATAGAGTATGCTTAAATCTTGAGAAGTGCATTTTTACGGTAAAGCAAGGAAAAATCCAAGGACACATCGTATATAGGAACGGAATATCTACAAATGAAGACAAGGTCAAAGTAATTCTAGAACTCCCTAAACCAAAGAATGCAAAAGAAGTGCAAGCATTTATGGATCATTGTGGATACTACCGTCGATTTATCCACATGTACGCTATAATTGCCAAGCTTTTGTATGGATTGTTGACTCAATTCATATGGACGGACAAATGCGAGAAGGCATTTAATGAGCTAAAAAGAGGCTTAGCACAGATCCAATTTTGAAGACACCCAATTGGAACAAGCCTTTTCACATTGATGTGGACGCTTCCAATTACGCAATAGGATGCATCTTAGCTCAACTGGCAGACGAAGGAAAATCGGACCATCCAATTGCCTATGCAAGTAGACAACTGAATCAAGCAGAGAGGAACTATACAACTATGGAGCGAGAAGGATTAGGGATGGTGTACGCTGTAAAAAAATTCAAACACTACCTCTTAGCCAACAAGTTCAAATTCTTCATAGATCATCAAGCCTTATTGTACTTAGTCAATAAGCCTTGCAACATGGGAAGACTTGTGAGATGGTACCTATTATTAATGGAGTTCGATTTTGAGGTAATTGTGAGAAAAGGGAATACCCACGTGAGAGTGATCATCTCTCTAGGTTAACGCATGGAGAACCACCGAGCAGAGTACTCGATGATTTGCCAGACACTTACTCGTTCAATTTGGAAGTGTGTCCTAAGTGGGCAAAAAAGCTAATTCCAATACTCACTCATGGACCACAACACTCAATTAACAAGGAGAGTAGAACGGAAATCCTACAATCACGTAACTTAAACATAATAGCAGGAAGTGTGTATCATAAAGAATCCAACGTCATATTGTCTAAATGTGTAGAGGAAGACAAACAAAAGAACCTGATTAAACAAGCTCACATAAATAAATGGAGAATGCACAAAGGAACTCAGGGAACTCTACGAGAATTGAAACGGTTAGGAGTATACTGGCCTGATATGCTTAAGGATGTCCATGAATATGTTAGTAGTTGCACAGAATGTCAGGAAACCACTCCAGATGATCATATATCTTTACCTTTCTCTACAATAGCACCCAACTGGAGTAAGACGTTAGTGCAATTCCTAAAGACACGAGAACATGAGGAAGGAATTAGTTTAGCAAGGAAACAATTCCTGGAAGAAATTAGTAAGGACTACATTATCATGGGAAGACAATTATTCAAGAGAGGGAAAGATAATCAACTATGGCTATGTGTACATGAAGGAGAATACTTACCCATATTAGAAATGGCATATGCAGGTGCCGTAGGAGGACATTTCTCAGTTGAAAGAACCGTAAAAATGATCCTCTTTGCGAGCTTGTGGTGGCCAACTCTACATATGGATGTAGACACCTACGTACGAAGTTGCGAGACATGCCAAAGAGCTAAATATCCAATTAGACGAGATCATATGCCATTAAGACCCATGGTTTGTGCTAGAGAATTTTCCAAATGGTGTATTGATTTTATAGGACCCATTAATACACCAACCAAAGGATCACATGCTGAATACATAATAGTGGCAACGGATTACCTGACTAAATGGGTAGAGGCAAAGTCTACTAGAAAAAATGATGCTCAAACCACCGCTAAGTTTCTTTTTGAGCATATTTTTACTCGCTTTGGACTACCAATAGAGATAGTGAGTGACTAAGGAACAAATTTCATTAATGAAGTAATAGAGTCCTTAATGAATGAGTTCTTAGTGATCTATAAAAAATCAGCCCCTTATCATCCTCAAGCCAATGGACAAGCAAAAAGTTCCAATAAGGTGTTATGCACAATATTGAGGACATGTTCTTCCTAATTACATAAGTGGTTGTCGAGTGAAACGCTATATGGAGCCATTGACGGAACAAATGTTAGCACGACTTGTAGGTGCACAAAATAGAAAAAGAGAGGAAGAGAGGATTAGGGAGGAAGCAAGGCAAGAAGCCCTAGAGCGTATCAAGAAACGGAAAGAGTGGATAGGACAAAGGGATGAATGGTATCTACAAGGAGAAGAGCCTATTCCCATGGCCAACTATCAAGTTCACCAGACCAACACAACCAATACTAGCATATCCCAACCATATTTAAATATGGGAATTGGAACAACAGAGTACCAATTAATAGATGCCTTGATAAACTCGGGTGCGGCACTCAGTTGCATATGGAGAACAAACATCGCGCATCTTCAAACGAAGATAATGCCTACTAAAGCACACATAATAGGTGTTGGAGGTCAAGTCATTGAATGCGTTGGTGAAGCTTCAGTATCCCTCAACCTAGGAAATTCCACTATGGAACAACGAGTCTTGGTGTGTAAAGACAAGGATCTAATAGAGCACATGATCCTAGGGCAAGATTGGATCATTGAGAATGAAGTAAGCATTCACCTAGCTCAAGGGTACATCTCAGCCAAAATAGGGCACAAAGAAATCTTTAGCATATTGGCGGATAGACCCTCTCATAGGCAAGACATCATCAAGCATGAGAAACAAATCCTAGAGGAGGAAATAGCAACTGATTCCATCAAAAACCAACCAGAAGAATGCCCGACAAAAGAAATGACTACTGATACCAATGCACTAGTGGAGAAAGTGAATTCATCCCACAAGAAAGGTGAATCAAAGACAGATGATGAAGACAATGCTACTAGAGTCACCTACAACAAGGGAAGATCATCAAGGTGGAGGTATACTTTTTGATTATCGCAACCAGGAAGTGCTAATCTACAATGGGTTCACAAGGATCGAGTGAGGGAACCAGAAAAGTCAACACCAATACCGGTCATTCATCCTAAGGAGACAAGGGAGAACAAAGGACCCTCTTCATTACAATCGGGATCAAAGAGACTTCTGAGAGTATGGCTTCCAAAGTCATTGGTAGAAGCTCAAAGAACAAGGCAACAAATATGGATTCCAAAAAGGATAAGACAGATTGCAAGCCAATAGATAGACAAGCAGGAAGACATATTACACCAGCAAAGCATGACCATAAATCTACTAAAGACTCACCAGAGGAAACGGGAGAACACGACATCAACTACTCAGACTACAAAAAAGAAAGAGGAAAAATCGAGCGCACGACAAAACAAAGAGAAGATGAAGCCTCACACTTCAACTACAAAATGGATATGGAGAGCGAAGAGATAGCAAGGACTGGAACAACAGAACCAAAAGGATTCCGCTTGCACCCATGAAGAATCGAATGCACCTAAAGTATGCATGATAGGGCCACATTATGAGGCCATGCATTCAGCACGTGACACACGTAACAAAATTAGTGGTGCACATTCCCTACTTGGGAATAGGTCATAGATTCTACTTCCATAGGAATGGACCTACCATGTACATAAATAAATGCTTCGGCTACACTAATTCTTGTTTTCTTTCAGGAGTGAAAATGAAAAAATATGTAGTAAGATATCTTACTTATGTAAGCAAGGGGAACGGAGTGACGCAACGAACTAATGTCACTACAACCCACAGCACCAAAGACATGTCTTCTAAAGAAAGCTAATGCTCTTTTCATTACAAGTGCAGATGGCTTCTGAGGAATCTGAAGCGACCATTCAAGAGGAAGTGCTTGAATTCCCCCTACAAAGTGTGACTAAGGCAAAAGGTCATTGGTTTAGGGAAGATCAACCAACAGGGGATTATTTGTTCCTAGTGACAATCAAAATTATGGACACTGACCATCATTTCCCCATAACGTCCCAAGACATAAAGGTAGTGCATGAACTTCCATCGACCATGGACATTATGAAGAAAGTGGTCATTCACAAGTACTTTGAATTATCGATATACAAATCTGACTTCTAGCGCTGCACACAAGTCATGAACATCTTGCAGCCATCATTGCATGATCCATTGGTACCGGAAGCTAGAGTCCTAGATGTAGTAGGCGAGTGGGTCATTATACAATTCACCCACGACCTGATTAAAGAAGCTTTCAGATGGGAAAAAGACGGGACTACAATTTTGAAAGAGGAAAGTAGGGGAGCGAAGACCAGAACATTCACCGATATTAATCGCATTGATATAGAAGAGGAAGTGAGACTCATCCATCAACACTTTTGCTTTCCCAACATGCACAAATACACTGCGCCGCAAAAGAACATAGTGCAAATGCTGTCACATGCAATCAAACAAATCGGGAATCAAGTCAATATGACTCCATACATTCAAGAGCGGCTCTTTGAGGCAAAGAAACACTAGAATCATAAGAAGTTCCTAAATGGAAGCGTTGCCTTAACCATATTGATATATCATGCTTTGAGCATTAGACAACATCTAAAAGAGATGCCGTCATCAGAAGCAATGGCCAAGTATGCAAAGATTGCTACAGTTCCCAAAAAGAAGAAAGGAGTCAAGATCATAGAGGAAGCGGAAACGAGCTCCCAGTCTAGAATGAGAGGTACCAAAAGGCTACGGGAAATGATGCAGATGGAAGCTGAATTTCCAGCTACAAAGAAAGCTCATGTAATCCCAAGGACTAGGCTTGAAGAAAATCCATCGATTACGGAAGAAGAATTGACAAAAGCAATGGAAGCCACTCACCAATACGTGGAAGAACAAGTAAATCTATCAGTGCAAGGGCACCACTACCAACAAGCCCATCAAGACTCAGAACAAAGGAAGAGGCTGACCAAGGTTCACAGATACAGAGAATTGGGGATAATGAACTCAGTCTCATAATCAGATACACAAGATGAACAAGACACCTCGATGCTAAATGTGGATATTAGAAGTGATTCAAGAGATGATGGCCAATGGAAAGAACTAAATCAAGTGAATGATGACTTTGGCATGGAAGGAACAAGGGAGGATCGACCGCAGGATGACAATATCAAAGACACCACAAAGCAAGTTGCATCTCAAGAAGGTGTACATATAATCAAGTTGAATGAAGCATCCAACATCCAGATCAGAGAGACTCTTCTAGCGGGAGAGGTATTGTTAAAGCATCCCAAGGAGGAAAAGATAGAAGACACAGTGGAAGAAACGGAACCCTTCACACCAATAAGGGTCGTGGCAAAACCCTCTCCAATGGATGTCACATTTCAAGGGAGTGCCACAAAATCTATTAAGAAGGAAGAGGAAAGAAGAGAACATGAAGTACAACTACAAATAAGGCAATCGCATAAGGAGACCATACATGTGGAGCATGGAAAAGATGTACACACTGGTGAAGCTCCAAGCATTCCAAAGACATGGTTAAACGTGGAAGTCGCTCAGCTCAAGCCAATAGTACAACAAATGATACAAACTGCAATGAATACTCAACAGCTAATGTTGGAGGCTGATGCTGACTACGACAAAGCAATGTGCAAAAAGAATCAATTTCAAGAAACATGTGAGAATCTATCTGCCCAATTAATTCAAGCACAAAAGATAATAGAAGAGAAAGAGGCAGACGTCCAAGAGGCCAAGCATCAATGCAATACACTAGAAACGGAAAATCTGAAGCTAGAAGAACAATTAAAAGAATTACAAAGCAGATATGAAACTAGCAAAGAAGACAAGGCACGATTGAATACGAGGAGCAAGATCCTTGAATTGCAAATCAAGGTATACATGGATGAAGCGGATAACCTCCGAAATAGGAACAAGGAGCTGATGACAACTCTCTTATGCAATCAACCAATAGAAGCTCCTACAATGATTGAGAAAAACACAAAAGCATTGGAGGAACGGATAGGAGAGTATGAAGATCAGCTGAAGAAAGAGCGAGCTATAATAGCAGAATGGGAAAAAAGATATATGGATGACACTACTGCGCTTAGGAAAAAATGGAAAATGGTAGAAAATCAATATGTAGTACAATGCAATTACGAAGATGTTAATCAACTTGCTGCCATAGGAGAGGAACTCCTCAAAAATAAGGAAACAATTCTGAAAGCCACCACAAAAATTAAAGAAAAGGATGAATTAATCAAGCAATTGCAAAGTCAACTAGTACAACAGGTCAATGAGGGGACACCAGTAGTTCCACACTCCATAGCGGCTACTGAGGAGACTGAGGTACGCCTCTTTCTCCCCCCTTACATCATTCATCAATAAGGGAGGAAACAAAGACCAACACTGAGAGACATACTTGGCATATTGCAGAACTAAGCCGACATGAGCGGGCACTACTGGTGTCCCAGCTTACTGAAGATTTTGAAGATCAAGTAGTCAAAGTCATGAAAGAAGCAAAAATTGAAAGCAAAAATCTGGAACAGGTATTGAAACCTTTCAATGTACCATATGGATTACTTAAAGAGAAAACATGACAGTACATAAAGACCACAACAAATAAAGAGCCAGATAGCAACAAGGATACAATCTACACTTTCTTACAAAAATGGAATGATTTGTATCAACTGAAGGGAGCCCCACTTGAGTATCATGTGCTAGAGGCGAGTCTCTCGCTTGGACCACATGCTTATAAGTGGTGGATGAGTCTCAAGGAGGCTAATTCTATTCCTATGGATTGAGCTTAGATTGAAACTCTTTTCCTAAAAGAGTTTCTTCCTGAGAATGAGGAAGAGAGGAAATGGGATGAGTGGGATAGGATCACCCAGAGAGTTAGACCTTTGACGGTCTACATATCCCACTATAGAGAGATCATTTTGAAACTTAAGGGATTGGATGACTTCCAAAAAACTAGAGGGTTTGTTAGGCACTTAGATAAAGCCATCAAGAGAGAGGTAAGAAGGAATGCACCAAAGAAGTTTGAGGAGGCGATCAAGTATGCCCAAATTTGAGGACCATAACCATCCTCAATACACCCCTATGGAGACAGATCAGCCCCTCAAACCTCTTAGTACGAATAAGTTCAAGAAGAAAGTGCCATTAGGAAAGGAAAAATTTCATTAAAAAACGAAGATCACAAGGGCCTAGGTTACCTACAGAGCAATTTGAGAGGGCCAAGAGAGAGAACCTATGTTTGTCTCCTAGCCATTCATAGTGGAACTGTCCACTCAAGAAGGGGGATGAAAAGAAGAAAGGACCACAGAGTACTACGACCCCTGAAAAGGGCAAAAGGACTCAGTCATTGTGCTCACCCTAGATTGGACCCCATGACTTGGTTAAACTTCATCATAGTGTATATGGGACCAAGGTGCGAGTCATGACAGATGATTCCGCCACTCATAACTTTATAAACTATACTCTAGTCAAAAAGCTAAAGATACCCCAGCAGCCCAGTGCACATAAATACATAGTATCTATGATGCAAGGGGAAGATAAGAGGATATGGGATTCTATGGTATCCAATTTGGAAGTCAAGATGCAAGATTATACAGATCATATGGACTTCCAAATTATGAATATGGAGAGGACAGGTCTTGTGTTAGGAAGAGAGTGGTTATGGGGGTTGGGAGACACACTTAAACACATCTTTCAAAACAACGCACTTGAGTTTGAAAGAAATGGAAGTAAATTCTGTATACAGGGAGAAAGAGATGTACCTAGTGCACCTCTCATTTCATCTTTAGAGTTGTATAGTCTTTGTCATTTTCAACATGTACAAGAGATCTTTTTATTATATAGTCATGACTTTGAGCATTGTACATACATTTCATCTGATGTATATTTTCATGCTAGGAATGTAAATATTGATAGAACTTTTTACTATTCTTTCTTGCAAGAGTGTGTGGTTAAAAGTTTTAAAGATCTTATGTTTGAGTTTAGGGATGCTTTTCCCACTGACTTACCTAGAGGGCTACCACCTGAGAGAGGGGACATTGACCATGCTATTGAGGTAGTTACTAACACAAACCCTATTTGTAAGCCTCCTTATAGGCTTAGTGTTTCTCATCATGAGGAGGTTGAGAAGCAATTGCAGGATTATTTAGATAAGGGCTTCATTATACCTAGTTATAACATAAAGGATCCACAGAAACTTTACTTCAATGCCACACATGGAGATAATCTACCTATATCTTTCAAAAGTATATTTAGTGTGTGAGCCGCACATCGAGCCCAAGTAATGCTTTCACACTTTTTTGTATCACAATTCCAACACTTTGAAAACTAGATGCATTATCAGTCATTACTGGATTGCAAGCTATAACATATTCATATATGTTTACAAGGAAAGATCAACTTTTCTCCTAAACAGAACTATCAACTTCGTCCAAAAATGTGCTTCCCTTTGGACATATCACCATGACATTAATCAATGTAAGAATCAATGTTGAGTGAGACTATCACAATAAATTTCATAATCATACATGCACATACACATTATTGTGAAGTAAGAATAATGTTTAGTCATACAAGCACAATAGTTTTTAACTCACAAGCTTAGACACACAAGTCTATGATTTCCTTTACTTTTATAATTCTAAAATACTATTTAAAAAAATTAAAGATTTTATACCTTATTTTTTGTATGACAATGTAGGTTCGCAAAAAACAAAATGACTCAGGTGATAGTACACTGCACGTCAAGGAATAATCAAATTATCGAATAACGAGTAATGTAGCCTATTTCACCAATAAACCTTTCTGTTGTAAAAACAAACCAAAGTCATTATAACCACAAAAAAATTGAGCTTCTAATGGATGCAAGATTCCTTACATGGTATGGGAAGGACAAAGTTGTTCTTGGATTGAAACAAAATTGCTCTTTCAAATTGATTCAAAGGCTTTGAATGCACTTGCAATGGCAACACCTTGAATTTCTAGGTTGAAGGTCCAGAGTTCAAGATTTGCAAGCAGCTTGACATGAACTAAACTGGAGAATCAAGGGAGCTCTTGCAGAGAAAAGAGGCGCCCCAAAAATTTTCAAATTAATGGGCATAAATTTCTTCTTCAAAATTCTAGGAAATTCCCATGAAGCTATTGTAAATGCACTAGAGGAGTCCTCTAGATGCATAAATCTCAAATCATATTAACATACTTCCTGTAAAATAGTAGAAAAGTAGAGATTAGTTAATAAAGTGCCAGTCACTTGTGTGAAAGGACCATTTTTAGGGCAAATGTATATAAGTCACCTTGTGACTCTTTGTAAAGACTTTTTGCCATTGTGAAGAAGGAGAACCAAAATTTCGAATCTGATACCCCTCCCCATCACTTTTGAACTATTGTAGTGTGTGTGTGAGCAAGTACGAGTTGTGGAGTGAGTGTAGGTGTTTCCCGTCATTCATTGTTTTGGCCATAACTTGAAGAGCAATTGTCAGATTTGAGTACCAGTGGTAGATGCGTCTCATCGAGAGCTTCGAAAAGAACCCACTACTGGCCATATTCGGAGTTCGGAGCTAGGAAAAACATTCAAATTTGTATTTACTTCTGTAAGTGGTATCGCGACAGACACTTCTAGAGACTGAGTGAGTTGGAGAGGTAGTTTAGTCTTTTCTCATGCATTTTAGCTTAACCACTTTACTTTCCATCACGTGTGCACACGTTCTCATACACTTGGTTCAAAAGGTTCTTCAGATGGATAATTAAGCATGTGTCAATCCACCACTATACACACTTGTGTGGCAAATGAGATTTAGTCTCTTTGACACAACACCCTAAGGCCTCGTGACTTAGGTACACAAGTTTTTGGTGCCGTTGTCAGGGAGCACACTCGACCAAAGTGCCTTCGTGATGGTTATAGCTCTAGAGTGAAGGAATCGTACTTGTAGAAGTGAATTCGCTCAGTGGCACGAAGTCATACACTTCAACACTTGTTACTTCACATCCCTGAGGTGTGTGTAATGAGTTTTTAGGTTTAGGGTTAGTAGTGGAGGAGAGGAGGAAGAGTTAGGGTTATGTTAGAGAGAGAACTGGAGTAGGAGTAAGTTGAAATCACCAAGAAAATTTCCAAAAAAAATTGCCAAATTAGTGTAGAATAGGTTTCAGGTATCACAAACTATAAAAACCAAAAATTGTAGTTCATTTGACACTTGCTTAGGAGTTGGTATCGTCTGCAAACTGTGATCAGTATCGTCAGTGTAGTATCGTGCTAGGTGAGCTAAAGAAAGGAGCTAGGAGCACACATTGGGATTGAGACACTCTAGAAGGTAAGCGACATGAGTTTTGGGTTATGACAGAAGGTCAAGAGTGAAGAGGGGTGAGAGTGAAACATTTTGGTGCAAAAATTTTTTGTATTTTGAGCGATTTTGGCTGTAGTATTGCGCTTGGTTGAGTTTTGGTATCGTGATATCAAAATTCTCTAGTATCGTGATACTCGCCAAGTATCGTATCGTCACATACCACTTGAGGTATCACGATATTTGGTATCGTATAGTCAAGTTGGTATCACAATCGCGATATACCAGTGGTATCGTATTGTGGTCCATTTGGAATCGTCTCGTCTTGGTCACGGTATCGTATCGTCGATCGAGCGATATCGTATCGCGTGCAAATCTGGTATCGTATCGTGTACCTAGTATCGTATTGTTGAACCTCTATAGTATCGTATAGCACGACAGTCGAGTATCGTATCGTGCACGGTTGTGATATCGTATCATGACTTGCATCAGTATCGTGTCGCGAGGATTCCTAGTATCGTATCGTGCAGTGCACTGGTATCGTATCATGCAGAAAGTAGTATTGTATCGTGCAAGGTTGTAATATCGTATCGTGACTTGCAACGGTATCATATAGCGATGATTCCTACTATCATATGTGAAGTGCACTAGTATCGTATCATGCATAAAGTAGTATTGTATCGTGCAGGGTTGCGGTATCGTATCATGACTTGCTCCGGTATCATATCGAGGAAGTTCCTAGTATTGTATCATGCAGAAGTTAGTATCATATCGTGAGGATTGTGGTATCGTATCATCGACTGTCCCAAGTATCATATCGTCACCTGCAGAAGTATCGTATCGTGGTAAATAGTGGTATCGTATCGTGGCAAGAGTGGTATCGCCTAGTGGAGTATCGCTAGAGTGGTATCACCCAAAACTTTTTGAGTCTTTTGAAGGGCAAAAATTTGAGGCAATTGAGGAGACAATTAGGGGATAGTTAGGAACCAAAATAGCCATAGGAGGGTGGATGAACTTGAGGTCAGGACGGGCGCTAAGTAGCCAGAGAAGTGTTATTTCATCGGTAGGAAGTGCAACTCAGACAAGTCATGGCTCTATCTATTCCGACATCTCTAGTGACTCGGAGGAAGAGATACCAATGGCGTCAGAAGACATGCAAGGTTCTGTTCCAAGGAGAAACTTCATGTCCACGGTAGAGGGGGAATACCGCACCTCTCTACAATATGTGTCCACTAATTCCCAGGAGATTCCCATCTACCTGGATGATTTAAATAGATCAGTAGCTAGGATGGTAACTTCCCCTGATTCTACAATAGTGCCTAGACCAGCAGTCAAGTATGAGGGAGGAGCGTATATGGACAAGTTAGGTCACATCTATGTGGTGACAGAACACCCAGACCGAATCAACGAGAAAGGAGGGTTAGAAGGACAAGAAAATTCAGGAAGACCGGACCTTGAAGAGTTGGTCACCACTCCCAGAGGCAAATCAGTAGTAACTCGAGTCTTGAGAGGGGATTTGATACCTCAAGATGATTACCTACTGGAGGTCTACTTGATTCATGGATCAGATTTGCTTTTACAAACTGACTCACCTACACGCAGACAAGAGGAAAGTCCAATGACCTTCTATGAGTTAAAAAATCCTGAAGATGAGTCTAGAGTTACATACCTAGACAAGAACCAAAGAAGATACTGGCTTGTTGATGCCATTGATAGGGCTCGATTGAAGTATATGGGGTTGCCTGTATTCCCTCAGTGAGAGCAGGCAACTACCTCTATAAATCCCTTTGGGACACAACAAGAGTCAGAGCATACAATGTCGGGACAGACAAGCCATCGGAGTATTCCCAACCACACTCATATGCAATTCACCATGCCGGGACTACAATCACATAATCAAACTCACCCAGGACTAGGCAACCAATATTGGCCACCAGTGAGGCCAAGACAACCACTAGAAGTGCAACCTGGAATGCCTCCAATCAGACCAGCAATTCCTGTAATGCCTAGACAACCAGAGCCCATAAGAAGATTGAGACCGATTCAAGTGGCTAAGTGTATGAGAAATCATTATGACGGGATGGGAGAACCTTATGATCACATAGCTGAATTTAACAAGTTCTATGTGCTGAACAAGTGGATGATTTCTTTGTGCAGTATGAGTCCTTTGGACTCACTCTCACAGGAATGGCTCTGACCTGGTTCCAGCCATTAGATCCCAATCAATTTGGAGATATTGAACAATTCTTTCAGGAATTCATAGGAGAATTCACTAAGAGAGTGATTAAACACAACTCTTCATCTTTAATCCATAGTTTCAAACAGAACCCAAATGAAACTGTGAAAATAGCTGCCCGAAAATTCAATCAATATGTTGATAGATGCCCAGTAGCAGAAAGACCCGTGCAGCAAAAAATGATATCATTATTCTTGGATGGACTAACGAACAGGACTCTAAGAACTTTGGTTTATGTGAAGAGGCTCCAGACATTGAGTGAATGTTGATTCCCTATGATACCCCCTCACTTTTGTGGGGCTCTTCTGCACAGAATTCGAGGTCGTCCTCTTAGTCACGCGCGAACACGGAGATACATGCTTTTCGAATATCCGCCCAGCCGCGTACCCTTCTCTTGATTTCATACTCCTTAATTGGAGTAACTAATGTGGCATCTCACATGAGTGCCACATGGCACTCATGTGTGTGCCCTTCTAGTGGAGCCCAAGAGATGGTTCACACCATCTCTTCTATAGGGACTCCCTTCATAACATTTCCTTCCCCTTAACTCCATTTTTGTCCTCAAAAATGGTATTGGAAGGTCTAGAAATCAAGAGGGTGGTACTCCCACTATATCCCCATGTATAGAAATACATGGTCCTGTCTCCGTGTTGTTTCCCCATATCCTTCCCCTTAAGAAAACTCTTGAGAAGGTAAACTGAAACTGGGAAACCGTCTCTGAAGGGTGCTAACCCGCTCCCATGTGGCACTATCTTCTGAACTATCTTTCCACTTTACTAGACACTCTTTATACAAGTGACTCCTCGTCCGTTTCTCTCGAGTGCGTAGTATGCTCTCTGGCTCATGTGGAATAGATTGAACAGAAATAGGCTCTACTACCTCACTATCTGGAATGAGGTTGTCAGATTCACCCAGCCTTTTCTTAAGCCGGCTAACATGAAAAACTGGATGGATTTGACTACTCTCTGGAAGTTGGAGCTGGTAAGCCATCTTTCCTATTCTCTTAAGTATTTGGAAAGGTCCACAATACCTAGGGGATAATTTTGGACAAGGTCCCGTCTTCATGGTTTCAGACCTAGATGGAACTCTAAGATAGACTTGCTCTCCTACCTCAAAGTTGATATCTCTTCTTTGAGGGTCAGCATAGGCTCTAGCCCTATCTTGAGCTTTCCTAATGCTGTCCTTAGCAAGTCTAAGCATATCATTCATTTCTTCCAGGAAGTCCTTTGCAGCTTGAACTTTTTCATTCTGCAAGCCAACTGCATAAGGAGCCCTTGGCTGAAACCCATACATAAGCATAAATGGACTATGCCCAGTGGAAGAGTGCTTGGCACTATTATATGCAAACTCTAGTATAGGTAAGTACTCTTCCCAATTAGTTTGCCTTTCATTCACATATGCTCGAAGCATATCCTCTAGGATTTGGTTAACCCTTTCTGTTTGCCCATCCGACTGTGGATGCTCGGCCGTACTCATGCTAAGCTTTGTATCCAACCTTTTGAAGACGGCTCTCCAAAAGTGGCTAGTAAACTTCCTATCCCAATCAGAAACTATGTCTAAAGGAAGACCATATAACCGGTATAGGTTTTCTACAAAGAGTCTAGCCAACTCAGGTGTCTTCACTGTAGTACGTGTCGGAATAAACCTAGCCATCTTGGTTAACCTATCCACAATTACCCAGACCGAGTCGTGCCCTCTCTGTGTCTTAGGTAAACCGACTATAAAGTCCATGGAGATACTCTCCCACTTCCCATTGGGAATATCCAATGGGTGGAGTAGCCCTCCAATCCTTAATCTCTCAGCTTTGTTGACCTGGCATTTATTGCACTTAAGCACATATTCTAGGACGTCCTTATGAAGTCCAGGCCAATAAAACTGCCTCTTAACAAGATCATAAGTCTTGTTAACTCCTGGGTGTCCCGCACTAGGTGTGTCATGACACTCATATAAAATATGCCGTCTCATCTCAGTATCTCTAGGGACACACACCTTACCTTTATATAACAGATATCCATCATGGACACTGTAATTCTTCCACTTGAATCCTTCTTGAGTACCCGTCGATACTCCATCCTCATTGGAAACCCGTATATCACGATCCCCATTCTCTATGGCTTCCCAAATCTCGGAATATGCAGGATCAAGCCTACATTTCCCTTTAAGAGACTCAAGTAGCTCACTAGTGATCTGAGTAAAACTCAGTCCATTGAGCATAGGCATGCGGCTAAGTGAATCAGCCACTACATTAAACTTTCCCTTCCTATACCTCAGCTCATAGTCAAACTCTTGAAGGGTCTCTGCCCATCGGGCCTTCCGACCTTTAAGGTCTGTTTGATTAGAGAGCCACTTAATGCTCTCTTGATCAAACACTATCGTAACTTTGGCACCATATAAATAATGACGCCACTTCTTCAAAGCATGGACTATTGCATACAACTCCTTCTCATAGACGGAGTAATTCTTTTGAGCCGGTTCTAGTTTCTTGCTCTCAAAAGCTAATGGTCGACCATCCTGTACTAAAACCGCTCCTATAGCAAAATCACTCGCGTCAGTCTCAACCACAAATGGTTTATTGGGATCTGCTATATGTAAAAGTGGAGCTGTAGCAATTGCTACCTTCAACTTTTCCATACTTTGCTTCTGTTCGTCTCCCCAATGAAAGGCTTTCCCTTTCCCTTTAAGCTGTTCCGTCATCGGGACAGCAATTTTGGCATAGTTCTTAATGAATCTTCGATAGAAACCTGATAAACCTAGGAAAATCTGCAGCTCCTCCAGGTTCCGTGGATGTGGCCATTCCATAATAGCCCTTACTTTTTCAGGATCCATCTGGATTCCATCTTGGGAGACTATATGCCCAAGATACCTAACCTCTGTCTTGAAAAATTCACACTTTGACTCCTTAGCAAAGAGCGAATTTTCCCTTAGCACTTGAAATACTTTTCTCAAGTGTTCCAAGTGCTCCTGTTCTGATGCACTATAGATCAGAATGTCATCTAAAAAGTCTACTACAAAGTGTCCTAGATAAGGCCGTAAAACACTATTCATGAGTTTCATGAAAGTGGCAGGAGCATTGGTGAGACCAAAAGGCATCACCAAAAACTCATAATGCCCATATCTAGTCCTAAATGCAGTCTTAGGGACATCCTCTGCCCTAATCCTGATCTGATGATATCCTGATCTAAGGTCAAGCTTGGTAAAATACCTAGCTTGATGTAACTGATCAAATAGATCTTCCAACCTAGGCATTGGAAATCTATTTTTGATAGTTACCTTATTAAGTGCTCTATAATCTATACATAGTCTCATAGAGCCATCTTTCTTTTTAACTAGGAGCATTGGCGATGCCCAAGGTGAGTTACTAGGTTTAATGAAGCCTTTATCTAAATAATCGTGCAATTGCTTCTCAACCTCCTCATGCTGAGAAACACTAAGCCTATAAGGTGGTCTACAAATAGGGTTAGTGTTAGTAACAACCTCTATGGCATGGTCAATGTCCCCTCTCTCAGGTGGTAGCCCTCTAGGTAAGTCAGTGGGAAAAACATCTCTGTATTCAAACATCAGATCCTTAAAACTTTTAACTACACACTCTTGCAAAAAAGAATAGTAGAAAGTCCTGTTCATATTTACATTCAAAGCATGAAAATATACATCAGATGAGCTGTCTGTACAATGCTCCATATCATGACTATACAATAAAAACATATCCTGTACATGCTGTGAACAACAGAGACTATACAACTCTAATGATGAGATGAGAGGTGCACTAGGTACATCTCTCTCTCCCTGAATATAAACTTTACTTCCATTCTTTTCAAACTCGAGTGTGTTATTTTGATAGCTGCGTTTAAGTGTATCTCCCAACCCCCATAGCCATTCTCTTCCTAAGACTAGATCTGTCCTCTCCATGTTCATAATTTGGAAGTCCATATGGTCTGTATAATCCTGCATTTTGACTTCCAAATTGGATACCATAGTATCCCATATTCTTTTATCTTGCCCTTGCATCATAGATACAATGTATTTATGTGCACTAGGCTGCTGGGGAATCTTCAATTTCTTGACCAAAGCATAGTTAATGAAGTTATGAGTGGCAGAGTCATCTATCATGACTCGCACCCTGGTCCCGTATACACTACCATGTAGCTTGACCAAGTCATGTGGTCCAAACTGCGGTGACCACAATGACTGAGTCAAACAACACGTGTGTTCTATATCCTCGTGCATCACCTCCACTCCCTTGCAGCTAGAGCTGCCATGAATGGGAAGGGTCTGCACTAGGTGGACCGCCTTTTTGCCCCTTTCAGGAGCCGTACTAGACTCTGGTCCTTTCTTCTTTTCTTCCCCCTTCTTGAGTGGACAGTTCCACTGCGAGTGGCTAGGGGATAGGCACCTAAAACACAGGTTCTCTCTTTTGGCCTTCTCAAACTGGTCTGTGGATAGCTTAGGCCCTTGTGATCTTTGTTTTTTAATAAAAACCTTGTTTTTCCCAAAAGGCAACTTTTTCTTAAATTTAGTGGTGCTAAGAGGTTTAAGGGGCTGATCCGTCTCCATAGGAGTATACTGAGGACGGTTATGGTCCTCATATATCTGTGCATATTTGATCGCCTCCTCAAACGTCTTAGGCGCATTCCTCCTGACTTCCCTCTTTATGGCTTTATCCAAGCCCCTAACAAACCCTCTGGTCTTCTGAAAATCATCTAGACCCTTAAGCTTCAAAGTGATCTCTCTATAGTGGGATAGATAGACTGAAAGAGGCCTGCCTCTTTGAGTAATCCTATCCCACTCATCCCAATTCCTCTCCTCTTCATTTTCAGGAAGAAACTCTTTTAGGAAAAGAGTTTCAAACTGAGTCCAGTCACTAGGGATAGAGTTCGCCTCCTTAAGACTCATCCACCACTTATAAGCACGTGGGCCGAGGGAAAGACTTGCCTCTAGCACACGATACTCAGGTGGGGTGCCCTTCAATTGATGCAAATCTTGCCACTTTTGTAAAAAAGTGTAGATTGCATCCTTATTCCTATCTCGGTCATCCCCCGTGAAGGTTGGTGGCTTTAAGTCTTTCAGGAGGGGAGCTTCCCTAGAGCTCTCTCCTTTATGCTTACTAGGAAGAGAAGTCTCTTTCCTAGTAATCTCTAGAGGAATGGTAGGAGTCTCTCTTTCCTTCCTAGCTAGGAAAGAGGTGACACTAGTCTCAAGAGAGATCATTTGAGACTTAAGTTGCTGTATAAGAGATGTAATGCTACCCAAATCTTTCTCTAACTTAAGGGTTTGCTCTTTCAAGTCAATGAATTGGTCACGAGTGACAAATTCATCTATAAGCTCTTCATAAGTGTACTCTTGCTGTGAAGGCTCTTTTTCTTCTATATTCTCTTCTATTTCTTGTCCTAACTCTACTTCTTCCATCCTAGCATCCTGATCCTCTAGTTGCTCTCTAGGTGGAGAAGTGGTCTCAACTACTTGTTTGCCTTTATTTTCCATGTTTAAGTACCCTTCCCCCATTTGCTAACTAGAGAGTATGAAAATGAATGGAAGTAGAGTTTAAATATGCAAGAAGAAGAGAGATATAACACAAGAACACTTCCCTGATACAAAGTAGAGTTGCGGAAGCTAAATCCAAGTGGTCCTTGATGCTTCAAGCCGCTGATTTTGAGTCCTCGCCAGTCCCAAAAAAAAATTGGAAATGTCCGCTTGGTCCGGGGAGGTTCTAGACACCATAAACCATCCAAAACAACACCAAAAGTGCGTAGGAAAAGCCTCAAACGGGCAAACTGAATGCAACTGAACAATTTCAGAGATTTTCCAATCCTCGCCAGTCCACAAATTGTTGCCCAGCACCTGCACTTCAAGAATTTGAGGCAATCCCAAGTGAAAAAATTGGATTTGGAGTCCGGATGAAGAAAAACTAGGCCCGGGAGTGGCCGCCTAGTTCCTGCTGAAGCGCTGCAGAGAGATTTTGGTAGGGAAAATCTCTTCCAAATCCAACAGCGATGGTCTCTGAGCGAAGCTTGAAAGCGTAGCTTCGAAACGTGACCAAGATTTTTAAAATCCGATATGGTATGAAGAAGATATGGTCCGGAGAAGTGAGGTATGTCACCGGTGGGAAGTGAAAAGGTAACCCTCTTGAAGTAGAGACTTTGAAGAGCTCCAAACTGAAGGATTGAAGCTTTTCAATGAAAACCCAAGACCCAAAACCCTTCTCCACAGCCCGTATTACATTTGTGCATCCTCATTTAGCTAATATCTTGATCCAAACCATCATTTTCATGATCCCAAGTCCTCAAAATTCTCGAATTTTACCTCTTGTTGTGTGTTGATGTCACTGTTCACTCGAAAAATTTGGAGCCACCGTCGAAGAGCTATGGCAGAGGTCTTTATCCCACATAGGGGCGCTGCAACCGGAGGACATCTCTATATAAGGAGGAGCAGGTAAGTGTAATCTTCATCCAAGAGGAGGGGAGGAGGGAAGGGCCCGTTGGCTGCTCTCTGGCCGCCCGTCGGCTGCTCTCTGGCCGCCCGTCGCCTGGGACGCCTCTGGCCGTGTCGTCTACTCCTGTTGCGTGGCGCGTCCGTCGCCTGTTCCCTAGCTCTGATACCAATGTTGATTCCCTATGATACCCCCTCACTTTTGTGGGGCTCTTCTGCACAGAATTCGAGGTCGTCCTCTTAGTCACGCGCGGACACGGAGATACATGCTTTTCGAATATCCGCCCAGCCGCGTACCCTTCTCTTGATTTCATACTCCTTAATTGGAGTAACTAATGTGGCATCTCACATGAGTGCCACATGGCACTCATGTGTGTGCCCTTCTAGTGGAGCCCAAGAGATGGTTCACACCATCTCTTCTATAGGGACTCCCTTCATAACAGTGAATGTTTTCAAGAGTGTATTGACCTAGAGGACAACCTAGCAGATGATCTCAAAAGTAACCCCACTCCTACAAAATCTGAAGACACTAGAAGCACAGTAACATCCAACTCTAGTAACGTAGAAGAGTTAGCAAAGATGGTAGCGAAGAAGTTAGGAGTTCACGGATAGAGGAACTACCAGCATCCATCATTAAGAATACCCATGTGAGGAAGATGCAGTTTATATGGAGGAGATCACCCCACTCACATGTGCATAAGAGGAGGAACGGGCTTGCCTCAAGCTTACCCTTACAATAGGAAGCCACAGCAAGGAACTGCTCTGTATTGCCACATAGAACAAAAATACACCAATCATACCACTCAGAATTGTCCTTTCAATAGACAGACATGACCGCTGAATCATCCTCAGTATAGGCCATATGGATACCCACCTAGAGAGCCAAGAAGGGAGATTCCGAGATATAATCGCTATCCAGGACCACCAAGAGCACCTAGGCCATATGAGCAAGGACAATATACTCAACCTCAGCCAGTGTTAGGACCACAACCGCCACTTCCTCAACACGTAGTACTTGTCAAATATGCTCAATGAGAGGAGAACTTAGAAAGAGCCATAGTTCCAACATCACCAATAGCCAGTACAGAATCAACGAACCCAGGATATGAGCAGACCCAAGGAGATTACTATCCCTATGACTTTAGTATGATGGACTACGAGCAAGCATACGACCCGCAATACTATGGATATGAGGGATATGACAATGTCTATGGACTAGAGGTGGCAACATTAATGTACACCGCACCCAACGCACCAGCACCCGTAAGACCATCCATCATACCGCCTATGCCAAAAGGCCCGTGTTATAGATGTGGAGGAGATCACTTTATCAGAGAATGTACTCAACCATACAACCCAACACCCCCTAGGACGTGGGAAGGGTATTGCAGTGATTGTGGAAAGGAACATCTCTTTAGAGATTGCCCAAAAGATCCCAATAAGGCTCATGAAACTGCACCTATTAATGTGATCGAAGTGATAGAATCGTCAGGAATTGACAACGAATACACCGTACCATTAAAGGCCATCACACGAGCACAAACGAAAGGACAAGAAAGAGAACGAGTAGACCACGAACAAGAAAAGGGTGAAACTATAAAACCTAGAATACAAGTAGTGGAGGATTCAGAGGACCCACGTGAGAGTATCCAAACAACGAAAAGTGAAAAAGGAACGATAGGAGAGAAAAACTCAAGGAAAAATGGATGAAGAATAAACGTAAGGAAAACAAGAAGAACACACAAGGCCATAAGGAACCTAAAGAACCTGAAAGTCAGGAGAAAACTCATATTGCTCCGCAGATGCTAGAGCCAGACAGGCCAGGATCAATTCTAGCAGATCCAAAACCAGATGATTTGGACATGTGGTTGAAGGCTTATCAAGCTAGAATCAAGAATGGACCTAATGTAGAGCAGCACAAAAAGCTCTACCCACAAGGGGAGTTAGAAAAGGAGAGGCTAGCGATATGTAGAAAACTCATAGAGGTAGCTCAGACCACCCTAGAGAAGACTATCCCAGCCCTCCGTGAAACAAGAATATCTGAGGATCAATACAGTGATTGTATTAAAGCCAAGGGCCAGAAACTAAAAGAGAGGGATGATGAGAAGGAACTACCGAATACCCAGGACAAATCTATGTTCATAGTCCCTGATTTAGAGGCTGAGTGGCCAAAGGAATTGTGGACTAGGATTCGAGAAGATCAATGGAAAAGGAACGGAGTTGCAAAACCTCCTTTTGAGGAATTAGAGGTGGAAGACTATCAACTACCGCCAAACATGGAAGAAATATATGAAGAAGTTTCTAGGCTAGACCGAAACAGGGAAGAAGCCTAGAGCATTTCTACCCTACCAAATTACATGGGAGAATATGAGAAGGAATCCATAATCTTTGGTGCTCCCACAGTACGAGGAAAAGAAAAGGGTACATCAGATAAGACTTCACACAATTTAGCAGAACTTAAAAAGACCAAAGTGCAATGCCAGTTGATTGTGGAAGAATTACTTCGTGCTAAACTACAATTATGGAAGCAATTAGCATGACAATTAAAGTTAGAGCAGGAGAAGAACAAAAAGGAAAGCAAGGAAACTGAGAGCTCTTCTACAGTACAAATCCTGGTGGATAAGGTTGGAGAATTTAGTGAGGGAGATGAGGGAAACACATGTTTACCTCTCACATACAATGGATACATGACCAAGGCCATCCTAGACACAAGAGAAGGAGTAGGTATTGCCACCAAAAAGATTTGGGAGAAATGGGGAAAGCCAGCCCTATGACCAACTCGTATGAAGCTTCAATTAGCAGATGGCCATGTCGAGAAACCATTGGGAATATTGGAAAGGATCAAATTAACCACCTGTGGAGTTGAATTTGAGCATACATTAGCTATCTGTCAATTTGGAAAGGCAAATAATTATGAAATGATATTAGGACGACCTTTCATGAGACAACTCAGGGTAGTACAAGATTGGGGACGAGACTCATTATACCTTTAACATCAAGGAAACACTACCAAGATAAACTTGCATACCTTTAAATACACAAATGTACCCCCACTACAATGGAATCCCATACACAAGGAAGAAGATGATTTGTCTATCCATAGTGCCGGATCAAGTGATCAATCATGGATGCATGAGGATGCCCAATTATGGATGTGTAAGGAAGCAAAAAAAGAGGATTAAAAACTACAGTTATGGCCCATAGGACATCAAAATTATCGGCCCATAGAGGACCCAATGTACATGCCTCAAGTTTTTCCTGATGAAGCATTCGAACCTCACGGTTGGATGGAGATCCTAGCAACCTTGGATGTATGTGTGAATGAAGAAGTCTTGACCATGAATGAATGTGTGGATGAAGAAGGCTATGATGTAAACTTGTACATGGTAGTCCTTCAAGAGGTAGAAGCCCAAGAAATCTTAGAAAAAGAATAGAAGGAGGAATATGAGAGCATAGAGATAGAATCAGAGTTCGATTCGGAGGAACGCTATCTGGAAGCCATTCAAGGCGAAGACAAGAGTGCAACACCTAAAGTGTTAGCAACTCGAAGCAACTCCTCTAGTACCAAATCACGAGAAAACCATGAGAAAGACCGAACCAACCCCGGATCTTTTTGAAGTTCTAGAACACTTCAAAAGATACGAAGTAGAAGAAAGGAAAATAGCCATTCAGATGCCTAAGAGGGAGGCGAGAGAAGGAGAAGCATATGACAACAAAGAACAAATAAAAAAAAATTGTAGTGACCGTAGAAAGTGGAGAAGAAAGATGCACATACATAGGAAGAGATGTGTCACTTGAGGAAGAAGAAGAATTGATAAGATTGATTAGAGAATATAGAGATGTGTTTGCATGGACCTACAAGGATCCTAAAGGTGTGGAACCCTCCATTTTCTCTCATAGAATACCTATGACACCGGAGGCAAAACCATCAAAATAACGCCCTACACATATAACGAGGTTTATGTCGCAAAAATAAAAGAAGAAATAGACAAGCTATTAGTGGTTGGATTCATTTACGAGATAGAACATACCGAATGGGTGTCACCATTAGTAGTTGTGCCTAAAAAGAACGGAAAGCTTAGAATGTGCATTAATCTAAAGAAACTCAATGCAGCCACAATCCGTGATAGTTACCCATTACCTATCACCGACCACCTATTGGAAAGAGTTGTAGGCAAAGAAGTCTATAGCTTCTTGGACGGATTCTCTGGATACAACCAAGTAGCTATTGCTACTGAGATCAACATAAGACTGCATTCGCGACTGAATGGGGGGGTCTATGCTTTCAGAGTGATGCCTTTTGGACTCACTAACGCCCCTGCTACTTTCCAAAGGTTGATGTATCATGTTTTCAAAGAATTTCTAAAGAAGAGTATGGAAGTATATGTAAACGACCTACGTACGTACTCACATCGGAGGCAGGAATATATTCTGGAATTGCAAAAAATATTTGATAAATGTCGATAATTTAGAGTATGCTTAAATCATGAGAAGTGCGTTTTTATGGTAAAGCAAGGAAAAATCCTAGGACACATCGTATCTAGGAACGGAATATCTATGGATGATGACAAGATCAAAGTAATTCTACAACTTCCTAGACCAAAGAATGCAAAAGAAGTGCAAGCATTTATGGGTCATTGTGGATACTACCGTCGATTTATCCACATGTACGCTATAATTGCCAAGCCTTTGTATGGATTGTTGACTCAATTCATATGGACGGATGAATGCGAGAAGGCATTTAATGAGCTAAAAAAGCGGCTTAGCACATATCCAATTTTGAAGACACCCAATTGGAACAAGCCTTTTCACATTCATGTAGACGCTTCCAATTACGCAATAGGATGCATCTTAGCTCAACTGGCACGCGAAGGCCAAATTGAGAAGCTACATGAAATGAGAATACAAGCTATTGCAGAAATTTATGCGACAAAGAGAAGACAGAAAGCATATTATGATGTGCACATTAAGGACAAAGGACTAAAAGAAGGAGATTTAGTTTTGGTATATACTTTGAAACAACATGCCAAGAAGCTACAAAAGCGTGGTTATGGACCCCTAATAATCAATAGGATTTCAACGAGTGGAGCAGTTAATCTAGCTACTCTGGATGGACATGTTCTTCCTAATTACATAAGTGGCTGTCGAGTGAAACGCTACGTGGAGCCATTGACGAAACAAATTGTAGCACGACTTGTAGGTGCACAAAATAGAAAAAGAGAGGAAGAGAGGATTAGGGAGGAAGCAAGGCAAGAAGCCCTAGAGCATATCAAGAAACGGAAAGAGTGGATAGAACAAAGGGATGAACGGTATCTACAAGGAGAAGAGCCTATTCCCATGGCCAACTATCAAGTTCACCAGACCAACACAACCAATACCAGCATATCCCAACCATATTTAAATCTGGGAATTGGAACGACAGAGTACCAGTTAATAGATGCCTTGATAGACTCGGGTGCGGCACTCAGCTTCATATGGAGAACGGTAATCGCGCATCTTCAAACAACGATACGCCTACTAAAGCACACATAATAGGTGTTGGAGGTCAAGTCATTGAATGCATTGGCGAAGCTTCAGTATCCCTCCACCTAGGAAATTCCACTATGGAACAACGAGTCTTGGTGTGTAAAGATGAGGATCTAATAGAGCACTTGATCCTAGGGCATGATTGGATTATTGAGAATGAAGTAAGCACTCACCTAGCTCAAGGCTACATCTCAGCCAAAATAGGGCACAAAGAAATCTTTAGCCTATTGGCGGACATACCCTCTCATAGGCAAGACATCATCAAGCATGAGAAACAAATCCTAGAGGACGAAATAGCAACCGATTCCATCAAAAACCAACCAGAAGAATGCCCGACAAAAGAAATGACTACTGATACCAATGCACCAGTGGAGAAAGTGAATTCATCCCACAAGAAAGGTGAATCAAAGACAGATGATGAAGACAATGCTACTAGAGTCACCTACAACAAGGGAAGATCATCAAGGTGGAAGTATACTTTTCGATTATCGCAACCAAAAAGTGCTAATCTACAATGGGTTCGCAAGGATCGAGTGAGGGAACCAGAGAAGTCAACACCAATACCGGTCATTCATCCTAAGGAGACAAGGGAGAACAAAGGACCCTCTTCATTACAAAAGGGATCAAAGAGACTTCTGAGAGTATGGCTTCCAAAGTCATTGGTAGAAGCTCAAAGAACAAGGCAGCAAATATGGATTCCGAAAAGGATAAGACAAATTGCAAGCCAAGAGATAGACAAGCAGGAAGACATATTACACCAGCAAAGCAGGACCATAAATCTACTAAAGACTCACCAGAGGAACCGGGAGAACACGACATCAACTACTCAGACTACAAAAAAGAAAGAGGAAAAATCGAGAGCATGACACAACAAAGAGAAGATGAAGCCTCACACTTCAACTACAAAATGGATATGGAGAGCCAAGAGATAGCAAGGACTGGAAAAACAGAACCAAAATGATTCCGCTTGCACCCATGAAGAATCGAATGCACCTAAAGTATGCATGACAGAGCCACATTACGAGGCCATGCATTCGGCATGTGACACACGTAACAAAATTAGTGGTGCACATTCCTTACTTGGGAATAGGTCATAGATTCTACTTCCATAGGAATGGACCTACCATGTACATAAATAAATGCTTCGGCTACACTAATTCTTGTTTTCTTTCAGGAGTGAAAATGAAAAAATATGTAGTAAGAGATCTTACTTAAGTAAGCAAGGGGAACGGAGTGACGCAACGAACTAATGTCACTACAACACACATCACCAAAGACATGTCTTCTAAAGGAAGCAAATGCTCTTTTGATTACAAGTGAAGATGGCTTCTGAGGACTCTGAAGCGAACATTCAAGAGGAAGTGCTGGAATTTCCCCTATAAAGTGTGACTAAGGCAAAAGGTCATGGTTTAGGGAAGATCAACCACCAAGGATTATTTGTTCCTAGTGACAATCAAAATTATGGACATTGACCATGAGTTCCCCATAATGTCCCAAGACTTTAAGGTAGTGCATGAACTTCCATCGACGATGGACATTATGAAGAAAGCAGGCATTCACAAGTACTTTGAATTACCGATATACGAACCTGACTTCCAGCGCTCCACACAAGTCATGAACACCTTGCAACCAGCTTTGCATGATCCATTGGTACCGAAAGCTTATAGAGTCCTGGATGCAATAGGTGAGTGGGTCATTATACAATTCACCCACGACCTGATTAAAGAAGCTTTCAGATGGGAAAAAGACGGGACTACAATTTTGAAAGAGGAAAGTAGGGGAGCGAAGACCAGAACGTTCACCGATATTAATCGCATTGATATAGAAGAGGAGGTGAGACTCATCCATCAACACTTTTGCTTTCCCAACATGCACAAATACACTGCGCCGCAAAAGATCATAGTGCAAATGCTGTCACATGCAATCAAACAAATTGGGAATCAAGTCAATAGGACTCCATACATTCAAGAATGGCTCTTTGAGGCAAACAAACAGTGGAATCATATGAAGTTCCTAAATGGAAGTGTTGCCTTAACCATATTGATATATCATGCTTTGGGCATTAGAGAACATCTAAAAGAGATGCCCTCATCAGAAGCGATGGCCAAGTATGCAAAGATTGCTACAGTTCCCAGAAAGAAGAAAGGAGTCAAGGTCATAGAGGAAGCGAAAATGAGCCCCCAACCTAGAATGAGAGGTACCAAAAGGCTACGAGAAATGATGCAGGCGGAAGTTGAAACTCCAGCTACAAAGAAAGCTCATGTAATCCCAAGGACTAGGCTTGAAAAAAATCCATCGATTACAGAAGAAGAATTGACAAAAGCAATGGAAGCCACTCACCAATACATGGAAGGACAAGTAAATCTATCAGTGCAAGGGCGCCACTACCAACAAGCCCATCAAGACTCGGAACAAAGGAAGAGGCTGACCAAGGTTCACATATACAGAGAATTGGGGTTAATGAACTCAAGCTCATCATTAGATACACAAGACGAACAAGACACCTTGATGCTAAATGTGGATATTAGAAGATTCAAGAGACAATGGCCAATGGGAAGAACTAAATCAAGTGAATGATGACTTTGGCATGGAAGGAACAAGGGAGGATCGACCGCAGGATGACAATATCAAAGACACCACAAAGCAAGTTGCATCTCAAGAAGGAGTACATACAATCAAGTTGAATGAAGCATCCAACATCCAGATCAGAGAGACTCTTCTAGCGGGAGAGGTATTGTTAAAGCATCCCAAGGAGGAAAAGATAGAAGACACAGTGGAAGAATCGGAACCCTTCACACCAATAAGGGTCGTGGTAGAACCCTCTCCAATGGATGTCACATTTCACGGGAGTGCCACAAAATCTATTAATAAGGAAGAGGAAAGAAGAGAACACGAAGTACAACTACAAATAAGGCAACCGCATAACGAGACCATACATGTGGAGCATGGAAAAGATGTACACACCGGGGAAGCTCCAAGGATTCCAAAGACATGGTTAAACGTGGATGTCGCTCAACTCAAGCATGTAGTACAACAAATGATACAAACTGCAATGAATACTCAATAGCTAATGCTGAAGGCTGATGCTGACTACGACAAAGCAATGCGGAAAAAGAATCAATTTCAAGAAACATGTGAGAATCTATCTGCCCAATTAATTCAAGCACAAAAGATAATAGAAGAGAAAGAGGCAGATGTCCAAGAGGCCAAGCATCAATGCAATACACTAGAAACGGAAAATCAAAAGCTAGAAGAACAATTAAAAGAATTACAAAGCAGATATGAAACTAGCGAAGCAGAAAAGGCACGATTGAATACGAGGAGCAAGATCCTTGAATCGCAAATCAAGGTATACATGGATGAAGTGGACAACCTCCGAAATAGGAACAAGGAGCTGATGACAACTCTCTTATGCAATCAACCAATAGAAGCTCCTACAGTGACCGAGCAAAACACAAAAGCATTGGAGGAACGGATAGCAGAGTATGATGATCAGCTGTAGAAAGAGCGAGCTATCATAGCAGAATGGGAGAAAAGATATATGGATGACATCGCTGCGCTTAGGAAGAAATGGAAAATGCACAACACCAAAGAACTAGGTCCTGAGGATTGGAATTAAAGAAAGATAACAACCATGACATTTCATGGGAGGTTGCACACAACTTCCTCATCCACCAGGAGCAGGCGGTTAAGCGAAACAAGTAGGGAAGAGAGACAGGACACGAAGGATTCTTCATCGGATAAGATAACCAATTGTCTGAAGGTCCTAGCTGTCTCCTCGTCCACTGGATGTGTGCGGTGGATACTGATGGCATGCGTGGCAGCCCAACTTAATACAGCAACCCACACGTGTGATATAAGGAATACCAAGGGGCTTATAGAAGCAAAGGATTAACTTCGGATAAAGTAACAAATTGCTTGAGAATCCTTATCGCTTCTTCGACCACTGGGAGCGTGTATTCAGTTGCCAGAGACAAGCTGCAGATGAAAAGCCAAGCCTGTCAAGGGACGTCTAAGACAAAGCGAGGGAGAGTGTTGCGGAGAAAAGAGGCGCCCCAAAAAATTTCAAATTAATGGGCATAAATTTCTTCTTCAAAATTCCAAGAAATTCCCATGAAGCTATGTAAATGCACTAGAGGAGTCCTCTAGATGCATAAGCCCCAAATCATTGTAACATACTTCTTGTAAAATAGTAGAAAAGTAGAGATTAGTCAATAAAGTGCCGGTCACTTGTGTGAAAGGACCATTCTTAGGGCACATGTATATAAGTCACCTTGTGACTCTTTGTAAAGACTTTTTGCCATTGTGAAGAAGGAGAGCCAAAATTTTGATTTTGCTTCTTTCCTGTAGATTTTCATCTTCTCTATGATCTTATGTGTGTGTGTGAAGCTTGGGATGTGTGTGTAGGACTGTTGTCTACCCCTCCCCATCACTTTTGAACTACTGTAGTGTGTGTGTGAGCAAGTATGAGTTGTGGAGTGAGTGTAGGTGTTTCCCTCCATTCACTGTTTTGGCCATAACTTGAAGAGCGGTTGTCAGATTCGAGTTACCAGGAATAGATGCGTCTCATCGAGAGCTTCGAAACGAACCCGCTATTGGCCATATTCGGAGTTCGGAGCTGGGAGAAACATTCGAATTTGTATTTATTGTTGTAAGTAGTATCACGGCAGACACTTCCAGAGACTGAGTGAGTTGGAGAGGTAGTTTGGTCTTTTCTTATGCATTTTAGCTGAACCACTTCACTTTCCATCACGCGCACACGTCCTCATACACTTGGTTCAAGAGGTTCTTCGGATTGATAATTAAGTGTGTGTCAATCCACCACTATACGCACTTGTGTGGCAAATGCAATTTAGTCTCTTTGACACAAGTCCCTAAGGCCTCGTGACTTAGGTACATAGGAGCATTCTATGTGTATGTTCTGTTGTTTCTGCAAATTTCAAATCTATAGGGAGCGTTGACCAAGCTCAAAGAAAAGAAATATTTGAATCAAGTTGCATTTTGAAGTAGATTAAAAGCCAAACACTATCATAGAGATTTTAGTCTATCATGGTCCTCCAGTTTTGTAGCAACTTCCTGTGTGTGAAAAAACTAAGTATTTACTAGTTGCATAGTCTCTGCCCATATGTACAAGCTCTGCATAGTAGCCAAAATAAGCTCTGTCAATGAAGAATGAAAAATAAAGAGAATTTTCTGAGAGTGGGTTGTTGTTCAAAAATTTTTAAGCTTATAAAAAGAGTAGACATCGAATTAAGAAATTTGTCAATCAAAGTTGTTTTTTGAAAGCCAAACGTCATCGTAGACTTTAGTCCTTATGGTGGTAATTTTGTAATTTTGTATCTTCCTGTGTGCGAGCTAAAGATTACTAGTTGCTGAGACTCGCCTGTATGCGAGCGACGGATAGCGGTAACGTGGAAGAGAATCCTGACGGCGCGTTCCATGCAAACAGAAAACGTGTCCATCGCTGATGAAACCTTCTCTGCTTTAAGAAGAGCCGAAATGCAATGTTGAAACATAATACTAATAGCAAAGACGCGCTTCTCGATCCGATCATAAGTTTCACTCTGCGTATAGTAATCTGTTTATCTAACAGGAATGGCGGAACATGCTGAGCGTGCCAAGGAAACCGCAGCCCAGAAGACGGGAGAGGTTCAGGAACGAAGTAAGGTAAAGTATCATACATCGCTGTTTCAGTCCTTGCATGCTTGTCTGTATGATTCGTCCGCGAGTCTTACCGCGAGGAAGTAATTTTCATTTGTCTGTAGTGACCCGTGAGTACCACGTGTGTGTGCGTGCGCGGTGTGAGGACGTTTTTTTTTGTCTGTGTGACACCCTTTGTTTTTGTCTGCCTGTGCGAAAGTGAATTGCTCTCTCTCTCTCTCTCTCTCTCTCTCACTCTGATATTTGAAAGCATTCGCTGTATACCATTGCAATTGAGGAATGACAATTTCAAGCGCTTTGTGAAATATTGACCGTGTGGTTATATGATTGCGTTTTGTCCGGAAATCTATCTCGTCGTTGCGCAATGAATCAATGATTGTGTCACCTTCTTTTTGAACTTTGTTGTACTCATTCGAATGCCTCTCTTTCTGAGGACTGCGAGTCTGTGTTTTAAGGAAATGGCCCAATCCACGAAGGAGAAGGCTTCTGAAGCCGCTCAAGGAACTAAAGAGAAGACTCAGAGTATGACCGAAGCAGCGAAGGAGAAGGCTTCCGGTGCTACCGAAGCAACGAAGGAGAAGGCTTCCGGTGCTACCCAAGCAACGAAGGAGAAGGCTTCCGGTGCTGCCCAAACAGTACAAGAGAAGGCTTCCGGTGCTGCTCAAACAGCACAGGAGAAGGCTCAACAGATGAAGGATAGCGCTGCGGGAGCTCTCGCTCATGCTGGAGATGTCATCAAAGACACTTTAGGAAAGGTGACTGGCAGGAGTGGCGGCGAAGGTGGGGGTCAGTAGCCTTCCATATCCTGGTCATGGGAACAGGATATGCACGCTGACGAATTGCGGAAAAATGTAAAATGACCATCAATATCCTGCGTTTTGCACTCGAAACTTTCATGAGCCCAAAAAATGTGCCTATAGTTCTTTGCGTTTTCATTTAGTTACTCATAAAAGGTCTTGAATACATCCTATATCCGACCGCACAGATTTGTAGTGTGATACCTCGATTGCATGTTTTGTTATATCCACATCAATGCTATAAGTAATGGAAGTCGTAGATCCATTTTTGTACTGGTAGTCTTAATTATATAATTGAGAGCATCGCTACTGAATATATTAATGAATGTGTGTTTTTTGGTTTGTCTTGAAGCTACTACATTAAAGTTGTCAATTTTTTGGATACTATGACTATCATTTGGATACTAAAGATGTGACGGCTCAATTTTTTGGATACGTCAATTTTTATGGATACCAAAGATGTCACATTTCAATTTTTTGGATACGTCAGTTATGTCACAGCTCAACTTTTTGGATACTATGGAAGCGATTTTGTAGTTGTCGAAAGCGATTTTTGGATTACTATTATTGTCTCAAATACATAAATGTCGCAGCTCTGGTTCGCCTCATATCTGTATGTGCGCGCGCTCTACTGTAAGAAAATGGCTGTATGTATATCCATTTTTTGATCTTCCAACTTCGTCACGTCCATCTTTTGATCTTCCAAACTTCGTGCCTCAAAATTTTGAAGCTCCTGCATTAAACGTGTCAATTTTTTGGATAATATGGAAGTCGTTAAATATTTGGATAGTATAAGATGTCACAGCTTAAACTTTATAGACGTCAAATTTTTTGGATTCTATGAAAGCTGATCCGTCTATGATGGTGCTTATTTGTAGATTTTTGGATACTATAATTGTCTTAAAACTATAAATGTCGCAGCTGTGATTCGCCTCATAAATCTTGTGTTAAGTAAAATGGCTCAGAGGTATATCCATTTTTTAATCTTCCAACCTCGTCACTCCCATCTTTTGATCTTCCTCAAATTCTTCTGCCTGGTGCAAGGGAATTCGTTATTATAGATGACCTTCGCATTCTTGAGGATGTCTTTATTTACTGATTGGAAGTCGGAATTTCTGAAAATTTTGTTTTGTGAATACAATTCGAGCGCCTCTTATTTCTGGTTTTTCGCGTAAGCACTGAATTTTGCTCGAGGTTATGAATTAGAAACGGCCCTCGAATTCGTGCGCTCTTATTTCTGTTCTTTCGCTAATGCTGAGGAACTTCTCCGTTGTGTAATCTTTTGAACTTTGTAATATCTTTTGAACATTGTAGTAATAATAATAAATACTGTAACAGAATCATAACGGTATTTTTTTCTGTGTTAAAAGAGTAAGGTCTTTTCATGCATGCAATATCTTCTGAATATGTATATATCCTGCTTAAAAGAGGCCTTGAAAAATATCATTTTCATTACTACGCCATCCGTGTTTATTTGGCTGCGCGCAAGGTATTTTATCGAACTTCGTTTTTACGTTTCATCATATCCATAACAGGTTTCTTGCGCGAGTCATCGCGTGTGGTTTGTCGTTTGCTTTCGCATGTAATTTTCGTATGTTATCCGCCTCCTTTTGAGGAAGGAAACCATTGTAGAGAATGCTATAGCACCTGCCTGGCATCCGAAAATTGAGTTGTTTTTGACAGTGCTTGTATCATGAATTAGCTTCGGCTGAGCTAAAAAATTTGTATTTCAGTTTCGTAAACTTTGATCTTAGTAACTGAAATGAAGTAAATGCTGGCATAAACATTGAATCAATCAACCGTATAAATCAATGATGAACCGTGTAAATCTGTCTCCTCTGAATGAATCAATCAACCGTATGAATCTGTCTTTTCTGGAAACGGAACCCATCTGACACTGTTTTTAATCCTATTTAGTGTTTAGTCAATACTATGCGCATCTGTGTGTATACGAAGAACGGAAGATTAATAATGCTTTCTGTATATAATAATGGCGTGCTGATTATCTCACCAGTCTTGAACTTGTATTCAATGGGCTGTTCTCTGCGTATATTCATATTTCTGTATATATGGATTGTTATGGAGTGGGATTTACATGCACTAACGAACATTTTTAAGTGTGGATTGTATGACATGCATTTCAAATATATTTTCTTATCTAACAGATTTTCAAATATATTTTCTTATCTCGCCCAATTTGGGGCATCTACAAGTATTTTTTTTATTAGGACGTTGACAACATGCTAGTTCAAACAAACACGGGAGTGTGAAGAACTAGAACTATCGATATTTACATATAATATAATTTCTTTATTAAGTACTTACTGAGTTTTTATTATTTCTTGCATCATTTTTTTATACACACCTACATTAGGAATCTTTGCATGTTTACAAGTAGGCTATTGTACCCTAATGGCTACACGATGAGAGCAATACATATTTTTATTAAACTTGAAATTATCTTCCATGACATTAGTTGAACAGGTCAGAAGATCACCTACTTAGACGAACAATGATCTTAGTAAGCTAGAAAAATCTATATCATCTTCACATCGATCACATAATTGTTTGATTATTGCAATTGCAAACCTCTCTTTTCTCATGAGTTGGTGTTTCAATATTTGATGGTCCTATGTTGGGCTTCAAAAATTGGTTGCAAGTGATTTTCTTGTTTTATGGTTGTGTTTGTTATATGTTAAAAATCGCCACAATATGCAGGTGAGAATGGTCTTCCATATCTAGTTGTTGAGAATGAGCCAAGTTTTGCACTTCCTAGGCATGAGTAGAGCTACTTGCTTATTGCATTTGTTTCCAATTATCCATTGTAAATTCTTATAAGTTTTTGCCCTTGAGATGCGTCTCATATGGAAGTGAGGCCATGCTAGAATCTTGTGTGTTTGTCTTTCTTCATATAAGAAATCCTCCATTCCGCCCATGTGGGAATGTTCTATTGTTCTTTTGAGAAATTCTCAAAGACCATGTGGTAGAAAGTGAATCTTGTAAAAATTATAAAGGTGCAATCTATATAGGTTTTACCGCTCCTTTGGAAACAACTTTGAGTTTTATGGGAATGGGATGATGATGATGCGGTCGAAATTGATCCTTTCAAATGTTAAAAATCATAAAATTCTTTTTGAAAAAATGTTAGGTCCTAAAATTCTCTCTGGAAAAATGAAATATGCCAAGATTCCTCTTTATCGATTCTCTAGTTGGACTAGTCATCATGGTTTATGTTTTAGAGATTTGGAAAATTTTTCCAACAACAAAACGAACAAGGTTCTACTATGTTCCTCTTACTTTCAACATCCAAAACTATTTTGCCTGAAAAACACTATTGGCCAAAAATCTATAGCAATGGACAATAATATCTTCCTATTCCTATAACTAAACGGCGAAACCCAACAACTACAACAGTAGAGGAGATGATCTAAATTAATTCTAAAAGCAAATCGATATCAAAGTAGGACATCACTAGTATAAAGAAATTCAATATCAAAGTAGGAGATCATTGTATTCAATTCCTCAATAGCTAGAAGGAAAAAAAACCACACTATATTCTCAAGCCTAAACAACATGACAAACCTTTGAAAAATTTGACTTCTTTGTGAGTAAGAACCCCTTCTAATTTACTTTTAGATATTATAAAGGAAAAACTAGAAAGATATATCAGGAGAACTTTGTAAATAAATCATTTGACTTTTTGTAAATGCTCTCCTCGTAGGTGAGGAAATAACCTTTCCTCCATTGAGACACATCTTGTCAAACAATGATTGATGAACCAAGATAACCATATCAATAGGATATTGGATAATGATACAGTAAAGGAAGACACAAAAATACAAAATTGGCAACATATACTTGGACTCTTGGAAAGGTACACTTCTTGGCTTCCAACTTTATGAAAGAAAGTTAGCGAAAGAAGTTTTGGTGTAGCACATCTATATGCACAAAAAATAGTACGTGTAGAATATCCAACATATCTTCCAATTCACATACCTAATTGTGGGCATTTCCCATCGTTGTACTATTTAAGCTATCCAAGACACTGGTAACTTTTGCAAGATTTTAGATATCTGCCCCTCATCTTACTAGGAGTGGAAGCTGCTAGAATGCATTATAGGTAATTTCCATGCAATCCTTATTCTTATAGGATTGCTTCAATATACTTAGTATAGCAAGATGAGAGCAAGATAGCTCTCAAAGTCTAGAATTTTCTTCGATAATCACTTTTACAAAGTTATGTGAGTAATAAAAAAGGGAGCCTTGAGAAGCTAGTAATGAAAATTGAGGAAGATCTAATGTTTTTCTGATTGTCCTTGGATTTCTTGGAACCTTTCAAACACTACAACAGATCTTTTGTATACTGAGGTTTTTACCGAGGGAAATGAACGCATGTATTTTTCCTCCGATGTCAGTGTAGGTATTGGTATGCGTGTCAGTATTAAAGCGCCGGTATAGGCACCAGTATGAGCGTCAATATGAGCATTGGTATAAATGTCGGTATTATCGATGCCCATACCGACGGTTATACCGATGTCACTGCTGGGTGTACCGATGCGTATACTAGCGCCCGCTGGGTGTACTGACACGTATTCAGATGGCATTACTAGGAATATCGTCGCTTATACCGACGACCATATCTGCAAATTTTTTTTTTGGGCAGTGTGTTGTCTTTTGCTACAACAACATTACCATGATGTTTCTTAGCAAAAGACAATACACTCTGCCCAAAAAAACTGAGTACATATGATGTGTACTCTAATGTCAACCGAAATATGATTTCATAAAACAGAATATTATTGGACACAAAAGAGATAATCAGAATGAACCATGAACCATGAACCATGTACAAGAAGAGTTATATATCTCATAAATGAAGCATGTACAAGAGTGGCAAACCACTGTCATATATGACGCTTTTACAAAATGGGGCACTAAGGTAGGTAGTGCCATATAAAAATCAAATACAAAATTTTGTTGTGCCATTGCCAAACACATGCAAAGAATGTTCCATATCAACAATCCTGCAACAAAGAACATTTATGAAATGAGATAAATTCACATAAGATTTACAAAGAACAAGTAAAAACCAACTTTATAAATTCATCACCTCATCGCAAACACTCCCATGAAACAACTGCACCGCGTCTCTCCAAGTCCTCCAATAGTGCATTCAATCCATGACGATATCCATAAGCCTCCTCCATTCGTGTTGGAGGATGACCCATTGCCAGCTCCTGCAAAAAATTTACAAAACATAAGCTTAACACAAACAAATTCAATAAATCAAATGGTACTTACAAACTCGTGATGCATCGTGTCATATCCGCCGTTGCCCAAATGTGACGGTCCAATCGTATGTAAACGTGTGGCTACAGCATCTCACTGCTGGCGATATTGGTCAGGAGTCTGCTGTTGCTCGTCGCGAATCATATCCCACTCCTCAGCATCTAACCATACAGGCTTTGGTAAGCCTGCTCTGAAAGCATCACAAGCCTCGGATTGTCGATGGGACATAACTTCACGTGCGGTGTGTAGAATCCACTCTGAACTGACAAGAGGCTGTCCATCGGCTGGTCGGAACTCCTGATATATCGTCTGTGTGATATAATTCTTCCGATATTTATCTTATTCACTCCATTTCAACATGATAGAGTGTCCAAACTGTATGGAGCAAAGCTATCATATACGTGCACACATTGCTTTGCCAGCCGCATCCATCACCGGAGCTCCATCTTGGATACTATATACCTTGGAGTCATCATGGTCATGAGCACCCCAAGGGTGTACGTGGTGTTCCACATGGTGTACCACATGGTGTACCTACATCTGAAGTCCTCGTCCTAGGAGTCGAAGTGGGCGACACAACATTCGTCGCACTGCCTCCTCCAGACCTACCTGTAGATCCACTCCTAGAACATCTTGCTCTAGAGCATGACCTCGACCTATTTTACATCACAAGGCCGTCTTTTTCCTATGCTTGCTCTCTCGACAACCGACCTCCCGCGAATACACACACAGAGACACGATGTGTTCTCCTCCCAGCCAACGTCCGAGCTGCTCAAGTTTCTCCTAATGAGATTTTCTTCTTAGTCTCTTCTATCATATAATAATACTTCAAATTGATGCCATGTGGCATGAATGCCACCTCATCCAAGAGGATATACATCCATAACATGACATTTCCTTCCCCTTGAAAGCATTTTCGTTCTTGAAAATGTAAGTGAAATGTCCATAATGGTAGAAGAAAGTGCTCGGACTCCCCTGAACCCCATGTACTCTATGTACATGGTCATCTCTGTGTGTTGTTTCCCGTATCCTTCCCCTTAAGAAGCCTCATGAGAGATCATCTCAAAGGTGGGAAACCGTCTGAGTGGTGCCTACTATCTCCCATGTACACTCCACTTCCATACTACCACTCCCATGACATACTACATCATCCAAATGACCTACGTCCATATGATGTATCCTCTATGGAGTAATAATATGAAAAGAAAGTGTAAAGTGCCAAGCTTATAGGCTTGACCATAGTGGAGATAATAAACCATAGAATCCTATGAAATATAGAACAAAGTCCCATAACAATTGACTTCAAACCCATCTAAGAATAAATGATAGATTTCCCTCATAACACTCGAGGTCTTCCTAACCTTGAGTGTGCTCACAACTAATAGTTTAATCTAAACTACCTTGTGATCAATGCATATCCATCATCCAGCTCACGGCAGTAAAATGCAATCTCTACATTTCACTAACCAAGAAGTCTATGGTTTTTCATCCATTACCTGTGGACTAAGTTCTATTGGAAGAGCATCTATTGGCACTTGTGCAAACTCTAATATTTCTCTTCCCCATAGTTTGCCATATGAATGCAGAAAGCATTCCCTTTGAGATTCAGATAATCCCTAAGTACCCATCCTCCTAACTGATGTTTACTCATCATACTCATGATGTAACACCAACTAAGAGTTTGGTACCCTAATAGGTTAGATATATCCCTATCTCTTGGAAACTCAAAAGAGAAGTATCATTAATCTACTCCCAGTCTAACTAATGTCAATAACTAGATTATCTCATCTAGTCAAAGACCATTACTGAAAATAGCATAACTGCTTCTCTCTAGAGTTTACAAGTGAGAATCAATCTAACCATCATGATTAACTGATCTCCCTCTTGCCTTTTATAGAAGAGTGCCACTTCTATCTAGACAACCTAAAAGTGAGAAAGTGAAACTCTCTCTCTCTCTCTATTCAATCTCTTGTAAGGAAAAGAGCTCTAGCAGTGGAACCTATTGCACTTTCCATTTCCCGTTGAAAGAGACTCCTTTGAATCCATTTGCTCTACTCATCCATAACTGAAAACACATATATAAGCTTTCCATACTTTTTCCTCCCAAAATAGTGGAGAATTATACTCCCATGTGAAGGAAAATTACATTGAAAGGTAGAGGAAATGAATTCCTTCTCTATAATATAGACTAAGAGATGTTTCCTAAACACCTCTTCTCTCTAAAGGAAAACATAATCTATTCTTCTCCTATGAAGAAAACATGTTTTCCTTTCCTTCTTTCTCTCTCAAAGAGTACGAGCTAAAGTGAGACCAGTGAACTAAAGTGAGATCTCTCATGGATCTCTGAGCAGATTCCCACTTTCTCCTTTCCTTAAAAGAGAAACTCATGAATTTATTTAGTCCTCTCTTCCATAAGTAATGCATAATCTCTCATTACATATATTCCTATGAAGATGGAGAACAAATCTCCCCTGACTAATGAAGGTGTATGTAGTAAAGAGTGGAGAAAATAAATTCCTAACAAGGGTCAAAGCCCTCTGCTAAAATGGTCAGCAATGATATGACATGATACCATAAACACATGTGTATCTATACTAAAGAGCTATGTATGCCAACCATACTTTGTGCATGGATCTATACGATCCAATGAAACTGATGGAATTATCCTTCTTGAAAAACTCAAAATGAGTATGTGATAACAATGGTGATAAAATCACCTATCACATTCTCTTATGGAAGAATAAATCTTCCCTAAACTATGAAGGATAACTCCAATCCTAAGGAGATGTCTACTAAGAGCTCTCCTCTGATCTAGTGAGACATGACATGAATGATGAGTCCTTTTCTTCCTGGCCATAGAAGAAGAGTGCTCAAAGCGAAGTCGTTTCCACCATCCCATACCAGTGAAAACTTCTTCCAATTCACGGTGTCATACCTACACTAAACCAAATATATATTCCATATATGTGTAATGGAATATATAGGTGGATTCTAATGAATCCCATATCCTAAAATCATGTAGGTGGACTCAAGTGAGTCCCATGTCCTCGAACTAGTTAGTTTGGTTCTAGTCAGTATGTGACAATGGATATCCCTTTCTGTTCCAAACCAACTTGTTCCTAGGTACAAAGACTAGGTCTAAGTACCTCTCTGTAGATCCCGATATACACATATATGTATTGGGTATCCCAACTATTCCTGACTAAGGGATCTATGCTCTATACCATAGAGCTAGTGCCATGCTTGTGGCCCTCCTAACCATCACTCGAATCACATAAGCACCCGTCGATGTTATCTCATGAAACCCATCTCTGTGATCCGGTCTATTTGGTTTTCTTAATAGTGTAGCAAAAATGCTTCACTACTTGCTCAAGTGATGTGTATGAGTGAAACTAGTCACTCTTTGGGTATGCATCATGATACCCCATAGTCTCCTAATCATCATGTGAGACTCTTGTGAAGATAACTAAATCTTCACTAACTTGGAGATTATCATAAATGTATCTCCCGTGCCTGTATACAACTTCCTAAAACCTATAGGATTGCTTGTGCACATTACTAATCGTGAAGGTGTAGCTCCTTCCCTTAGCAATCCTATGGTCTAAATCCATAAGGATTATATGTAGGGATCCTGTTACTATTGAAGTTGCCTTATGTATACTACTACGATGGTCCTAATTCCATCAAATACATGCTTACAAGCATGCCTAGGTCTTATTGATGTTTGCAGAAAGGCATGTTACCATGCCATAACATTCTTACCTAAAGGCAAGTGCGTATATAATGCAATGCGGTAAGAAAAATTTCGACAGCATTTCCCCAGGAAATGGAATCCCAAAAAAATTAACTGTAAGCTCAGTGGCACACATGCCACCCAACAACATAGGGCTTGACAGGCCCATGGCATGCACGCCATAAACTTATATATGAATTCCATAACTTGCAAAAACATAAGAGCAATTGCTATGATACCATTTTTTACATCACAAGGTCGTCTTTTGCCTATGCTTGCTCTCTGGATAGCCGACCTCCCGCGAATACACACACACAGACATGATGTGTTCTCCTCCCAGCCAACGTCCGAGCTGCTCAAGTTTCTTCTAATGAGATTTTCTTCTTAGTCTCTTCTACCATATAATAATACTCCAAATTGATGCCATGTGGCATGAGTGCCACCTCACCCAAGAGGATTTACATCCATAACATGACAACCTACGAGACGGACCAGAACTTGTATTGCATTGAGGTGTCGAACGCACATGTCTACTATTAGTCAGTAGGGGATGGCTAAAAAGATGCTCGTGGTGGAGTCATAAAGCTAGGAGACATACCTCCGACGGGAGTAGCACCACCCGCAAGAGTGACGCCGGCAGGAGTGACACCGACGGGAGTGAGGCGGGCAGGAGTGAGGCGGCCAGGAGTGAGGTCGGGGGGAGTGCTACCACGAGCGATCCAATACTGTGATGCAATGGCCATATACGGGGGAGGTATCGGAGAGATGAACTCTAAGAACTGCTCCTCTGTCATGGAATGTGGAGTGATTGGAGGAATGTCTCCCATCGTGCTCTGTAACAAAAGAACTCAAATAATTAGCATGTGATAATAAAGGTAATATAGAGAAATGGTAGTGTACAAAAAAACCTAGCAAAAAAAAAAAAATTTAATGCGCATAAAATCCTCTAGTCTAGCATCCTCTTGGAGATCCTATGCACCGAGAATATCTATCTCTATATTGATGACTTCTAAATCTCTTGCTATGCTGGTTTCTTCCTGATCATCATCTATTGCTTCGTCCTGTATTTCGTCTTCTTCAATGACCTCTTCTTCTCGAACAATGATCTCTTCCTCCTTGACTATCGAATGAACCTCTGAGTCCACTACATATGGACTTTCTTCTACATCTATGTTCTCACAAATTTGTCTACTATGTGGGGCGACTTGTAAAACAAATAGCCACTCTAGTTCTTTTGAATCTGGTATAAAAACAACTTGCTCACAGTATTCGGGAAGTACAAATGTATCTCTTTCATCCGTCCATAATTTTGTGGAGCCGACTTGAAACAAACCGCTTTTATCCCGCCTCACTGTTGCGTTTCTTCCAGAGGTGATTACTTTGAACCGTTTCACATAAAAAACAAAGCAATCAAACTTCCTAAAAGATAGTTTCAAGATATCTTGAATCACACCATAATAATCTAGCTGGCCTTCTTGAGCATTATCATCTCTTGCACTCGCTCTACTTTTTTGCAAAAAGTTCACCATCACCCCACTATCAAAAGTAGACCTATTTTTATCAATTTGTGCGATCTGAAAGTGTCATCCATGAGACCATATTGCACCGTATTTAGTATACTCCCAATCACATCCCTTTGCGAGTTCTTCTTCTTCTTCAGAGATATTTTCACCTGCTGCCTTTGCTTGTGAAACTGCTGTATCTAGCCATCTGCTCGTTGGAAAAGGTGGAAGAGGTCAAAGACTTTCTGGATGAGGCGAAAATCGAGTGGAATGATTCCTTCGAAACTGAGCTCTTTTCTTTGCGTTGGTCTCCTTGGAAAGTTCATACTTTTCTAACCACTTTTGCATAGGCTCAGAGTTAATTATGCAAAACTTCACTGCCTTCTCTCTGAAAGCTGCATCTATTTTTCTCTGCAATCCTTTACCTTGCGGTTCATCGCCTATAAGACGGACATCTTCATCATCGCTCCATAAGTGAGGCATTTTGGGATCTGACATAGGTAGGTATGAATACAAGAGACTCTTGTACAAGCCATCCCTCTGCCATGCTACCCTCTGGACGTGCTCTCTGTCGAAAAACCCCTTTAAATGTCTTCATAAAGCGCTCTAAGAAGAACATCCATCGACTATGGACAGTTCCTGCTATTGCAACTTCATCTACCACATGAACCAGTAAATGAAGTTGAATAGTGAGAATACTTGTGGGAAAGTATTTCTCTACCATACAAACAACCTCGATAGCATTGAGTTTCGCACTCTCTATGCTATATCTATTTATCTCTTTAGAAGAGATCCACCGTACTAAAGAACTAACTGTATAAATGGTTCTTTGTACATCCTCCGAAAGACAATCTTCTAAGGCTACAGGGAGCACAAACTGTAAAAACTTGTGCCAATCATGAGACTTGACCCCTCCAAGATCGTGGTTTCGTGTGAAAGTAGTCTTTAGACACCTCATGCATCCAGTAGGTGTTCAAAACTCTGAAATTGTTTTCTTCACTTGTTGCTCTTCCATCCTACGAAGCACCCAAGGAGCTCTTGGTAATGATACGGTTCCGTTGGGCTTAGTATTGCCCACAACTCTCGCATACGACCTCGCTAGTCCTCCCTTTGTGCTTTGCTTTCTTTCTTTCCGATCAAAGTCTTCCAAAGAATCTCTCCCACATTCTTAAAAATATGCATTGGGTCTACCAAATGATTGATCAATAATTCACTCCAATATGGGAGTTCATGAAAAATGGACAACCATTTCATGCCAGCGACTAGAGTTTCTGAATCCCACAGTTCTTTCTAATTGCTAGCTTTCATTTGGCATTGCGCTTGTCGACCAATTCGTCCTTCACATAAAACATGTCCATCAGGCAAATATCTATGGTGTCCTTTATAGACAGTTTTACATAGTGCTTTGGAATAGCGTGCTTCGAGTCGTGGTCCGCATAAGGGACAAGCATGGTAACCCGAAATCGATAAACTTGAACATTCACCATAACCAAACCAATCATGCATCGTCCACATAAGTATGCCTTGCATTCGCATGTCTCATCTTCTTATAGGTTGAGACATGTCACGCACAGTAATCCCATCCCATGAAATGTGCAGTTCTTCCATAAGTGGTGGAAGATATACATCCATATTTTTTACCTTATATTATCTGGTACAATAAGAGCTAATAATAAATGACCTTTCTTTGTGGCCAGCCATGGTGGGATGTTATAATTGACTAAACATACATGCCATGTGCTCCATGAAGAGCTTCGTAAACCAAATGGATTTACTCCATCCATAACTAGGCCTAGACGTATGGACCAAGGCTCACTAGCAAACTCTGGCCACTTACTATCTATGTGATTCCAAGCATTAGAGTCAGCAGGCACTCACATTACACCATCTGTAGACCTGATCTTTGTATGTCATGACATTAACTCAGCTATAGATTTGCATCTAAACATGTTCTTAATTCGTGAATAATAGGAAAGTGGCAAAGAACCTTTGCGGGGATTGCTTCGCCTACAAGGTCTTCTCTAAATCTATTTGCTCCACACTTTGGACATACATGGAGATGCTCATACTCATTCCGAAAGAGGATGCAATCATTCGGACAAGCATGAATCTTAGCATAATCCATTCCAATGGACTGTAAACGTTTTTTTGCATCTCCACGTGTTGGAGGCATGTCATTGCCCTTTGGCAAAAATTGATCTTTAAGAAGCCTGCAATAAGCAATTAGAACGATATTAGTAAATAAAGTTATTTTGATACAACAATAAAAATTTATTTCAAATCCACTTACCTGAACAATTCAGTGACACTACTATGTGACCATCCATAAATGGATTGCAGATTGAGCATCACAAGTGACGCACGTAGTACAGATATCTTTGCTCCATTGTAAAGTGATAAATGAGCTAGTCTTCGCATGTTTTCATATTCTTCATCGACTTCTGATTGTGGAAATTCTATTGTGTCCATGAAACTCTTGACATCTTCTCCACCATCATGATCTTCGTCCATCTCATAAAATGCTTTGAGCATTTCTTCCATATGTTCATTCTGTGTAATGCTATGAGTACTTGCTTGTATGTCTAACTCCTTTTTTGTTCTTTTTGTCCACGAGAGGTTACTAGTGCAATGTTGTTTGGATCCATCTGCTCACCTAGGGGACCATGCAAATGGTAGCGTAGGTTTTCTAGTCGACTTTTATCAAAGGATCCATACTCTCTAACATGTGCAGTACAAATCTGTCGTTTTCGATAAATTTGATACTTGCACTCAGTGCAAGGACATGCCATTCTCTCTTCCGGATCCAAACTAGCCATCTGATACAATATGGACATTTTAGAACATTTGATTTTTTTATTAAACCTAAAAATCATACTCCTAAAGACTTAAACTTGAAATACTAAAACCTAAATACTTAAACACCTAAAAAACCTAAAACCCTAATCCTAAAACCCTAATCCTAAAACCCTAATACTAAAGACCTATATATGTGTATATGTGTTATATGTATTATATGTATGTATTATATATATGTCTATTGCTTATATAATTAAAATCCTATTTTTATATATTTAATTATATATAATTTATTAATTTATTTAAAACACTAGTTCTTTTCATATTTATTTATCTATATAATTATCCTATTTTATATATTTATTTATTTATATATTCAGATTAGTATTTATACTTAAACACCTAAAAAAACCTAAAACCTAAAACCTAAAAAAACCTATTTTATATATTTATTTATCTATATAATTATCCTATTTTATATATTTATTTATTTATACTTAAATACCTAAAAAAACCTAAAACCCTAATCCTAAAACCCTAACACTAGTTCTTTTCATATTTATTTATCTATATAATTATCCTATTTTATATATTTATTTATTTATATATTCAAATTTTTTTCTTAATTAATCCTATTTTTATATCTTTAATTATATATATTTAATTAAATTATTTAAAACACTAGTTCTTTTTATATTTATGTATCTATATAATTATCCTATTTTATATATATATTTATTTATATATTCATATTTTTTCCTTATTTTTTTCTATATTTTCTCTTTATATAAATTTAATTGAATTATATGTATGCCTAAACCCTAAAACCCTAATCTTAAAGATCTAGACCTAAAATATGTATATTTCTATATGCATGTATATATACATGCATATATGTATTATATGTGTATGTGTATGTGTGTATATACGTTATGCATGTGTAAAAACCCTAAAACCCTAATCAGAAAAACCTAGACCTAAAACATGTATATATATGTGTATGCATGTGCATATATATGTGTATGTGTATATATATGTGTATGTAGATATGTGTATAAGTATATGTGTGTATGTGTATGTGTATATATATTTACTCTGATTAAAATCCTTAAAGTAAACCTATTTTTATATATTTAATTATATGTATTTAATTTATTTATTTAAAACACTAGTTGTTTTTATATATATATATATATATATATATATATATATATATATATATATATATTTATTTATTTATTTATTTATATATTCAGATTATTATCGTAATAAGTCCTATTTTTTATATTTAATTATATATATTTAATTAATTTATTTAAAACACTAGTTCTTTTTATATTTATTTATCTATATAATTATCCTATTATATATATATATAGATATTTATATATTCAATTTTTTTGCTTAATTTTTTTTATATTTTCTCTTTATATAAATTTAATTGAGTTATATGTATGCCTAAACCCCAAAACCCTAATCTTTAAGATCTAGACCTAAAATATGTATATTTCTATATGCATGTGTATATATATGTATATATGTATTATATGTGTATGTGTATGTGTGTATATATGTTATGCAGGTGTTAAAATCCTAAAACCCTAATTAGGAAAACCTAGACCTAAAACATGTATATATATGTGTATGTGTATATATATGTGTATGTGTATATATATGTGTATATAGATGTGTGTATAAGTATATGTGTATGTGTATATATATTTACTCTCATTAAAATCCTTAAAATTAAACCTATTTTTATATATTTAATTAATTTATTTAAAACACTAATTGTTTTCATATTTACTTATCTATATAATTATCCTATTATATATATATATATATATATATATATATATATATATTTTTAATATTCAGATTTTTTTCTATATTTTCTCTTAATATAAATGTTATTGAATTATATGTATGCCTAAACCCTAATCTTAAAGATCTAGACCTAAAATATGTATATTTCTATATGCATGTGTATATACATGTATATATGTATAATATGTGTATGTGTATGTATGTATATATGTTATGCATGTGTAAAAACCCTAAAACCCTTATCAGAAAAACCTAGACCTAAAACATGTATATATATGTGTATGCATGTGTATATATATGTGTATGTGTATATATATATGTTTATAGATATGTGTATAAGTATATGTGTGTATGTGTATGTGTATATATATTTACTCTAATTAAAATCCTTAAATTAAACCTATTTTTATATATTTAATTATATATACTTAATTTATTTATTTAAAACACTAGTTGTTTTCATATTTATTTATCTATATATATATATATATATATATATATATATATATATATATATATATATATATATATATATATATATATATATATATATATATATATATATTTATTTATTTATTTATATATTCAGATTTTTTTCGTAATAAGTCCTATTTTTTATATTTAATTATATATATTTAATTGTATATATTTAATTGTATATATTTAATTAATTTATTTAAAACACTAGTTCTTTTTATATTTATTTATCTATATAATTATCATATATATATATATATATATATATATATATATATATATATATATATATATATATATATATATATATATATATATATATATATATATATATATATATATATATATATATATATATATATATATATATATATTCAGTTTTTTTGCTTAATTTTTTTCTATATTTTCTCTTTATATAAATTTAATTGAGTTATATGTATGCCTAAACCCCAAAACCCTAATCTTAAAGATCTAGACCTAAAATATGTATATTTCTGTATGCATGTGTATATATATGTATTATATGTGTATGTGTATGTGTGTATATATGTTATGCAGGTGTTAAAATCCTAAAACCCTAAGTAGGAAAACCTAGACCTAAAACATGTATATATGTGTATGCATGTGTATATATATGTGTATGTGTATATATATGTATATATACATATGTGTATAAGTATATGTGTATGTGTATATATATTTACTCTCATTAAAATCCTTAAAATTAAACCTATTTTTATATATTTAATTATATATATTTAATTAATTTATTTAAAACACTAATTGTTTTCATATTTATTTATCTATATAATTATCCTATTATATATATATATTTATTTATATATTCAGATTTTTTTCTATATTTTCTCTTAATATAAATGTAATTGAATTATCTGTATTGCTAAACCCTAAAACCCTAATCTTAAAGATCTAGACCTAGAATATGTATATTTTTGTATGCATGTGTATATACATTATATGTATTACATGTGCATATATGTTATGCATGTGTAAAAACCCTAAAACCCTAATCGGAAAGACCTAGACCTAAAACATGTGTGTATGTGTATGCATGTATATATATATGTGTATGTGTATATATATGTGTATAAGTATATGTGTATGTATGTGTAAATAGCCTAAAAACACTAATCCTATTTTTATATATTTGATGTAAAAAAAAAACTTTAAAATCGAAATTTTATATATTTATTTATATATATTTAATTAAAACACTAGCTTATGTGTGTGTATATGTGTACATGTGTGTATGTATGTGTGTGTGTGAATGTATGCATGTGTGTATATGTGTATGTGTGTCTATGTATGCATGTGTGAGTATATGTGTATGCATGTGTGTGTATGCATTCTCGTGTGTGTGTGCATACATGTGTGTATGTATGTGTGTGTGTGTATGCATGCATGTGTATACATGTGTGTGTATGTATACATGCATGTGTGTATATGTGTGTATGTATGCATGTGTGTACATATGTGTGTGTATGTATGCATGTGTGACATATGTGTGTGTATGTATGCATGTGTGTATATGTGTATGTGTGTGTATGTATGCATGCATGTGTGTATATATGTATGTGTGTGTATGTATGCATGCATGTGTGTATATGTGTGTATGTATGTGTGTGTGTATGTATGTGTGTATATGTGTGTGTATGTATGTGTGTATGCATGTGTGTGTATGTGTATGTATGCATATGTGTATATATGTGTGTGTATGTATGTGTGTATGCATGTGTGTGTATGTATGCATGTGTGTGTGTATGTATGCATGTGTGTATATTTGTATGTGTGTGTATGCATGCATGTGTGTATATGTGTGTATATGTGTGTGTATGTAAGCATGCATGTGTGTATGCATGTGTGTATATGTGTATATCTGTGTATGCATGTAAGTGTGTATATGTGTGTGTATGTATGCATGCATGTGTGTATGTATGTGTGTGTGTATGTATGTGTGTATATGTGTGTGTGTATGTATGTGTGTATGCATGTGTGTGTAAGTGTATATATGCATATGTGTATATATGTGTGTGTATGTATGTGTGTATGCATGTGTGTATATTTGTATGTGTGTGTATGCATGCATGTGTGTATATGTGTGTGTATGTAAGCATGCATGTGTGTGTATGTAAGCATGTGTGTATATGTCTGTATGTATGCATGTGTGTGTATGTTTGTGTATGTATGCATGTGTGTGTATGTATGCTCTATCTTCCTCTCTTTCATCTCTCTTTATCTCTCACTCTCTCTATCTCTTATCTCTCTATCTCTCTATCTCTCTATCTCTCTATCTCTCTATCTCTCTATCTCTCTATCTCTCTATCTCTCTATCTCTCTATCTCTCTATCTCTCTATATCTCTATCTCTCTATCTCTCTATCTCTCTATCTCTCTATCTCTCTTTCTCTCTCATCTCCCTCTCTCTCTATCTCTCTCTCTCTCTCTCTTTTCTCTCTCTCACTCTCTCTTTCTCTCTCTCTCTCTCTCTCTCTCTCTCTCTCTCTCTTTCTCTCTCTCTTTCTCTCTCTATCAATAGAAAATAAACAATCACTTACAAGTATGTCCCTCTTTTGGATCACTGTCATCAAAGCGTAATGTATATTGTTTATCGTCGAATTCCAAAGAATTGATGCCAAAGAACTTCTGCAAAATCAAAGAGAAGAGAAATTATAAGACCTAAAGCATGAGAAAGACAAAGGCTAAGAGTACGTGCACCACTTACCAAGATGTGAGATCTAAACAGAGAGAGAGTGTGTGTGTAGAGAGAGAGCTCTCTGAGTGTGTGTGCACAAGACAATGCAGGTCGCAATTCGGTTCATGCGCGTAAGTTCGACAGAAGAAAACTAGTACTCAAACACGCACAAAATGTTCAGTTTTTCTCTCGCGTTCCCGGTATGTTTAAAACACGGCCTCGGTATATGCGTCAGTATGCATGCCAGTAACTTCTACCCATACCGACGCTCATACCGATGCATATACTGACGCATATACCGACACTCATACCGACGATCGCGAGACATCCCAACGATCCATTTTAAATGGTCATACCGACGATCACTTGACCATCGTTATCTTTAAGTGGACTTTTCCAACGTTTATACCAACACTGGGAGTGACCGTCGGTATAAGCAACGTTAGTATGCCCCTCATATATTGTAGTGAAATCAAAATATTCAATGAACTACAAAACCAATTGAAATTGTTCATAGCAAGAAGAACTATTGGACTACATTTTACCATATGCCTATTGAAGTGTTTGCCAAGTTCTTCAAAGGATGCCATGTAAGAGTTACTCTGAATAGACTTCCTTACAAGGTTAGAAACCAAGAAGAGATTGCCACTACAAAACCAATTGATATTGGTCATAGCTACAAGAAGTATAAGACTACAATTTCCAATACGTGTTGAAGTATTATTCGAACTCTTCATAGGATGCCATGTAAAAGTTAATCTCACTAGACTTCCTTACAAGGTTAGAAAGCAAGAAGAGCTTGCAAGATTTCTTTATAGTGGGTGGGATAGTGTTTCATTCTAAAATGTTATTTGCAAGGTTCTACACAATACAATAACAACCAAGTACATCATTCCCTCTCAAAACCCTATATTCTCATTCCCATAATCACAATAGGCCAATAGGCAATGATATGGTTACAATGGATGTATAAGAGAGGCCCCAATATCTTATTGAGGCAATAGTCATGGTCTTTGGTGAACTACATTGTAGAATCTATCTTAGTGAAATTTGTATTTTAGAACAACTTCATCATGAAATTAATGTAGAGACTCCAAATAATGGCATGCTCAACAATAGGAAAGTCATTATCTTAGTCCCATAGTCTTCTTACCTAGATAAGTAGGTACTAAGGAGAAGAGGATCAATAATATAATGCAAAGAAATTGAAGGGAATATTATTCGAGTACATTAGGCATAAAAGAAAAAGGAGTGGATTTGGTTGATTATTTCTCTTCTTTGTTTATCATTATTGTTTAGCACTTCAATTGCTAGATGCTAGAAGTCTATGATTCACTTGTCCCCCCTTTGGAAATGCAACACTTTTTGACCACACTATTGGAAATTGTGATCTCATGGCCTTACTCGGTGAGGTGATCTTGTGAGACATCTTTTATGAACGAACTTCTTATGAATTTGGGCCTTTTGTATTTCCTTGACCTATCCAAAATTTTCTTCATGGCATCTTAGGGCAAGGACCATTATTTTGATTGAGATTCATTTCCCTGGGGATATGAGTTCTATGACAAGTATGGAATCATGTATGATTATAAAGGCCATGTGTGGAGTGTATGAATCTTGCACAAAAGGAATGTTCCAAGTCAAATAAAAAAAGAACATCACTATCAAGCTTACAAGCAATTCACAGTCCTCTTGTCTAGTGATGAGAGTGAAGAAGATGAACCTTATGATTGCAACAAGAGGATGCAAGAGGATGGTTTAGCTTGAAAAAATGGTAGAATATTGCAAAAAATATACATACAAAGAAAGAAGATGTTTAAGAAGGAAAAAGAAGAACCAATACATGGTGAAAACTGAAGGGCATGCGTAGAGGCATCCATTAATAAAAAAGGCAAGAAGAAGAAGAAAGAGAGGAAGGAGGAAGATGATTGAAATTGAACAAAGGTTTCATGTCATCTCTAGTTGTAAATTCTCTAATTCTTGTCTATATCTAGGGATTTTTATAACCTTTCATCATAATGAAGACATTTCAACAATGCTTGTCTATCTATATATGTTTCTCTACATACATTGTGCATGTAAGAGAGATAGAAAGAGAGAGAGAAAGGGAGAGAGAGATAGAGGGAGAGAGAGAGAGAGGGAGAGAGAGATAGAGGGAGAGAGAGATAGAGGGAGAGAGAGATGGGGCAAGAGATAATACTAAGTCCATCAAATGCATGCTCATAAGTATGATTATATCTTATTTATGTTTGCAAAGAAGGCATGTTACCATGCGATAATTACTCACAAAGGCATCCGAATGATCTCGCATATACTTGCTCAAATGCCGATATCCAAAATGTGTAGCATACTCGATCTCATGTTTCGTAGGATATCAGCCATAATCCTTTCGTTGCATTGAAACAAATAAAAAAGAATAGTTTCTTGCATTTTAGCTAAAATAAAAAATATACTCACAATCACACATATACTTACAAATGTAGCTACAAAACCATGATGGCCCATTTGGCCTAGGTGCGATGTGTGGCAGACTCAACACTCTTCTTTGCAGCAGCCTGTTTATTTGAAGAAAAAAGAAATGCATAAATTAAATGTAAAAAACTACTAAAATATATGAAAATTATAAATATTAACTATTAATTTATATACCTTCTGCTAAGGAAATGACTCTTGAAGGCGTAGCTATCTACGAAAAACTACCACATCTCAGGTGGTATGTTAGATCACATCTTAGTTTTTTTCCACCATACAATATCTCCTGTTAATTTAATCTCAAATAGAAAAAAAGAATCAGAATACATACACATATATACACACACATACACATACACATATCCACATACACATATACATGCAAACATATACGCATACATATATGCATACATATACACATATACATACATATAACATAAACACACATATACATATCCACATATATACGTACACACATACACATGCATGCATATACACTCATTCATAGAAAATACATGCATTTATCCCACAATAATGTGTATTTGTGTATATGTGAATATGTGTGTATGTGTAAATGTGTATATGTGAATATGTGTGTATGTGTAAATATGTATATGTGAATGTTTTTTTTTTTTTTTATAAAGGAAGTTCGGCAATAGCCTACTCTCCCGGACTTGAATTAAATTAAGAAACAAAGGTACAATAGAAGGGGACTAGTGCCCACGGGACCCCCCAAATCCCACAAAGCAGGGGAAACTTGATTGAATCCTAGGTTGCATTACAGAGAAGGTTAATCACCTTCTCATCGCCCTCATGCGGGGCCCACTTGGGTTTGAGCTTGTTGTTGATCAAAAGGAGAACTTGATGGTGTCTGAAGGGGGGGGACTTCTTACTGTTAACGATCCTTTTGCCCAGGAGGAATAGTGATTTCTCAATCGACCACTCCCTTGGGGGATCGCCGACGTTGAGAGCACACCTCTCCCGCCAAATTTTCCACAGGACTTCCCCTCTGATGGCGTTCCAGAGTGTCGCAGAGCAGCCGATCGCTTCTCCCAAAAGGACTTGTTTCCAACTAAGCTGTTTTTGAAGTCTGATTTTCATTCCAACCGTCTGCCAGATTCTGTAGGAGTTGGGGCAAGTAAGGAAGATGTGTGGGACATCTTCGATAGCACGGTGGCAGCGTTTGCACCAAGGAGGGATCCCACAAAGTTTGCTAGCCTTATGGTTGGTCCAAATTCCTCGATGAAGAATTTGCCATAAGAGGACAGACTTCTTAATCTCAATAAGGGGGTGCCAGATACCCATGAATTTCATGTCCCACCGAAGCCGCGTCCAAGACAGGCACCACTTCTTGTTGAGGCTGATCTGGAGGTCAGCCGTTTCTTTGATGTTCGGGATTTTGAGTAGGCTATTTCCGTTGTGCCATTTGAGACCAAGCGAGTTCGGTGTGTCGTGTCCCATGAGAAGGCGCGTCTTGTGACGATCCCAAGTGAGGCATCTGCTTTGCAAAGTGTTCCATTCTTCGTAGGAGATGTTTATGCGAGGGTCAATATCCTCGAAGTTGATCCAGTTGTTGGTGTCATGTTTCCAGAGGTGTTTCCATTTTTTGAATCCTTTGTTCCATAGCTTCTTGGCATTTTGAATGTTCCACGACTCCACACTCCGGATGCCATGTATCGGAAACCAGATAGAGTCGTTTTGTCTTATTCCGGCCGCCCACTTCCAGTCCTCACTAATTCTTGTGAAGCTTTTGACTTTATTCCAGCCCTTCCAAAGGGAGCACACGAGATTGGATCCTTTCGGGAAGACGGGGATCGGGGAGAAAAGCAGGGTCATGATGTCAAGATTCTTCCAGTTCGGGAACCCCGTGAGTGCCAACTCATGCTTGTTTCTGAAGATCAGCTTGGCCCACGAGGCCTCCCTATTGCACCAAGCCCTAATCATCCATTTGGCTGCCAGTTTGTTAGCCATACACCCAATGTCCAGGATACCAAGCCCCCCGCTATCTCTCGGGCTAGTGCAGATGGCCCATTTGATTTTAGGCACCCCCCTTCTGTTATGATCGCCCGTCCAGAGAAAGTTTCTACAAATACTATTCAGTTTGGACAGGCCTTGCTCATTCGGTCTCCAACAAGAAAGGAAATAGATGGTAGAAGAGAGGAGGAACGTGTTGATAACCATCGCACGCCCAGCGAGATTGATTTGCATACCTCTCCAATAGTTAAGTTTGTTTTCGAGTTTAGCCAACACCCAGTTCCATCGCTGCTCCATAGAGACACCAAACCCCAAGGGGATTCCAAGAAGTCGAAGGATTTGGCCCTGCGGAATGATTTGACAGCCATGATCAGTGAGAAGGCCAGGATGCTGTCCCACAATAGCCCTGAAGGCGGTCTTGGAGTGGTTGATTTTGGAACCAGAGGCATCACAAAAGGTAGCAAGACACCTCCAGAAAGTCTCCAGGCTGGTACTATCATTGTGGACGAACGCGTTCATATCATCAGCAAAAAGTCTCATGATGATTTGACTGTGGTCGTGAGGCAGCCGGAGGCCTTTGATATTGCCAGCCTCCACCTGATGAGCCACAAGTCTGCTCAGCCCCTCAGTGGCGATGGCAAAAAGAAGGGGGGCCAGAGGGCATCCTTGTCTAATCGATCTTCTAAGATGGATCGCCTTCGAAAGTTTGCCGTTAACGTTAATTTGGGTCGTTGCGTTTCCAAGAAGGGTCGCGATCATCTTGGTGAATTTCTGACTTAGTCCGAGATCTTGGAGCGACTGCAGAATATAGTCCCATTCTAGCCTGTCGTAGGCTTTGTCAAAGTCGATCTTGAGGAAAACCACATCTTGATTAGACTCATTTGCAAACTGAATACCTTCCCAAATATCCATAATGGTTTCCAGGATAGACCTGCCTTTGATGAAACCTTTTTGGTCCTCACTAAGCCACGATCTCAGGTGGCACGAGAGTCTGTTGGCAATGACTTTGGCGATGATCTTGTATCCAGTTTGGAGCATCGTAATAGGCCGCCAGTTCTCAATTCTGATCTTTTCCCCCTTCTTGTGAATCAACTTGATAATTCCATTATTTAGACAAGAAGGAAGAGCACCAAACTTTAGCGCTTCTTGCCAAACCATCCGAAGAGGGGTGGCAACCACCAGCTTGAAGGATTTAAAGAACTCGTTAGTGAGTCCGTCGAGTCTCGGGCTTTTACCGAGGGGGAGGGCATCAATGACCTCAATGATTTCTGATTCCGAGATAGGGGCATGAAGAAGGGAGTGGAGGTTGGGTGGAATCCTCCGGGGGGAAACCCTAGAAATGGCAGCCATACAATCCCTTCTATGGTGGGAAAGGGGGTTCGAGGTTCCCAGGAGTCTCGTGAAGTGCCCCTCGATGATGCCAAAATTATCTTCTTCCGAATTGCAAACATTGCCATGTGGGTCTAGCAGTAGGGGGATCGACTCTCTGCTGTGTTTCCTTTTAAGGATACGACACATCTCTTTGGTGGGTTTGTCGGCTTTGCCAGCCCACCACTCCTTGAAGAAGATTTGCAAGTTTTTCCTTTGTAATTCTTCCTCGTATCTCAACACTGCTCTGATTTTCCTGAGGCCTTTCTGGGCTTGTTGTTTTCCTTTGTTCACTTCCTCCTCGAGCCGCCAGAGTCTGTGGTAAAGGGCTTCCCTACGAGCCCGCCGCACCGTCTCGAGCATCTTCTTAGTTCTGATCATGATCTTACGAGACTTGTCGACCGCACTTCTCCAGCACTTGGCAGGGGCCAAGCCAGAGGCGAACGCCACTTTCCACACATCGGCAATTTCTTGGTGGACAGAAGGGATAGAGAAGGTGGTTGCGTTGGCATGGAACCACGGAGCCTTGCGGATTTTGTTGGAAGGTTGAAAAGTGATAACGATCGGGTAGTGATCAGAGATAGTGAGGTCAGTGCGTTGCGTGATGGTAGGGTGACCCCACTGTTGAGTAAAACTCTGGGAGATGTAGCATCTATCGAGTCTAGCTTTCCTCAGGTCCTCGCCCGCTTGGAGATTCGACCAAGAAAAGCCACTCGAGTCTTTGAACTCAGTCAAATCCAAGTGGAGTTTGGTCATGTCCCACGTTTCTTTCTCCCGACTGTCGATGACCTGCCCTTGCCCATCCATCTGTCCATAGGGTCTTCCACCATGTTGAAGTCTCCACAAATAAGCACGTTGTGGGGAAGTGAGTCTAAGGAGGCCCAAGTGTTCAGTCTCTCCAAATCCCCGTTAGGGGCATACAAAGAAACCATAGTAACACAAAGAGGAGCACCAAAAGAGACAGCAATCCAACGGTGACTTACATCTTCAATGGAGTTTTCAAGCTTTTCAAACCAGAGTTGTTTAACGCCGATAACCGTTCCTCCAGACCCCCGCTGGTGCTTTGTTGGGATCCACACATGGGCCGAGGAGATCTGTCTGAGCCGCTTCTGGAGGTCTTCTCCGTCAATTTTAATCTCTTGAATACATATAAAGTCTGGGTTTAAGCTAATGTCGCGAAGCCATTGACCAATGATGGTCGCTCTTGAGGGGTCGGTTAGCCCTCGAGCATTTAGCGAGATGACAATCATTTTTGCATTGATCCCTCTTTGCGGGAGGGAGCTTTGTCCTTTCTTCTCTTGACTTCGTCTTTCTTTTTCGCTGGGATCTGATCTCGACTTAGAAGTCGGTTCTTGTGGGGGCTTTTCCAGGGTAGCTCCATAGGCTGTTTTCCTTTGCGGGATGTCCCTTGCTGGGGAGACTTGGGCCCCGTGCTCGGCACCGTTTCCGGGATCGTCGATCCGATGATGGAACTTTCACTGTCCATGTTGTCTTCGTTACTAGTGGTGAAACCATCTTCTTTGCTTGTAGTGTAACCCTCCTGGGGGGTTTCTTGGTTGTCATGGATCTCTAGGGCTTTGTCGTAGGTGTCTGTCTCAAGTAGCTTCCCATCTGGGTAGTCAAGCTCATTGATCTCCTTTTCTAGATTGCAATACAAATTGCTGTAGGGGGTAGGCGGCAGGTTGTTTCTCTCACCGTTGGCCCTAGGGCTTCTTTTCCTTCGTCTTCTAACTTCCATAAAGCCATCAGCATCAGCTTGCGGAGTAAGGAGGCCCTTGCCTTCCCCCTCCTTGGTCGAGTGGGTCAAATCGCCAATGTTGTCTTGAGCGGTTTTGGAGGCTTCTTGAAAGCGCTTGTTTTTTTGCCTGAGAGGGCAATCTTTAATCCTGTGACCTTGCTGGCCACAACGAAAGCACGCGTTGGGAAGGTTTTTGAATATGATGTCCTGTTCCCACACATCTCCTTCGCCCATATCCACTTTGATCATTGAAGGAAGCGGCGAACTGAGGTCGGCCTCGACACAGATTTGGGGGTGCCACCTAGCATTGAACGAGTGTCTTGCACCTTCATAGATGAGACCACCAACGTCTTCGCGCGAAGCCAGCGGCTTGCCGATAGGAGAGACAATGTCCCACACGAATTTGTACAAGAAGTAAGGAAGGTTGGGGAGCTCAACCCAAAGAGGGTACCGGAGCGACTTCGATTTGTCGGGAGTAAAGTCCGGAGACCATCTGAAAAGGCACAGGGTCGCCCGACCGAACTGCCAGGTGCCAACGCTAAGGGCTTGGAACGCCATCTCTTCATTTTCAAAGACTAGCAGCAAGTGGTTCGCTGGTAGGAACTGACATTTGCTAACAATTAGTCCTCGAGGGAACCACTCTTTTCGAAGCCATTGTCGCACAGTTTCGAGTGGGGGCCTAGGGCCAAACACTTGGCCGATGAGGCAAACTTTCTTGAGCTCCTCCTGAGCCGACAGAACTGCGGGTCTGCTGAGGGAAACAATGGGGGGTTCAAAACTTTCGGATGCCCCAGGGGCGGCACACGACCCCCCCTCCAACAAAGCAGCCAGGATATCGGTCTCCCTAGTGGGAGGGGCCCGATTACTTTTGACGAGAGAGGATGAAGCCACATCCATGGACAAAGGGAACCAGCTTTGCTCCTAGAATTTACTTTTGCATTGAGAGACTTCAACCCACTAGCGGGAAGACTAGGTCATTGCAGGAAAAGGATCCAAAAGTAGCACTCTTCTTCTCTTTTTCTTTTTTTTTTTCTTTTTCTTTTTCCCCTTTTTTCTTTTTTCTCTTTTCTTTTTTCTCCTTTTTTCTCTTTTTCGACGGGCTACCCCTCTCTTTTTCTTTTGAGCCCTGCCACGTTGCACGCGCGAATGACAACGCCTTAGCCGAGGTGGTTCTGGGTCTTATGGAAGATGCTGCTTAAGATGAGGGCTGCAAGCACAAGGCGAGGGAAGCTACGGCATCGAGGCCACCGATTTGACTCTTGAAGGGACGACGAGAGATGGAACGAGCAGATCTAACTATGGTGTATCGTTTCTATTTCAAAGGCGATTCCGAAAATCGACTCCGTGATGGCCGCCTTTGTGATTACATGTCTACTTTTCGCGCGTCCTACCCGCTCTTCTCACCATCCGTGTTCGCGAGTCCATTCATCGATCTCTTTTTTGGAACTTTTTTTTTTTTAATAATCGAGGACTTCTTTTAATGCTTAAAGGGCCCGCCGCCTGGCAGCCGCCACACAGACACGCGCGAGGACTCCGCGAAGGACGGTACTGACGGTATTGCGCGAACAGCAGGGGAGAGGACAGTCGGTGGCGAATGGTGGTATGACTTCGATCCCAGTGCGCGATAGACTGCTAGCCGGCGATAGACAGCTGGGTGCGCGATAGACAGCTCGGTCCTTGTGCGCGACAGACGGATGTCACGATAGACTGCTGGGTGCGCGATAGACTGCTTGTCGGCGATAGACAGCTGGGTGCGCGATAGACTGCTTGTCGGCGATAGACTGCTTCTCCATGTGCGCGATAGACAGCTTGTCGAATGACTGAGAGCTGCGGCGTCTTCAGGAACTCATACAACCAAGCTCTGAACCGTCAGCTGACTGAAAATTAGGCGCAATTAGACGTCTTTTACTTCCTCATTGGGTCGGAAGAGAATTCTAACGGTGCAAGAAATCAGCGGCGCCTCCTGCATCCGTTGAGGGTTTGTTCGAACGGAGACGAAGAGAAAAACGATGAATCTGTAAGCCGTTCATGTCGTCCAGAATTCGACGCCGCCTGATGATGAGAAAGATACATAACTTAAGGCCTTAATGCTCCCCGTCAATGGCCGTCTTTGTAAGTTTATTGAGCTTCTTTGTAACTTGAGCAGCTACTGAGTATTATCCAATCGTTCCCGTGCTTTTGTATATGTGAATGTTTATGTATGTAAATAATTAGATTATTAATATCAAATACCATTATTTATAGATTTCGATCAATCAGATGGAACTCCACCACCGTCTCATAATCGTGCAAGGACTATATACTGTAACTATCTTAAAATTTTAATTTTAAATATATTTGATAGATACATAACTGATATATTTTTTGTTTCTTGTTATAATCAGCTTCTGATCAATCAGAGGACACTCCACCACCTCCTACCCATGCAACGACTTCACATGTGTCCTTCGATAGGAATTATGATGAATTTTTCTATCAAGTGCATATTATATGTTGGTGTAACTCTTGCTATGGCACGTATCAAAGACCACGATTGGAATGTATTGAACATGAGGTAGATCATGGTACTTTTGAACATGCACCATCACCTGGTCAATGTGATAATGTTTGGGTATGTATTTTTTCTATAAATTAATGTCATTATTTTATTTAAAAACCATATACAAAATCAAATTATTGTTGATATATAGGAATACTTGCTCGATGATGATGATGATAATAATAATTCTCATAATGTTAATATACCTCCTACACGTCATGCACTTGTTGTTCATCAAGTTACATAATAGTTCAAGGACTAATTGCACATTTGAGGAGCCTGAAAATAGTCATGAATGACCATACATGAGTAGAGATGTATCAAGATACATAGTTGTCAATGCTATTACTACATTACATGCTGGTGATGAATTATTAGTGAATTATGGATGGTGTAGACCTCCAAGAGCACCTTTTAGCTAGAGAGAGAATGAAAATTTTCTATCCATATTTAATAACTTATATATATCATTTTATGTTTAAAGTTTACTTTTTATTCATTTATGGAATAATAATGATTTTTATTCATGTGTGTAGATCCCAATGTATGGTGTTGATGATATTCCTCCACACCATTCACAATTGCCAATAAGACCTCATTCATTGAAAGCTTCTATGAGGAGGCTATGCAAAAGTGATCCTGTAGAATATGCAAGGTTGAAAGTGTTGGTGCAAGTGCCAAGCCTTGACAGTTGGCTAGGCATTGGAAGAAGCTATGTGCAATTGTTTGAAGAACCACATGAACCATTGCTTATTCATTTTTCCCATTAACCATTGTAAAAGGTTTTTTAACTTGAGAGAATATTGTAAGCCCAAATATCTTGTGGATTTTGGAGATCTAAAAGCTACAAATTTTGCTTGTTAAATTCACTCCTAACTTAGAGAACCACTTTTAGGTAGAGCATCTATTTGGATTTCAAAATTCAAACTTTGAAAACATCTATAAAGAGACTTGTAGTCTCGTGGCCATGTGCCCCCATTACTGAGCTTAGAGTTGACCATTTGATGTAATTGAGAAGCTCACACTATAGCCTACTCCTATCACCATCATTGGGCATCATATTCATGCCAATGATCATGTACAACATTGTTACATAATACATTACATTTATGATTACATCTACATTCATCTCTGTCATTGTCACTCAAAACAGTGAACTTATCTTGCTCATATCATAGTGATGTCTCCACCGTTTTGAATGTTCTATAGCTCATTAGAACAAGCTCAAAGTCTAATATAAGCTATCAAAATTTGAAGAAGTTTCATTCAGCCATTTGCAAGAAAATTGACTTGAAGTGGTCACTGGTCATTCTCTGTAGAGGTCCTAAAATATGAGGGTAAGCTTCTACTTGTTAAAGTGATTGCTCAGAGTATAGTCTATCATTTCAAGTGATTTTACTTGGAATAATTATCTCTCTAAGCCAATTATATACCCTTAGAAGGAATTTTTCTAATTGCTACTGTACTGTGAGTACTGAACAAAACTTCCAGCAAGTATGAAGACCAAAATAGCTACTTTTTGGTAATAAACTAGTTGCAAACTTATATGTTTTTTATCAAAGTGTTTGAAGCATCATCTCTAACGTACATAGGCACTTATTTAGTGTCACTGGGAAGCTAAAGGGGCCTACAACTCAACTCTGAAGTAAAATAGGGTTGGTACAAAGCAAGTACCAACTCATTTCATGAGGTGTCCATCCATCTTTCCCAACAGTGGTATCAGAGCAACTAGATGTAAAATGGGAGATGGTTTTCCTTCCTTTATTAATAAATTGGATAGGAAAAACTACCAAGCATGGTCCTTGAGGATGAAGACATACTTGCAAGGAAGAAGTCTGTATGGATACATATCAGGAGATGAGAAGATGCCCATTTTCAGAAGTAAAGGACAACCTTCAAGAGAGGAGCTTGAAAGACTCAACTCATGGTGTGCCAAAGATGCATTAGCAAGGTCATATTTACTTAACTCTATCTCTAACTTCCTTCTTCCACACATTAGGAACTGTAAGATATCTCAAGAGACTTGGGATACATTGTCTTCATATTTTTCTTCCAACACAAGGGCTAGGAAGAACCAATTGTGGAGTGAGTTTACCACTCAAAGGAAGCAACCCAAGAAAAGTATTTCAGAATATGTGGCCAAAGTCAAGGATGTGGCTGACCAATTGGCAAGCATAGGAGAGGAGATTGAAGAGGAGCAAATTGTGATACAAGTAATCAATGGGATCAAGGCACATGACAAATGGGAAAGCTTCACAACTGCTATGGACTTGTACATGGACATGCAAATTCTAGATCTTACCACACTCATGGGGCAACTCTTTATCCATGAAGCCAAGCTCAACAAAAATGGAGATTCATCAAGAGGTAACAACTCTTTTGCCCTATATACAGATAAAGGCAAGTCTAAAGAGAAAGGGAAAAATAAAAAGAGTGAAGATGAAGGTACTACTTCTCAAGACAATTATGCAGATAGAGGTAGGAACTCAAGAGGTAGGGGCAGAGGAGGTAAGCAAGTTAGAAGGGGACCTTTCAACTCTTCCCCATGCAATATTTTTGGTCTATCAAATCACACCACAAATGAGTGTTACAGGAACTTCAAGAATCAGAGAGGTAGAGGTTTCCAAAGAGGTGGCTACACACAATCAAGAGGAAGGTTCAACTATCATCAAGGTTACAACAACAATTACAACAACAACTATAAAAACTACCAAGGAGGCTACAAATCAAGGAAAGACTACAACAATTACACAGAGGATCAAGAGCATTCCTTTCTGATTATGAATATGAATTCAAAGCAAGGTAAGAAGGATGACCGTCTCTTCTACATTGACTCACAATGCTCAAACCATGTGGCAGGCAATGTAGCTCTTCTTTGTGACCCTAAGGAACCAAAGGGAAAGCACCAAGTGCAAACAGGTGATGACACCAATAATTCAATGGTCAAGGTAGGAAATGTTAAAACCTCTGATGGAAATAGAAATCTGTTGAGCAAGGTTCTATATGTACTTACAATTACCAAGAACTTGATGAGTGTTGGAAAGATTGTGGAGAAAGCTTTGCAGGTTAGGTTCAACAAATATGGAGCATTTGTGGAGGATCCCCAACATGGATTCAAAAGAATTTCCAAAGGAGAAAAGACAGGTAGAATATTTACATTTGAACTTGAAGATACAAGGAATATTGCACTTTATAACTACAAAGATCAAACATTGCCAGAGCTTGATGTTTGGCATAAAAGATTAGGGCATATTGGTGAGAGAACCTTAAAGAAAATATGTAGAGATCAATGTGTGCTTGGGATACCTAATGTATCCAAGAAACATATGATCTATAAATGTGGTGCTTGTCAGTTTGGAAAATCTCACAGGTTACCTTTTTCAAAGAAAGGCTACATGCATGAAGATTACTTGGAGTTTCACACAGATGTGTGCCAGGATTCACCCACGCCGTCAACCGTGGGCGACGAGCTCATGCGCAGAGGGGTGGCCTCTTTTCCCTCTTCCCATCCTCTTGGATGAAAACAAAGAGAATTTGGTCCCCTTTATATAGAGAGAAGTTTGCCTCTTCCACAACACATATGGGATATGTATTCCTTTTTCTAGCCATTCGCAGATGAGATATAAAGTTGGACAAGGAGGTAAAATAGAGTTTAAATTTGAGTTTTGTTTGCAAAACTTGGGGAATAGAATACATGCTTTGGATCAAAATTTTGGCAAAGTGATGGTACATACATGTAATATGGGCTGTGGAGATGGGGTATGGGTTTTGAGTTTGATAAAAAAGCTTCAGTTTCTTAGTTTGGAGCTTCTCAAAGTCACCCTTCCATGAAGATTAGATTTTCCACTTCCCATTTGTGACCAAGTAAAGATCCCTTAATTTCTGGTTCAAGGTATTATGTATCTTTCATTGATGATTTCAGTAGGTGGAATATCTTATATTTTATTAAGCACAAAGATGAAGTGTTCAGTTGCTTTAAGAAGTATCTTGCACTTGTGGAAAACCAAACAGGAAGAAGCCTAAAGAGACTAAGGTCAGATGGAGGAGCTGAGTACTTCTCAAATGAATTTGATGCATTCTTGCAGGATAGAGGAATCAAAAGGGAGATTACAACGAGGTATACCCCTGAGCGAAATGGGGTGGCAGAGAGGAGAAATAGGTTGATTGTTGAAACAACTAGGTCAATGCTAAATGAGAAAAAGTTACTTAATTATTTGTGGGTAGAGAGTGTATCTACTTCCACTTATCTTGTTAACGGGTTGCCATCTAAATCACTTGATGGGATGACCCCATATGAAGCATGGCATGGTAGAGGCCATCACTTGATCATTGTAGGATCTTTGGATGTGGTGCTTATGTGCATATCCCATCTCAAATCAGAGTTAAGCTAGACCCTAAGGCAGAGAATTGCATCTTCATAGGGTATAATTTAAATCAGAAAGGATACAGGTTTTATAATCCATCCAACAAAGGATTTATGGTCAGTAGAGATGTTGTGTTTGATGAGAATGATTCTTGGTTTGAAAGTGAATGCGAGAAAGTTAAGTTGCCATATGACTTGGAAGAGGAGTTTCCAAGCCTCACCAAGGAGGAGCCAAACTAGATTGAAGACATCAAATTAGATGATGAGGACATCATCAACCTAGAAGAATTCAAGGCATGGAAATAAAAAGGCAAAGTCAAGATGAAGAAGTTGGAGGACATACTTGAATCATCCAACCAAGAAATTAGAAGATCACAAAGAGAGAGCAAGAAGCCAATCAGATATGTGTATGACACTTCTTTAGTTATCAAGCATTCCATTTATCTTGCTAAAGATTTATCATTTGAACAGCCATCATCATATCAAGAGGCAAAGACCAAGGCATAATGGAAGGAAGCTATGGATGAAGAAATTGAAGCACTCAAGGAGAATGACACTTGGGAGTTAGTGCCAAAATAGGAGTCTATGAAGGTAGGTTCTAGATGGATTTACAAAATCAAGAGAAATTCAGATGGATCAATAAACACGTATAAAGCTAGACTTGTGGCTAAGGGTTTTGCACAAACCCAGGGAGTTGATTATGAAAAGACCTTCTCACCTATGGCCAAAATGCAAACCATCAGGGTATTGGTAAGTGTGGTTGCATCAAGGAATTGGAATATGTACCAATTGGATGTGAAAAATGCTTTTCTTAATGGCTGGATTTCATAGGAGGTGTACATGTCTCAACCTCTTGGCTATGAAAATCCAAGCAAGGTAACGTATGTGTGCAAATTGAACAAAGCTCTTTATGGATTGAACACACACGTAGGGCATGGAATCATAGGTTGATTTCCTATCTTCAAGACCAAGGATTCATCATGAGAAAAGCAGATAATTCTCTGTTTGTCAAGAGAAGTAATTCAGAGGTGATATACCTATGTGTGTATGTTGATGATATCATAGTTACAGGTAGTGATGCCAATGGTATCAAGCAAATCAAGAATCAAATGATGCGGGAATTCAAAATTAGTGATCTAGGGTCACTAAAGTATTTTCTTGGACTTGAATTGGTCTATACTCATTATGGAATTTATATTACACAAAAAAAGTATGTGCAAGACATGTTGAAGAAGTTTCACTTGGAGAATGCCAAGATAGCTAGCACTCCTATGGAGGTAAATACAAAACTAAGTGATCATGAAGGTGATGTACTTGAAAATATTGCAGGATATCGAAGCATAGTAGGAAGCCTAAACTATGCTACATTGACAAGGATTGGCATTGCTTATGGAGTAAGTGTCTTAAGTCAATTTATGCACGAACCTAGAGCACCTCACTTGGAAGCTTCCAAGAAAATTTTGAAGTACCTCAAGGGTACTCAAAATCAAGGTTTATACTTTCCTTATACTTCAGATTTGGACATCAAGATATACTCAGATGCAGATTGGGCAGGTTATAAGGATGATAGGAGGAGTACCTCAGGTTACCTTTCATTTGCATGTGATAAACCCATTTCATGGTCTTCCAAGAAGCAACCTACTATTGCTTTATCTTCAACAGAGGCAGAATATAGAGGATTAGCCAATGCTACACAGGAAGACATATGGATCTGATTGTTATATTCAGATTTGGGACTACATTCTAACTCACCAATGATTTTTGGTGACAATACAAGTTCTTTACATCTTGCAACAAATCCTATATACCATGATAGGACGAAGCATATAGAGGTTCACTATCATTATGTGAGAGAGAAGCTTTTGAGCAAAGAAATCCAACTAGCATATGTATCAAGTAATATGCAATGTGCAGACTTATTGACCAAAGAACTTGATGGTACTAAACTTTGAAGGTTTAAAGCTATGATTGGATTGCAGGACATTCAAGAGAATTGATGAAGAAGAACAAACCGAAATGTTCGGCTTGAGGGGGAGCTCTCAGTGCAAGTGCCAAGCCTTCACACTTGGCTAGGAATTGGAAGAAGCTATGTGCAATTGTTTGAAGAACCACATGAACCATTGCTTATGGTTTTTACCATTAACCATTGTAAAAGGTTCTTTGACTTGAGAGAATATTGTAAGCCCACATATCTCATGGAGTTTGGAGATAAAAAAACAACAAATCTTTCTTGTTAAAGTCACTCCTAACCTAGAGGATTACTTTTAGGTAGAGCATCTATTTGTATTTCAAAATTCAAACTTTGAAAAAATCTATAAAAGAGACTTGTAGTCTCGCTGCCATTGTGCCCCCATTACTGAGCTTAGCGTTGACCATTTGATGTAATTGAGAGGCTCACACTATAGACTACTCCTACCACCATCATTGGGCATCATATTCATGCCAATGATCATGTACAACATTGTTACATAATACATTACATTTATGATTACATCTACATTCATCGCTATCATTGTCACTCAGAATAGTAAACTTGTCTTGCTCATATCTTAGTGATATCTCCACCATTTTCAATGTTCTATAGCTCATTAGAACACCTCAAAGTCTACTACAAGCTGTCAAAATTTGAAGAACTTTCATTTAGCCTTTTGGAAGAAAATTGACTTGAAGTGGTCACTGGTCATTCTCTCCATAGGTCCTAAAATATCAGGGGTAAGCTTCTACTTGTTAAAGTGATTGCTCAGAGTATGGTCTATCATTTTAATTGATTCCAATTGGAATAATTATCTCTCTGAGCCAATTAGATAATCTTAGATGAAATTTTTCTAATTGCTATTGTATCTTGAGTACTGAACAAAAATTCCAACAGGTATCAAGACCAAAATAGCAACTTTTTGGTCATAAACTAGTTGCAAACTTATCTGTTTTTGATCAAAGTGTTTGAAGCATCATCTCTAAAGTACATAGGCACTTATTTAGTGTCATTGGGAAGCTAAAGGGGCCTACAACTCAACTTTGAAGTAAAATAGGGCTGGTAAAAAGCAGGGATTAACAATACCAACTCATTTCTTGAGGTGTCCATCCATCTTTCCCAACAGAAAGATCTATATTCAAAAGAACATAAAGTACAAGATTTGTGCGAGAATGATGAAGATGTTGACATGGCAGATTTTATTGAGGATTGGTATCAAAATGAAAGTGAGAGCATTGATATTTCTAAAAATGAGAAATATCTTTGAGAGGAATGTCTAAAGCATGTATATGAAGGAAGTCGTTTGACATGACTAAGTGCGAGCTTACTTATCCTCAATCTTCAAAATTGTTTTGGATGGATTAATGTATGTGTTTTGGCACTATTAAGGTATAATTTTCAATTTTCTATCTATTTATATATATACATGCATAAATATATACATATAAATACATGCATATATAGACATACACATAATTATACATGAATGCACATATATAAACATACACACACATATACACACATACACATGTTATGAGACTAAGGTCAAATTATACATACCTGTATCGAATGAAGATGTTTTTGTCCATCTAACCTTTAGAATTGTCAACCCAACCTTTAGAACCTTCCTGACACATCTGTTTCTCCTATTCTAGTCGACCTAATACATGTGCTGCTAACTCTTTTAAGAACTTTGCATACAAATATTAAGTATCAATTAGCTATGGAGGTATTAGGTCGTTAGGAAAATGGGAGGACCAAATTTATCTTGAAGATTTTGAAGGATGGAAAAATAAATTTAAAGGATGGGTGGAAAGAAAGCATCCATTCAATGAAGGTTTTTATTCTTACTTTAGCTAAGGTAAGAACAAGAACTTGCAGTGAATGGACATTTTCTATCTGCCCATCCTTTAAAACTATTCATGCATCTTTCAAAATCTTCAAGATAAATTTGGTCCTACTATTTTCCAAATGACCTAATACCTCCATAGCTAACTAATATTTTATACTTTTAAACAAATATGTAAGCCTTAGTTAGCAAGGTAGGTAATAGATCAACTATAAAATGGGAGACAACCAGACAATTCAATGGTCTAGACATCTATATGAAAGTCTACAAACCACAATAAACAAAAAGTCTATATGAAATTCTACATACATACATACATACATACAAAAAGTCTATATGAAATTCTACATACATACATACATACATACATACATACAAAAATTCTATATGAAATTCTACATACATACATACATACATACATACATACACATATATACACACATACACATACACATACACATACACATACACATACATATATATACATACATATACAGCTATAAAACACATATACACACATACATACATATACACATACACATATGTATATGCATGCACATGCATATACACATCCACATACACATACACATACACATAAGCATACACATATATAAAATCATATGCACATATATATGTATATTTATTTATTTCTTTTTATTAATATGTCTTTTTTTGATGAACTTACAGGTTATTATCTGAGAAGTTTTTACCAAGTCAGAATATTCTTCCTACATCACATGATGAAATGAAGAAGATAATCAACAATCTTGGTATAGATTATCAATGTATACATGCATGTCCTAACAATTGTATTTTATATAGAGGTGAATATGCAAACTCTTTGACATGTCCAAAATGTCACTCTCCTCGATCTAAGGATGAAGAAGGTAAAATCCCAAAAAAGGTATTGAGACATTTTCCATTGGCTCCATGGATTAGATATATGTTTCAAAGCCCTGAATTATCAAAGCTTTTGACATGGGGACATGACCATAAAAGTATTGATGGAATAATCAAAATTCCTCATGATAGTGTTGCTTTTCAACATATTGATTCTACATGGCCTGAATTTGCACAAAACCCATAGAATCTAAAGTTAGGAGTCACATTAGATGGGGTTAATCCATTCTCCATGAAATGAACATTAAACTACAATCTTCCGCCATAATCTTAGCATTAAAAAGGAACATTTAACGCTTTCACTTTCAATCCTAGGAAAAAGACAAGTTAAAGATTGAATATATATCTTGCTCCTCTCATTGACGATCTCTAAGAGTTATGGAGAGGTATTAATGTCATTGATGTATCGAAAAGCATCAATGATAGACATGTTATGTTTTGTGGTATTGTTGCTTGGACCATTCACAATTTTCTAGGATATGGTGTTTGTTCAAGTATTGATGTAATTTTTTTCAAATAAATGTGAGTTAATCTAATTATATTTTTATCATTTTCATGATGTAGGAATATCTAGTAAGAGTTATAAAGCTTGTCCATATTGTGGTCATTGGTTGAGATCAATCTATAGTAAGAATCTCAACAAAAATGTTTATCTTCGACATCGATGATTCTTGCGTGATGATCATCCATTAAGATCTAAAAGAGAAGAGATACATTTTAATGGAAAGCTTGAAACAGATGAGTGTCCAAAACCTATGACGGCTATGGGTTGATATAAAAAATGGACAAATGGAGCTCTGATAGATCCAGAATGAGAAATCTTTAGTGATGATGAAGATAAAGGAAAATTGGCACTCGTAGAGAAGATATCAATATGATATTCTTTGGAGTATTGGAAAGAGTTAAAAGTATGTCATCTTCTTTATCCTATGCATATATTCAAGAATACTGGTTATTCACTATGGCAACATCTTCTTGGACTAAAAGATACCATAGCATCAAGGATTGATTTCAAAGATCAAAGCTCAAAACCAAAGTTATGGCTAGTTTTTGATAGACATCGACACGAAACGGCTTATGCACCTGCTCCTTGGGTACTTACAACAAAAGGGATACAAACTATCAACAATAGGATTCAATTGATTCGGACTCCTACAGGATATGGAGTATCTTTCCAAAACATGTTTACTATGGATGATAAGAGCTTATCTGGGTTAGAGACCCATGACTGGCATAACTTTTTGAAACATATTTTAACTTTGGTTATCGATGGATGTACAACGAAAGGAGTACGAGATGTGATCTATAGTCTTGGATCGCTTATAAGGTAATTATGATACTTTTATATTTAATATATATGAATATTTGATATCTTTTATTTTTGAATTAAGTTCTTTATAATTTTTTTAATGAATTATAGAGGTGGATTATGTCAAAAGAGATTGACAAAAACTCAATCCCACAAAAAAAAAACATGAATGCAAAGAGCCACTACGTTTGATGGAGAAAGAGCTTCCTACTTCATTTTTTGATATTCAGGTTCATTTATTAGTCCATCTTGTAGATGAAATAGAGATTGCACGTGTTTTGGGTCGAGTGATTTATGGGAATATTAAAAGGTTACGTGCGACAAAGAGCGAAACCAGAAGGATCCATGGCAAAGGGTTGGATGTTTGAAGAGTGCATGTATTATGTTAGTGAGTACCTTGAAAGAGTTCATGAAGAAGCTCCACGTGCATGGACCAATGAGTCTTCTTCAAAAATAACAGATGACGTATTATCAGGTAAGGGAGTTCCATTTCTATTTACATTTCAAGAAAAAAATGATGTCTCTACTTTTGTAGCATATAATGGTGAATGGATGCAAGCATTCCTTAGTGAGTATGAACAAGAACTTCAAGATCATTGAAGTAAAAGTCAAAGAAACAAAAGATATAGATGTAATCTCGATAATAATGAGATTACAAATATATCTTCTTTCACGGATTGGCTATATAGTCGTTTGCAACGCGCCAACACAAATAATGAAGAAATCTCAAATAAACAAAGAGAGTTAACGATGGGTTGTGAACGAAAGGTAATTTTATTTTAATAATATTTTGTTCTTTTCATATATGTAAATTAGTTTCTATTTACTAATTTAATTTCTTTTGCAGGCTCAAATGTTCACTAAATTGTGGGCTTTTGGACAACATATTAGAATCAAAGCCATTGATTCTTTACGTAAGACAAAGGATTCTATTATTGTTGCTTCTTTCAAGCAACTATCACGTGCTAGTTCAAAAGACACGAACCTTATAGATGGCAAA
>CM035434.1:68491147-68633647 GCA_020310875.1 Ceratopteris richardii
CTTGCAAGATAGGAGACTTCAATTCCAAGTTTGTTTTGACTACATTGTAAGAGAGTGAGGCTCACATCATAGCCTACACTACTCACTATCAACAAGAATGGAGATTCATCAAGAGGTAATAGCTCTTGTGCCCTATACACAGATAAAAGTAAGGCTAAAAAGAAAGGAAAGAGCAAGAAGATTGAGGATGAAGGAGCTACCTCCCAAGGCAACTATGCAGGGAGAGGTAGAACCTCAAGAGGAAGGGGCAGAGGAGGTAAGCAAGGTAGGGGGAGACCTTATAACTCCTCACCATGTAATATTCGTGGATTGTCAAATCATACTACAAATGAGTGTTACATGAACCTCAAGAATCAGAGAGGTAAAGGATTTCAAAGAGGTGGATATACACAATCAAGAGGAAGATTCAACCACCATCAAAGCTACAATAACAATTACAACAACAACTACAATAACAACTACCAAGGAGGCTACAAATCAAGGAAAGACTACAACAACTATACAAAGGAGCAAGAGGATTCTCTTCTAATTATAAATATGACTTCAAAACCAGGTATAAATGATGATCATCTCTTCTACATTGACTCAGGATGCTCAAACCATGTGGCAGGCAATGTAGCTCTTCTCTCTCACCTTGAGGAACCAAAGGGTAAGCATCAGGTACAAACAGGTGATGACACCAAGCACTCAGTGATTAAAGTAGGAAATGTTAAGACCTCTAATGGAAATAGAAATCTGTTGAGCAGGGTTCTATATGTACCTACAATTATCAAGAATTTGATGAGTGTTGGACAGATTATGGAAAAAGGTATGGAGGTCAGGTTCAATCAATATGGAGAATTTGTGGAGGATCCCCAACATGGATTCAAGAGAATTTTCAAAGGACGATACCATTTCAGATATATATAGGTGCGAAGGCATGAATGAATCTTTTAGCTAGCGCAAAGTGAAGGGTCGATGCAAAGCGAAATGGTGTCTGTCTGTCTGTCGAAAAGAGGAGATCGGACTTTCTCTACCTACCATGAGAAAAGACAGGTAGATTATTCACTTTTGAACTTGAAGATACAAGGAATATTGCACTTTATAGTTACAAAGACCAAACACTATCAGAACTTGAAATTTGGCATAAGAGATTAGGGCATGTTGGTGAGAGAACTTTAAAGCAAATATGTAGAGATGCATGTGTGCTTGGGATACCTAATGTATCCAAGCAACACATGATCTATAAATGTGGTGCTTGTCAGTTTGGAAAATCTAACAGGTTACCCTTCTCAAGGAAAGGATACATGCATGAGGACTACCTAGAGCTTGTCCATACAGATGTTGGGGACCAAGTAAGGATCCCTCAATTTTTGGATCAAGGTATTATGTATCTTTCATTGATGATTTCAGTAGGTGGACTATCTTGTACTTTATGAAGCACAAAGATGAAATATTCAATTGCTTTAAAAAGTATCTTGCACTTGTTGAGAACCAAACAGGAAGAAGCCTTAAGAGACTAAGGTTAGATGGAGGAGGTGAGTACTTCTCAAATGAGTTTGATGCATTCTTGCAGGATAGAGGAATCAAGAGAGAAATCACAACAAGGTATACCCCTGAGAAAAATGGGGTGGGAGAGAGGAGAAATAGACTAATTGTTGAAACAGCTAGGTCAATGTTAATTGTTGAAACAGCTAGGTCAATGTTACTTACTTGTGGGCAGAGAGTGTATCTACTACCACTTATCTTGTAAACAGGTTGCCATCCAAATCTCTTGATGGGATGACCCCATATGAAGCATGACATGGTAGAAGACCTTCACATGATCATTGCATGATCTTTGGATGTGTTGCTTATGTGCATATCCCTTCTCATATAAGAGGTAAGCTAGACCCTAAGGCAGAGAAGTGCATCTTCATAGGGTATGACTTGAACACGAAAGGATACAGGTTCTACAATCCTTCCAACAAAGGATTTATGGTTAGTAGAGATGATGTCTTTGATGAGAATGTCTCTTGGTTTGAAAGTGAATGCAGGAAAGTAAAACTACCTTATGACTTGGAAGAGGAGTTTCCAAGCCTAACCAAGGAGGAACCAAATCAAATTGAAGGCATCAACTCAGATAATGAGGACATCATCAACTTAGAAGAATTCAAGGCATGGAAGTCCAAAGGCAAAATCAAGATGAAGAAATTGGAAGATATACCTGAATCATCCAACCAAGCAATCAGAAGATCACAAAGGGAGAGCAAGAAGCCAATCAGATATGGGTATGATACTTCCTTAGTTACTAAGCATTGTGTTTATCTTGCAAAAGACTTGTCATTTGAAGAGCCATCATCATATGAAGAGGCAAAGACCAATGTAGAATGGAAGGAAGCTAGGATAAGGAAATTGAAGCACTCAAGGAGAATGATACTTGAGAGCTAGTACCAAAGAAGGAGTCCATGAAGGTAATTGGTTCTAGATGGATCTATAAGATTAAGAGGAATTTTGATGGATCAATAAGTAGGTACAAAGCTAGACTTGTGGCTAAAGGTTTTGCACAATCCCAAGGAGTTGATTATGAAGAAACCTTCTCACTTGTGGCAAAATGCAAACCATCAGCGTATTGGTAAGTTTGGCTGCATCAAAGAATTGGAACATGTGCCAATTGGATGTAAAAAATGCATTTCTTAATGGCTGGATTTTAGAGGAGGTGTATATGTCTCAACCTCCTGGCTATGAGGATCTAAGCAAGGTAACATATGTGTGTAAATTGAACAAAGCTCTTTATGGATTGAAGCAGGCACCTAGGGCATGGAACCATAGGTTGACTACATACCTTCAAGGTCAAGGATTTATCATGAGTAAAGTAGATACATCTCTGTTTGTTAAGAGAAGTAATTCAGAGGTAATATACCTATGTGTATATGTTAATGATATCATACTCACAGGTAATGATGCTAATGGCATCAAGCAGATTAAGAATCAGATAATGCAAGAGTTCAAAATTAGTGACCTCGGATCACTAAAGTATTTTCTTGGACTTGAGCTAGTCTACACTAACTCTGGAATTTATATTACTAAGAGAAAGTATATACAACACATGTTAAAGAGGTTTCATTTGCAGGATGCCAATGGAGGTAAATCAAAAGCTAAGTGCTCATGAAGGTGATGTGCTTGATAATATTGCAGGTTACCAAAGCAAAGTGGGAAGCTTGAACTATGCTACATTGACAGGGATTGATATTGCTTATGGAGTAAGTGTTTTAAGTCAATTTATGCACAAACCTAGGGCACCTCATTTGGAAGCTGCCAAGAGGATTTTGAAGTACCTTAAGGGCACTCAAAATCAAGGATTATACTTTCCTTACACCTCAGATTTGGACATCAAGACATATTCAGATGCAGATTGGGCAGGTTGCAAAGATGATAGAAGGAGTACCTCAGGTTACTTATCTTTTGCAGGTAACAAACCTATATCATGGTCTTCAAAGAAGCAACCTACTGTTACTTTGTCTTCTACAGAGGCAGAGTATAGAGGATTGGCCAATGCTACTCAAAAGACCAGATGAATGAGATTGTTACATACAGATTTATGTTTGCATACTACATCTCCAATGATTTTTGGAGATAATACAATCTCACTACATCTTGCAACAAATCCTATTTATCATGCTAGGACCAAGCATATAGAGGTCCACTATCACTATATGAGAGAGAAGTTATTGAGCAAGGAAATTTAGTTGGCATATGTATCAACTAATATGCAATGTGCAGACTTATTGACTAAAGCATTAGATGGTACAAAACTTTGTAGGTTTAAGTCTATGATTGGATTGCAGGATATTCAAGAAGATTGAAGAAGAAGGCCAAGCCAAGATGTTTGGCTTGAGGGGGAGCTGTTGGTGCAAATACCAAGCCTACACACTTGGCTAGATATAAAGACTTTATGTGCAAATGGTTGAAGTCCCATTGAGAACCATTGCTATGGATGTTTTAGCTTCTTACCACTTGTAAAAGTCTATTTGACTTGGAAGAATATTTGTAACTACCACTAAACTCGTGGATTTTGTTAGATGGAAAAACCACAACTTTATTTGGAGAGAATATCCCTAGATTAGAGGATCATTTTTTAATGAGAGCAAATGAAGAATTCAAATTCAAAATTCAAATGACTTATCTATAAAAGATGATGGAAAAACTCACGGGATAGGAGACTTCAATTTCGAGTTTCTTTTGACTACATTGTAAGAGAGTGAGGCTCACATCATAGCCTACACTACTCACTATCATTAGGCACTGATTATCATGCCAATGATCTTGTACAACATTGTCTTCTAATACAATAGATGAATACTTTTCATCTATGGTCTCTTTGTCATAGTTACTCAAAATAGTCAATTTGTACTGCTCATATCTCAGTCATTTCTTTACCATTTTCAATGTTCTATAGCTTATTGGAATCTCCTCTAAGTCCTCTATATGCTAAAAAATTTTGAAGATAATATATTTAGCAGATTTGGAGAAAAGCTCTTTGAAGTACCTACTGGTCAAACTCTGTAGAGGTCCTAAAAAATCAGGGGTAATGATTTGATTGCTAAATTGATTGCTCTGTGTATAGTGCATCATTTTAAGTGTTTCCACTTGGAATCATTAGCGCATTAAGCTAATTTGATATCTCCAAAAGGAATTTTCTAATTCCTATTGTACTAGAAGCACTGAGCTTATCAAGCACCAGGTGTGTGAACAAAAATAGAAGGTTTTCATTGATCCTTCAACTTGGAAGTAGTCTATTTTGGTTAAATCATTTCTCACATCATTTCCAAAGTACATAGGCACTTGTTTAGTGTCATTGGAAAGCTAAGAGGGCCTACAACTCAACTCTGAAGCAAAAAGGGGCTGGTACAAAGCAGGGATTGGCAGTACCTACTCATTTCTTGGAGTGTCCATCCATCTTTCCCAACAGAACATGAACATAACATAAGAGTATAACAATATAGATGAACTGCACTGGAATCAATCGACAGGCACACTGCCCAAACGCACAGTCTGGCGACACGCCGTCTCTCTCTTCCACATGCCTCTTCTATTATCAAAATTTTACAATGATTGCGCTACATCCTTTCGATGTGCGCCTTTTCCTAATTACATTTTTCCATGAAATATAATTACATTCCTTTATGGTGACCTAACACTGGCATGCACAATGGATTCGAACCCAGAAGGTTGTTTTACAAAAAGTTAAGAGTCATCAATGATTCCTTGAATATGAACCTAAAGCGTGCATGACAGCCTTCTTATCCATCACTGCTTGTTTGAGTTGAGCAATCTCTGCATCTTGAGCCGTAATAATATCATCTTTTTCTGCCACCTGTCCCTATAAAACTATTATATGATTCTGTAATAGATTGGCATCTACTTTGATTGCCAGAATCTCTTCCTGGAGTGGTGCAATGTCTGCTTCCAACAAGTCGACCTTTGCTTGATATTCGATACAGAGGGATTGATGAGCATCATGGAGCTGATGAGGGAGTTGCTTAGATAGGTGGATGAGAAAATCACCAATTTGGGCTAACTGGGCAAAGGCATCGGGTACTATAAAGGTTGATATGGGTCGAGAGGGGTTGACAAAAACTGTGGCGGAAGAGGAAGGGGGGGAGTAATCAGGAGAAGAGGGAATAGATTGAGAATGGGAGACAACCACCAAATGATGAGGTGAGGGAGGAGGACTAGGAGGTAAGGGCACCTTAGACGGGGAAGGGGGAGGTGTCACTAGAGGTTTGGTATGGGTACCTTGAGTCGTAGTGTTCGGTGAGGAAGGATGCATAGTGGATGTCACCGTATCTTGTTGAGCGTCCAGATGAATGAGAGAATCCTCATTCTACGTTTGATCAATTTGGTTAAGAGTTTCCACGTCTGTTTCCGATGCTTTATCAGGAGTCTCCTGCTATTGCTGATCGATCGTAACAAGAGGTTGAACATCTTCCATGAGAGTGTCCTTATCAGTTTGACCCTTAGGAGATGGTGGGGCAGAAAAGACCTGCACTGATGAAGCTGTGTCCTACAGAAGTGCTATAGCAGAAGAGGGTTGTATGTGACTCTGTGAGGGACTGATTTTCCTACGCTTCCCCCAAAAAAATTGCAGAAGATCATCATTATCATCATCAACCCCCATGACTTGTTCTGATTCTTTGTGGAAGAGGAGGGTGTTCGTCGGAGGAGGCTAAACATGTTGAACAACAAGAAGGAGAAAAGAGAGAAGATGAGGAAGATGGGTCCGAGGAATATCACCTTTGGCTATCTGTCGTGAGATTGCCTAACATTCATGGTGGATTCTCCAGAAGAAGAATAACACCCAATTAGCTGACTCTCGGGTAGCAACGTCAATCATGGAATAAAATGGTCAAGATATCCCATACGTGCGTTTCTGTAGATTGAGGACAACAACCAAAAGTGCAGAGCATTCCGGTTTGGGTCGACAAAGGATAGCAAACTCATTAGAAGATTGGCAAGGAAATAACTACTTCATCGTCGCCATAGGAAGCAGAGGGACATCCAAACTTCCATCTTGAGGTAGATGGAGTCCTTCAACCACAGTATTCAGAGTAACAATGACGCGTGCATTTAGGCAAGTAATAGGCCAGCATGTCTCCGTCTGGGGGGTATCGGCAATAGTGGCAATGACTTGAGCGAAGTAGGGATGACATTCGATTGAATGCCAAGGCAACTCGACGAACGCCAATAAACTGCAGGCATGCAAGAAATCACTCAAGTCAGGAGATAAATCAGCACGGAAGGTGGTAATATTAGCCAGAGCTTCCATGGCAGTTGACATAAGGCAAATGTGCAACAATATGTAAAGAATACATAGAGTGCAAGTACACAATAGGGAAAAAGAGGATGAAGATCTTGGTTAAGTAAGAACGCAGAATGGAAGCATGGGTAGAAAACACAATCATCACCAATGGATGGAAACATGCATGCATAATGATGACATTCGCGCATGAAGGAATTCCCAAGCAATGTCACGCTGCATAGTGGGCCACCATAATCGACTATAGGATTTTTCGGTATGTAAGATCTACCAAAAAAATGACCATCGAACGGAGCAGAATGAGCCATTTCAATGATCGAAGAAACTTCATGTGGTGGAATACAACATAAAAGCGCACCAGATGGATCCATATAATATAACTATCCCACAATTATCCAAAATCGATGACTATACATGGCCAATTTACGAGGAGCAGAAGTGGAAGTATTAGTCAGGGAACATCCACTGGTTAGAAAAATCATGAGGGTATCATCGTACAACAGTGCCACAAGAAGCACCTAGGAATCATCTTGAACCGAATCAGTCGCATAGATAGCAGGAGTGGTATCATCAATACCACCGGGGAGTTCATCGGAATCCAACCGAGATAGAAAATCAGCAAGAGCATGTGCTGACCTCGGACGATGTACAACTTCATAATCAAATTCTTACATCAACAACACCCACCTAGCTAATCTGCCCCCTAAATGTTGGTGGCGGACAAGATAAACCAGAGCCGCATGATCCACATGAAAGGTAAATGAAAATCCCAATAAATAATGCCGGAATCTCTTCACCAAATAAACCAAACCCAAACATTCGCATTCAGTTACTGAATAATTTCGTTCAGTAGTGGCTAATCATTGACTAGCATAATAAATAGGGCGAAACCACTTGTCCTGTTGCTTCATTAACACACTGCCGATTGCTATGTCAGATGCATCCACAAAAACATGGAACGGGAGTTTCCAGTTCGGTGCTTGTAGAATAGGAACCTGCGTTAAGAGTGTTTTCAGACGATCAAATGAAAGTTGGCATTCCTCAGTCCACGGAAACTGTGGAGGATTACTAGTAATTAGCCGATCCAGTGGTATAGCCACATGAGCAAGCCACCAAAGATGTCATCCATGCCAGTGTATTTGTCCAAGGAATCTCATAACTTCCTTTGGTGTCGTAGAGGCAGGTGCATTCAACACTGCTTTCACTTTATCAGGCTCCACTTGAATGCCTTGTTGCAAAATAATATGACCAAGCAATTTTCCACAGGAAACTGAAAAGACCGATTTGTTGGAATTTAAGCACAAACAGAACTCCTGACACTTAGAAAAGTAGCAACGTAGGTGATAGAGGTGAGCTGATGCATCACCAGATAATGAAAAATCATCCAAATGCACCTGCATAAACGTAGTTAAGTAGAGAGAGAATATTTCATGCATGCATCATTGAAAGGTACTAGGAGCATTGCAGAGACCAAACCACATCACCGTACAAGCATGTGCACCCCAATTCGTAATGAACGGAGTCTTTGGGATATCCATTTCAGCCATGCGCACTTGATTATAGCCACTATAACCATCCAAGAAGGAATACATTTCTTGTCCAACAACATCATCTAGCATCATGTCCAAAAAGGAAAGTGGAAAGGGATTAGGCACTGTCACTGCATTCAACTTCTGGTAATCTACACAAATACGCAATTGCTTGTTTTTCTTTGGAACAATAACAATAGGAGAGATCCATTCAACATGCTCAATGGGAACAATGAAGCCTACTTTCAATAGCCGATCCAATTCAAGTTTCACTTGAGTAGCATACTTGGGATACATTCGGTAATTGAGTTGTTTAATTGGCCGCACATCCGATTTCAGTAGCACATGGTGTTGATAAATGCGAGGGTCCAATCCTTTCATATCGTGATAATCCCACACGAATACATCAACGAATTCTTTTAGCAACTGTAGTAAATCGTTTTGAAAAGTTTTCAGTAGCCGAGCCTTAAGTTTAACCTATCGTGGATTAGTCTCATTTCCCAAATTACAAGTGATTAGTTGATCTTGTGGTACATAAAACGGTTGGGGCATGGAGATATCCTCAGATGGATGGAATAATTGTTGTAGATTCATGGCATTCAAGACCTGATCCGGAACTGGATCCATTCCTTCGGTAAGCGGAACTACCATACAAGCGGTCGGAGTCCAATTATCCATAATGGTTTGTAAATCAACTGTACCCAGTGCTAGCAAATCTTGGTTAGCATTTAGGAAAGCTTCCTCTTCATCATCTGAAAGTCCATCCAACATATGCATAGGTTTGGCAACATAAGGGCGAGCATGAAGGTCACAAGGCTTCATCTCATCCAAGGGTACCACATATTTCCAATGATTGTTTTTGAAAATAAGTTCATGTGAAGACCAATCTTGTAACACTTTTGCTTGTTTCAACTAGGGCCTCCCGAATAGTAAGTTGTAATCCAGACTTGATTAAGGTAATTCCAAAACAAAAAAAGTCATTTTGAACACCGCTCCCTAGAGGGTAATGGGTATATCATGCACCAAACCCACTGGATGTACCCTAGATTGATCAACGATTCTTACAAAAAATTGGACGTGTTCAATTTGAGTCCACCCTAACCTTTTACAAAGTGCGGCTATAGCAATATTCACACCGGAGCCTCCCTCAATTAATACTTGAGTAATTTTGTGGTTTTTATACCATACCGTAATTAAAGGAACAACATGGTCCACCATAGAATCAAGTTCCAGACTAAAAGTTGCTGTAGCAGGTGTACACGAAGATCGTGGATTGATTTATTGCTGAAATTATTGTCTAGTATTCCTAGGACCAAGGCTAACAGTTGCCCCAATGGTATCGTGAGATGCCTTCAATAAAACATTCCACATAGAGTCCAGATTTGATGTACTCGGTACCGAGTCCGGTGGACTCTCCAATGACAACTTGACCGGATTCATATCTTTCGGTGATGTATTTGGCATGTTTGCTGGACCACTGGTACCAGATCGGGGAAAACAATTGGTTCTTGACTGGCCCACGTACTAGCTTTAGTAAAAATTCTCTATTGTTCTCGAATGCTTGGCTCAAAAATCTCGACAGCTGGTTGCAACTTCTTACCGGACCATCTTTGAACTACTCTTGCTTGGGTATCCACTATTGAAATATATACCATATTTGCCATTGGATGTTGTCGTTCTTTTATTCGCTTATCATACTCGGTTGCTTCTTTGCAATATCTGCGTATATGTCCAATTTTGCCACAAAAATGGCATCTTGGTGGTGGAAGAGACACACCTTCACCCGATTGGCCCGAGTTCCACTAGGTCTGTCTAAAATTATGCGGTCGTGCTCCCCGGTAGGTTTTGTAACTTTGATAAGAGGTATTTCTCAAATGCGGTGGTCATGGTGGGTAGCCGATCTCCCTGCTCCTGTATTATGGCATTTACGATCGGTCTGGTCTGCACTTTGGCATTATATGGACACGTTTTGGTGGAATGACTCGTCATATTACAAATAGCACAATACATTTGATTTAATGCACATGCTGAAGTGGTGTATCCTTGGTTCTTACATTTGGTGCAATACACCTGTTTCAGTGGATCCTCACTCGTGCTCTTGGATGCCTTTAGCCAATCCAAATCTTTAGTAAAACCACCAACTTTATGCTCCAACTGCAATGCCATGGCTATGATTGCATCCAAGGGCATACTGCTCACACATCCTATAATCATAACTTGTTTGAGTTGAGGGTTTAATAAATTAATGAACCACTGGGTAATCACATCATCTGGTAGGTTAGCATGCACCGGTGGAAGCTACCATAGATGAGTGCGGAATAAAGTTGCATACACTTGCACATTCTGATGTGGTTTCTGTGTTTTGTAAATAATCAAAGATCTCAACCGCATATTTCTTTAACCAAAAACGTTTTAAGAAGGCATCCTTAACATCGCCATATTGACCGAAATGATTAATATCATATTCGGTTAACTAGCGGGCAACTTCATTAACAAGAGTGTATTGGAACACTATAGCCTTATATGCCGGATCTGCTGGATAGTTGAGTACAACATAATTAATTTCAAAAGTACACACATGAGCATCAGGATCATCACCTGGGAATCCACCAAATTTCATATACATACCTCCAACATGTACTCATCATGGGGGTATGATCTACTGCTATTGTTGATGTTGCTATTGTTGGTGTTGCTATTGTTGCTGTTGATGTTTTTGTTGTTGATGTTGTTGCTGTTGATGTTGTTGCTGTTGACCATTCATGTTGTTTAAATCAGGAGGAAGTATCACTTTAGAATGGTTTGAACAAGTTGATGCTAATTGCTTCTGTGTTGTCTCGCCACCTTGCAAATTCTCCGTTAATATGATATCATTGAGTCAATCACACACGTCTAAACTCAATTGCCATTCCTCGCATTTAGCTTCTAAGGTAAAGTATGTGTGTCTATGCATGTAAGTATGTATGTATGCATATCCATATGCATTATGTATGCATATGTATGTGTATGTATGCATGCATGTGTATGTGTGTGTGTCTCATTAGGTGTGTGTGTATGCATATATATGTGTGTATGTGTGTGTGTCTCTCTCTACGTGTGTGTGTGTGTCTATGTGTGTATATGCATGTGTGTGTATGCATGTAACCATGTATGTATGCATATGCATGTGCATTATGTATGCATATGTATGCATGTGTGTGTATGTGTGTGTGTATGCCTCTCTACATGTGTGTGTATGTCTCTACGTGTGTGTATGTGTATGCATATGTATGCATGTATATGCATGTGTGTGTATGTCTCTCTACATGTGTGTGTGTGTATGCATATATGTGTGTGTATGTGTGTATGTGTGTGTATGTGTGTGTGTATATGTGTATGTGTGTATGTGTGTGTGTCTATGTGTGCATATACATGCGTATCTATATATATGTGTCTGTATGCATGTGTATGTGTGTCTGTAAATGTGTCTGGATGTGTGTGTGTGTAATTGTGTATGTGTCTATGAGTGTGTATGTGTTTATGTGTGTGTATGTGTCTATGTGTGTGTATGTGTCTATGTGTGTATGTGTATGCATGTATGTATGCATATGCATGTATGTATGCATATGCATGCATTATGTATGCATATGTGTGTGTATGCATGTAAGTATGTATGTATGCATATGCATATGTATTATGTGTGTATGTGTCTATGTATGTATGTATGTGTGTGTGTATGTGTGTGTATGTGTGTGTGTATGTGTGTGTATGCATGTGTATGTGTGTGTAAATCTGTGTGTATATGTGTGTGTATGTGTGTTTATCTGTGTGTATGTGTGTGTGTATGTGTCTATGTTTATGCATGTATCTATGCATATGCATGTGCATTATGCATGCATATATGTGTGTGTATGCATGTAAGTATGTATGTATGCATATATGTGTGTGTATGTGTATGTGTGTATGCATGTGTATGTGTGTGTATGCATATATGTGTGTGTATGTGTATGTGTGTATGCATGTGTATGTGTGTGTATGCATGTAAACATGTATGTATGCATATGCATATGCATTATGTATCCATATGTATGCATGTGTGTGTATGCATGTAAGTATGCATATGCATATGCATTGTGTATGCATATGTATGCATGTGTGTGTATGTGTGTGTATGCATATATATGTGTGTATGTGTATGTGTGTATGCATGTGTATGTGTGTGTATGCATGTAAGCATGTATGTATGCATATGCATGTGCATTATGTATGCATGTGTGTGTATGTGTGTGTATGCATGTAAGTGTGTATATATGCATATGCATTATGTATGCATATGTATGCATGTATGTGCACGTGTATGTCTCTTTACGTGTGTGTATGCATATATATGTGTGCATGTGTATGTGTGTATGTGTGTGTAGCCTCTCCAAGAGTGACATGCCAAAGTAGCAGACTAGTGGAGGGGCTGAAAAAGTGTGAAAATGTGATTTTTAGAGTGCCCAAAAGCATTCTTCCATCAAGCAAATCCTAGAATTCTCTCCATAACATTAGAGAGTAATATATGAAGATTCTTGGGCCTTATTTCACCTTTCCAAATCCTCCCTTATTGCATGCTAATTTGCTCCCCAAAGAGGCCTAAATCAAGATTTTTACATTCATTCAAAAAGTTAAATGGGAGATTTATTAAGCTTCTAATGCACTCCTAATGTGGATTTTTCTTGGATTTTCTCATTCTCCATGGTAATACCTACATTATACTTCATGTATATATGCATTAATCCATGGGAAGCCTCTTAAATAGTCTCTTTTCTTACTCCCAAAAGTGGGGCTTAACAAAAATGAACATGTGATTTTTTTCCAAAAACTGTCAGAAGAGAGTTTTTGAGGAAGTAAAATGAATCTAATAATTCCATTATGAAGTCGATATAACATACTCTCAATGTATATAATTTTTTCCATCCATCCATACATAATGCACGTCTTTTTCCCTCCTCTAAAGTGGGAATTTATAAAATTAAGGTGTTGAAATATTTTCTCAAATAGTGAGGGAAGGGGGTCCTATGGAGCTTCAAACTCCCATCGTACAGAGCCAATTTTTGCATCTCTTGATTTTATATGGAATTCAATACAGTAAACTTTTTAGGTATGCATGATCTTTACTACGAAATTAGGAAACTTCTCGCTTCATGTCCCTTTCCCAAAATGGCTGCTAATAAAAAATAGCACCTCTAAATTATGAAAAAATCATGCACATAGCTACTTTGGAGATACCTAAAGTCTATGATTTTTTTGTAATTTTAGGGAATCCTCAATGCTTGATGGGATTATACATCTCATACTCCCCACATTCATAATTTTCCCTCCAAATTGGTTATCGAAACCCATTCTTTTCTTCCTCTAGAATTGAGGATTGATAGAAATTCAAATTCAATACATCTTTAGAATAAGGATGTTGTCCTTTTCTCCTCTCCGAATGTAAGTGCCATACATGGACCCTCGTGGGTGTGCCCCAGGAATAAAACATTAATGGGCTCAAGGGAGCAAGAGAAAGGAATTTCTCCTCTTCTTCATGGGCTCAAGAAATTTTACTCTCCCTCTCCAATGTTCGCAATTGCGCTGCGCTTACGAGTTGAAACAATCGCTTGCAGAATTGTTGTTTTATCCAATTTCTATCTTATTGTCTATCTCTGGCTCTGTTTCTCTCTTTCCACCTCTTTCGCTCTTTGAATTATCTCTCTCTCTCTCTCTCTCTCTTTATTGCAGGTTATTCAAGAAGCTAACCAAGCAAAAAATATGGCTAACTATTGTAAGTACAATTTCCATTCTTTGTATATCATTTGAATTGTGTTATTTTCATTAGTTAGCATACTGACACTTATTGATATGCACATATACACTTATACATGATGAAGATGCACGTTCACATATATACACATGCACATACACACACATATATACACACACATATATACACACACATATATACACACACATATATACACACACATACATGTGCACATACACTTAGACATACACACACATACACATGCATATGCACAAACATTTCTACAATCACATAAAAAAGACTTGCATGCATGCATTATTGCATATATATATATATATATATATATATATATATATATATATATATATATATATATATATATATATATATATATATATATATGTGTGTGTGTGTGTGTGTGTGTGTATATATATACACACACACACACACACATATATCTATATATATATATATATATATATATATATATATATATATATATATATATATATATATATATATATATATATATATATATATATATACACACATACACACATTAACATATACTTAAATACATGTATATGCACATCCACATGCATGCACATGGGTCCAATGGAAATGCATCCGCATGCACATGCATGCTTCATACATATACACATGCATATACATACACTTGTATATGTTTATACATATACACATACATATGCATATATGTATATATACACACACATGCACATATATACACACATATAAACTTTTCATTACTTAATACCATACACACAATTCAAAACATAACTGAAACCAACAATATATAGATTAAATAAATAAATAAATAAATAAATAAATAAATAAATATATATATATATATCAATGTAAATACATATCCAATGTCATAATCAAGAATCCTAATCATCATCATCATGATCATGATCATCATCATCAACATCATGATCATCCTCATCCTCATCATCACGATCATCCACATGATCTGATGTATTTGTGTGAGCACTTTGTGACGATCGATATCGTCCCTCCTGTGTCTGTCTCTCCACCTCATCCATATCTACCTCTGCATAATACTCGTGTATTACATATAACAAACATAAATAAGTAAAACAATTAAAACATCCATAAAAACAAAAAAATTATATAAAATTAAATAATACTCACAAAGGCATCCGGATAATCTCGCATATACTCGATCAAATGGCGATATCCAAAATGTGTAGCATACTCGATCTCATGTTTTGTAGGATATTGGCCATAATCCTTTCACTAGATTGAAACAAATAAAAAAGATTAGTTTCTTGCATTTTAACTAAAATAAAAAATATACTCACAAATACACATATACTTACAAATGTAGCTACAAAAACATGATGGCCCATTTGGCCTAGGTGCGATGTGTGGCCCGACTCAACTATCTTCTTTGCAGCAGCCTGTTTATTTAAAGAAAAAAGAAATACATAAATTAAATGTAAAAAATTAATAAAATATATGAAAATTATAAATATAAACTATTGATTTGTATACCTTCTACTGAGGAAATGACTCCTGAAGATGTAGCTGCCTATGAAAAAACTACCACGTTTTAGGTGGTATGTTAGGTCGCCTCTTATTCTTTTCCACCATACAATATCTCCTGTTAATTTAATCTCAAATAGAAAAAAAGAATCTGAATACATACACATATATACACACACATACACATACAAATACCCACTACACATATACATGCAAACATATACACATACATATATGCATACATATACACATATACATACATATGACATAAACACACATATACATATCCACATATATATGTACACACATACACATGCATGCATATACATTCATTCATACAAAATACATGCATTTATCTCATAATAATGTGTATTTGTGTATATGTGAATATGTGTGTATGTGTAAATGTCTATATGTGAATATGTGTGTATCTATAAATATGTATATGTGAATGTTTATGTATGTAAATAATCAGATTATTAATATCAAATACCATTATTTGTAGATTCCGATCAATCAGATGGAGCTCCACCACCGCCTCTTAATCGTGCAAGGACTATATACTGTAAGTATATCAAACTTTTAATTTTAAATATATTTGATAGATACATAACTGATATATTTTTTTGTTTCTTGTTATAATCAGATTTTGATCAATCAGAGGACACTCCACCACCTCCTACCCATGCAACGACTTCACATGTGTCCTCCAATAGGAATTATGATGAATTTTACTATCAAGAGCATATTATATGTTGGTGTAACTCTTGCTATAGCACGTATCAAAGACCACGATTGGAATGTATTGAACATGAGGCAGAGTATGGTACTTTTGAGTGTGCACCATCACCTGGTCAACGTGGTAATGCTTGGGTATGTATTTTTTCTATAAGTTGATGTCATTATTTTATTTAAAAACCATATACAAAATCAAATTATTGTTGATATACAGGAATACTTGCTTGATGATGATGATGATGATATTAATTCTCATAATGTTAATACACCTCGTACACGTCATGGACTTGCTATTCATCAATTACAAGCAGAGCTTTCTAGAAATCCTCTACCTCCTGGTTTAGAGACTGAAACGACTGGAGATTATCCATTGCCAGCTCCTGATCGTTCTCTAGTACAAACATATGATAGAAGAAGAAATGGAGGATGGAATAGAGGACCACTTCCTTTAGATGGAGAGGTTTTCAACTGTTGGGGTAATCGCTATATGATTGCTCCATCCACTATTACTAATGCTGGTTGTGGTCTCTTTATTGTAGAGGATTTGTATGTGACTCTGAACTCTGAAGTCACTCTTATGTCATTTTGTGCTCCTATATATGGATGGGGAGATTGACATCGACTTGCACATTATGTTCAAAGCATGAGTACTTATGGAATTTGCTTGAATGCAACATCCCTTACTAGTAGAAGGATTTCACATTCAGAAAATGAAAGATTATATATTGATGGAAGACCTTACATGCATGGAAGACCTAATTGCACATTTGAGGAGCGTGAAAATAGTCATGAATCACCATACATGAGTAGAGATGTACCAAGATACATAGTTGTCCATTACATGCTGGTGATGAATTATTAGTGAATTATGGATGGCGTAGACCTCCAAGAGCACCTTTTAGCTAGAGAGAAAATGAAAATTTTATATCCATATTTAATAACTTATATATATTTAATTTTATGTTTAAAGTTTACTTTTTATTCTTTTATGGAATACTAATGATTTTTATTCATGTGTGTAGATTCCAATGTTTGATGTTGATGATATTCCTCCACACCATTCACAATTTCCAGTAAGACCTCATTTATCAGAAGCTTCTATGAGGAGGCTACACAAAAGTGATCCTGTTGGAATATGTAAGGTTGAAAGATCTAGATTCAAAAGAAGATAAAGTACAAGATTTGTGCGACAATGATGAAGATGACGGCATGACATATTTTATTGAGAATTGGTATCAAAATGACAGTAAGAGCATTAATATTTCTAAAAATGAGAAATATCTTCGAGAGGACTGTCTAAAGCATGTATATGAAGGAAGTCGTTTGACACGACTAAGTGTGAGCTTACTTATTCTCAATCTTCAAAATCATTTTGGATGGAGTAATGTATCTGTTTTGGCACTATTAAGGTATAATTTTCAATTTTCTACCTATTTATATATATACATATAAATACATGCATATATAGACATACACATAATTATACATGAATGCATACACACATATAAACATACACACACATGTACACACATACACATGTTATGAGAGTAAGTTCAAATTATACATACCTGTATCGAATGAAGATGTTTTGTCCATCTAGCCTTTAGAATTGTCCACCCAACCTTTAGAATCTTCCTGACACATCTGTTTCTCCTATTCTAGTCGGCCTAATATCTGTGTTGCTAACTCTTTTAAGAACTTTGCATACAAATATTAAGTATCAGTTAGCTATGGAGGTTTTAGGTCATTAGGAAAATGGGAGGACCAAATTTATCTTGAAGATTTTGAAGGATGGAAAAATAATTTTAAAGGATAGGTGGAAAGAAAGCGTCCATTCAATGCAGGTTTTTATTCTTACTTTAGCTAAGGTAAGAACAAGAACTTGCATTGAATGGAAACTTTGTCTTCCCATCCTTTAAAACTATTCATGCATCTTTCAAAATCTTCAAGATAAATTTGGTCCTCCTATTTTCCAAATGACCTAATACCCCCATAACTAACTAATATTTTATATTTGTAAACAAATATGTAAGCCTTAGTTAGCAAGGCAGGTAATAGATTGACTATAAAATGGGAGACAACCAGATGATTCAGTGGTTTAGATATCTATATGAGAGTCTACAAACCACAATAAACAAAAAGAAAATAAGAAATGAAATCAAATATACACAGCTAGACATGGATACATACACATACATACATACACATATATATACACATAAACATACATATACATATGTTATGAGAGTAAAGTCAAGTTATACATTCCTATATGGAATGAAGATATTTTGTCCATCTAATCTTTGGAATTGTCCGCCCAACCTTTAGAATCTTCCTGACACATCTCCTTCTCCTATTCTAGTCAACCTAGAACCTGCGCTGCTAACTCTTTTATGAACGTTGCATACAAATATTAAGCGTGAGTTAGCTATGGAGGTATTAAGTTGTTTAAAAAATAGGAGAAGTAAATTTACTTCAAAGAATTCGAAGGATGGAATAATAATTTTAAAGGATGGCAGATACAAAGTGTCCATTCAGTGCAGGTTTTTGTTTTTACCTTAGCTATGGTAAGAACAAGAACTTGCATTAAATTAACACTTCATGTCCACCCATACTTAAGAGTTATTCATCCATTTTTCAAAATCGTCAAGAGAAATTTGCTTGTCTTATTTTGAAACAACCTAATACCTCCATAGTTAACTGATACTTGATCCTTGTAAACAAATATGTAAGTCTTAGTTAGCAAGGCAGGTAATAGATTGACTATAAAATGGGAGACAACCAAACGATTCAGTGGTCTAGATATGAAAGTCTACAAACCACAATATACAAAAAAAAACAAAATCAAATATACACAACTACACATGCATACATACATACATACACATTCATACATATATACACATATATACATACACATATATACACACATACACATACATATATGCATACACATACACATACACATACACATACATATATATACATACATATACACCTATAAAACACATATACACATACGCATATGTATATGCATGCACATGCATATACACATCCACATACACATACACATAAGCATACACATATATAAAATTATATGCGTATATACATGTGTATTTATTTATTTATTTTTATTAATAGGTCTTTTTTTTATGAACTTATAGGTTATTATCTAAAAAGTTTTTACCAAGTCAGACTTCCTACCTCACATGATGAAATGAAGAAGATAATCAACAATCTTGGTATATATTATCAATGTATACATGCATGTCCTAATGATTGTAATTTATATAGAGGTGAATATGCATAATCTTTGACATGTCCAAAATGTCAATCTCCTCGATATAAAGACGAAGAAGGTAAAATCCCAAAAAAGGTATTGAGACATTTTCCATTGGCTCCACGGATTAGACATGTTTCAAAGCCCCGAATTATCAAAGCTTTTGACATGGGGACATGATCATAAAAGTATCGATGGAATAATCAGAATTCCTCATGATAGTGTTGATTTTTAGCATATTGATTCTACATGGCCTGAATTTGCACAAAATCCATTGAATCTAAAGTTAATAGTTGCATTAGATGGGGTTAATCCATTCTCCATGAAATCCAGTAAATGGTCAACATGGCCAGTGGTAGTCATAAACTACAATCTTCTGCCATATCTTAGCATTAAAAAGGAACATTTAATGCTTTCACTTTCAATCCTTGGAAAAATACAAGTTAAAGATATGAATATATATCTTGCTCCTCTCATTGATGATCTCTAAGAGTTATGGAGAGGTATTAATGTCATTGATGTATCGAAAAGAATCAATGAAAGACATATTACGGTTCGTGGTATTGTGGTTTGGACTATTCACGATTGTCTAGGATATGGTGTTTGTTCAGGTATTGATGTAATTTTTTTATTCAATATGCATACAAATAAATGTGAGTTAATCTAATTATATTTTTATCGTTTTCATGATGCAGGAATATCTACTAAGGGTTATAAAGCTTCTCCATATTGTGGTGATTGGTTGAGATCAACCTATAGTAAGAATCTCAACAAAAATATTTGTCTTTGACATCGATGATTCTTGCCTGATGATCATCCATTAAGATCTAAAAGAGAAGCGATACATTTTAATGGAAAGCTTGAAACAAGTCAGTGTCCAAAACCTATGATGCCTATGGATTGGTATAAAAAATGGACACATGGACCTCTAATAGATCCAGAATCAGAAATCTTCAGTGATGATGAAGATAATGAGAATGTGAAGAGAGATAAAGGAAAATCGGCACTCGCAAAGAAGATATCAATATGGTATTCTTTGGAGTATTGGAAAGAGTTAAAAGTATGTCATCTTCTTGATCCTATGCATATATTCAAGAATATTGGTTATTCACTATGGCAACATCTTCTTGGACTAAAAGATACCATAGCATCAAGGAATGATTTGAAAGATCAAAACTCAAATCCAAAGTTATGGCCAGTTTTTGATAGACATCGACACAAAATGACTTATGCAGCTACTCCTTGGGTACTTACAACAAAAGAGATACAGACTATGAAAAATAAGATTCAATTGATTTGGACTCCTACAAGATACATTCCAAAACATGTTTACTATGGATGAGAATAGCTTATCTGGGTTAAAGACTTATGAATAGCATAAATTTTTGAAACATATTTTACCTTTGGTTATTGATGGATGTACAGCAAAAGGAGTACAAGATGTGATCTATCCTCTTGGATCACTTATAAGGTAGTTATGATACTTTTATATTTAATATATATGAATATTTGATATCTTTTATTTTTGAAATAACTTCTTTATAATATTTTTAATGATATGTATAGGTGGATTACATCAAAAGAGATTTATGGGAATATTAAAAGGTTATGTGAGACAAAGAGCGAAACCAAAAGGATCCATGGCAAAGGGTTGGATGCTTGAAGAGTGCATGTATTATGTTAGTGAGTACCTTGAAAGAGTTCATGAAGAAGCTCCACGTGCATGGACCAACGAGTCTTCTTCAAAAATAACAGATGAGGTATTATTAGGTAAGGGAGTTCCATTTTTATTTACATTTCAAGAAAAAAAATGATGTTTCTACTTTTGTGGCATGTAATACCAAATGCATGCAAGCATTCATTAGTGAGTACGAACATGAAATTCAAAATCTCCAAAGTAAAAGGCGAAGAAACAAAATATATAGACGTAATATCGATAATAATGAGACTACAAATATATCCTCTTTCACAGATTGGCTATATGATCGTTTGCAACGCGCCAACACAAATAATGAAGAAATCTCAGATGAGCAGAGAGAGTTCATGATAGGTTAAGAACGAAAAGTAATTTTATTTTAATAATATTTTGTTTTTTATATACGTGTATTAGTTTCTATTTACTAATTTAATTTCTTTTGAAGGCTCGAATGTTCACTAATATGTGGGATTTTGGACAACATATTAGAATCAAAGTCATTGATTCTTTACGTAAAACAGAGGATTCTAGTATTGTTGCTTCTTTCAATCAACTATCACCTCTCTAGCTCAAGACATGAACCTTATAGATGGCAAACTTGGTTATATCATTTCATACATTCAAATAGGTAGAAAAAAGTTTATATATTTTATGATAGAGTTAATTATTTTTTTAAGCACCTAATAATGGATTTTTGTTTTTATGTATTTTGATAGGTCATTTTGAAGGTTCGCTGGTTTCAATTGAGTGTAAAGGTAGTAATTCCACATTAAGAAAGGAATTATTTGGGTTTTGGGCAATTGATTCTTCCAAGGTAATGCGATCTACTAAAGAACCATATATTCTTCCTGGGCATATTGAACAAGAATTTTTTTATAAAAAACCCAGATGCTCACCCTTGGTGGCAAGTCATTCATGTTCAACCTAGAGGTAGGTCATTGTTTGAACAGTTTATTGTTAGAGAGATCAAAGAAAGTCCTCTTGATGATTCACCATCAGATACTGATACATCAACATCTGAAAGAGAAATTGGAATCATTATACATGATAATGATACTAATCTTTTTGATGAAGAGAATAATACTCTACATGCTGATTCTACTAATGATGAAGAGGAATTACTAGAAATTGATATTAATCCATCAATAGATGATGTGAGTCATGAGAACATAGATTTAACAATAGAAGAAATAAATGAAATCATTAAGGATAATAAAGATGAGACTATATTGATGTCTTACCAAAATGATGGAAATAATGAAAACATATGAGCAGATTAGATAGTAAATTCTACTCTAGTCATCGATCAATAACTTGAAGCTTCTGAATGGATATCAGATAATAGATTCTTCTTTATTCAATTAGAATATCGATAAACCCCACTAGAGAGATGAAACCATGTTCTTTGAAGTTAGAACATGAAGCTCGGGGGTATGCCTAATTATTTTTATATATAGCTTTATCTTCGAGGAGAAAATTTTTCTCATGTATGTATGCATATGTGTGTGTATTCATGTGTATTATATGTATACATGTGTTAGTATGCATATATATGTGTTTCATGTATATGTATGTGTGGGCATGTGTGTGATATATGTATACATGTGTTAGTATGCAAACGTGTATATATGCATATGCATTTGTGTAATATATTCATGTAATATATGCAAATGTTTATAATTGTGTATGCATGTATAAGTATAGATGTGTGCATGTAGGCATGTATATGTGATGTGCACATGTATATATGTATATATGTATATATGTATATATGTATATGTGTCTATGTGTAAATGTGTACATGTAAATATGGCATGTATATATATTTATGTGTGCATATAGGCATGTATGTGTGATACATAATGTATCTACTCCATTTTATATTTATATATGTGTATCTACATGATGTGTATATATCTTTATATATATTATGATCCTCGTTGATTCGAGTAGCTATATATAGAGGCATAAGGTTGGGAGGAGAGACATCTCTCTAGTAGGATATTCGGAGGAATAGATGCAATGTGTACATGTACTTTAATCATATGGCTAAAAGGCTGAATTAGAGTACCTAAATTAGGGTTTTTAAAATCCTAATATCAAAATTAGTGTATTTGAATTAGGTTTTTGAAATAGGATTTTTGAATTAGAATATTTATAATAGGGTTTTTGAATTAGGATATATATATATATATATATATATATATATATATATATATATATATATATATATATATATATATATATATATATATATATATTCATATATAGATATATAAGTATATATATATACATCCATATATATAGATATACATATAGATATATCAGTACATATATATATAAGTATATATATGTGTGTGTGTGTGTGCATGTGTGTGTATGTATGTGTATCTATATGTCCGTATGCATGTTGTGTGTATGTATGTGTATCTATATGTGTGTATGCATGTGTTGTGTGTGTGTATGCATGTGTATGTGTATATATGCATGTAAATATGATTATGTGAGTCTATGTGTGTGTACATATGATTATGTATGTGTATGTGTATGTGAGTATGTGTATGTGTCTACGTGTGTATTCATTATATGTGTGTAACAGCATGCATGTGTATGTGTGTGTAAAAATGTGCATGTATGTGTGTGTATGTATAAATGTGCATGTATGTCTATATGTGTGTAAATGTGCATGTATGATGTATATGTGTATGCGTGTATTTGTAGCTCTAGTCTCACTCTTTTCTCTCTCTCTCTCTCATATACATACATACATAAACACACATACTCATATCCACATATATACATAAAAGCAATGCGTAATGTGCATTATCCCTCTTTTTTATCCCTCTTTTCATGCTCACTACAAAAATAAAAAAAATCATGTAAATAAAACATAAGATATTTATTTCAATTTATATGTAAAATTTATACTTGCTTCCACTGTAAGTGGACAAGGCGCAGGTAAGAGTCGCATAATGCTCACATTCTTCTCTTGAACTCCAATCCATTCCCTATGTACACAATGTTCCCCTCTGGCTCTATATTGCACTCTAGCCCTAAGGCGCCTATGCATGTCTTCATAGGCACGTGTGCTCTAGTATCATGATCTGCAGGTGGTATAGGTGTCTTGAAAATAGATAGATAAAAATAAATAAAAATATGTGTTATAATATCATTAAAAAAATTTGTGAAAAAAACATACCTATGAGCAGATAGCTGTCTTCCTGCATGTGGAGCCATAGAAGAGCCCTCCTCTGTTTGCTAGGTAAGCATCTGGATCATATAATCCAGATCATCATTAGCCATCTCTGAGTACTCATGCATGAGGATCCATAGAGTATCAGGCATAACTCTTGCTCTCATAAGAATTTTCATGAGAGTGAGTTTTGCCTTTCTCTCTCTGCTAGGATCCAGAATACCTCTACATATAAACAAAATGGGTTAGAAATATATATGTACATATGTATGTGTGTATGTGTATGTAGGGGTATATGTGAGTGTGTGTATGCATGTAAGCATGTATGTATGCATATGCATGTGCATTATGTATGCAAATGTATGCATGTGTATGTATGTGTGTGTGTATGCATGTAAGTATGTATGTATGCATATGCACATGCATTATGTATGCATATGTATGCATGTATGTGTATGTGTGTGTAGGTTTCTCTATGTGTGTGTATGCATATATATGTGTGTATGTATCTATGTGTATGTCTATGCATATATGTGTGTGTATGTATCCATGTGTGTGTATGTGTGTGTGTCTATGTGTGTGTGTATCTATGTGTGTGCCTGTGTGTGTATATAGGTGTGTATCTATATATATGTGTCTATATGCATGTGTATGTATGTGTGTAAATGTGTGTGGATGTATGTGTGTATGTGTGTGTAAGTGTGTGTAAGTGTGTATGTGTCTATGTGTGTGTATATGTGCGTGTCTATGTGTGTATATACGTGTGTATCTGTATATATATGTCTATATGCATGTGTATGTGTGTGTGTAAATGTGTGTGTAAATGTGTGTGTAAGTGTGTATGTATCTATGTGTGTATGTGTGTGTGTGCATTATGTATGCATATGTATGCATGTGTGTGTATGTGTGTGTATGCATGTAAGTATGTATGTATGCATATGCATATGCATTATGTATACATATGCATATGCATTATGTATACATATGCATATGCATTATGTATACATATGCATATGCATTATGTATACATATGCATATGCATTATGTATACATATGCATATGCATTATGTATACATATGCATATGCATTATGTATACATATGCATATGCATTATGTATACATATGTATGCATGTATGTGTATGTGTGTGTATGTCTCTTTACGTGTGTGTATGCATATATATGTGTGTATGTGTGTGTGTCTTTCTCTACGTGTTTGTGTGTATGTGTGTTTGTGTGTATATGTATGTGTGTGTATGCATGCAAGCATGTGTGTGTATATCTCTCTACATGTGTGTGTATGCATATGTATGCATGTATGTGTATGTGTGTGTATGTCTCTCTACATGTGTGTGTATGCATATATGTGTGTATATGTGTCTATGTGTGTGTATGTGTGTGCATCTATGTGCATATGTGTGTGTGTGTGTCTATGTGTGTATATACATGTGTATCTATATATATATGTGTCTGCATGCATGTGTATGTGTGTGTAAATGTGTTTGGATGTGTGTGTGTAAGTGTGTATGTGTCTATGAGTGTGTATGTGTTCATGTGTGTGTATGTGTCTATGTGTGTATATGTATGCATGTATATATGCATATACATGTGCATTATGTATGCATATGTGTGTGTATGTGTGTATATGCATCTAAGTATGTATGTATGAATGTGCATATGCATTATATGTGTATGTGTATATGCATCTAAGTATGTATGTATGAATGTGCATATGCATTATATGTGTGTGCATCTATGTGCATATGTGTGTGTGTGTGTCTATGTGTGTATATACATGTGTATCTATATATATATATGTGTCTGCATGCATGTGTATGTGTGTGTAAATGTGATTGGATGTGTGTGTGTAAGTGTGTATGTGTCTATGAGTGTGTATGTGTTCATGTGTGTGTATGTGTCTATGTGTGTATATGTATGCATGTATATATGCATATACATGTGCATTATGTATGCATATGTGTGTGTATGCATGTGTATGTGTGTGTATGCATGTGTATGTGTGTGTAAATGTGTGTGTATATGTGGGTGTATGTGTGTGTATGTGTCTATGTGTGTGTATATGTATGCAAGTGCATTATGTATGCATATGTGTGTGTATGTGTGTGTATGCGTGTAAGTATGTATGTATGCATATGCATATGCATTATGTATGCATATGCATTATGTATGCATATGCATTATGTATGCATATGCATTATGTATGCATATGCATTATGTATGCATATGCATTATGTATGCATATGTATGCATGTATGTGTATGTATGTGTATGTATGTGTGTATGTCTCTCTATGTGTGTGTATGCATATATGTGTGTGTGTATGTGTGTATGTGTATGTGTGTATGCATGTGTATGTGTGTATGCATGTAAGCATGTATGTATGCATATGCATGTGCATTATGTATGCATATGTATGCATGTGTGTGTATGTGTGTGTATGCATGTAAGTATGTATGTATGCATATGCATATGCATTATGTATGCATATGTATAAATGTATGTGTATGTTTGTCTACGTGTGTGTGTGTATGCATATATATGTGTGTATATGCATGTAAGCATGCATTTATGCATATGCATGTGCATTATGTATGCATATGTATGCATGTGTGTGTATGCATGTAAGTATGTATGTATGCATATGCATATGCATTATGTATGCATGTATGTGTATGTGTGTGTGTATGTCTCTTTACATGTGTATGTGTATGCATAAATATATGTGTGTATGTGTGTGTACACATTTAAGCATGTATGTGTGCATATGCATGTATATTATGTATGCATGTGTGTGTATGTGTGTGTATGCATGTACGTATGTTTGTATGCATATGCATTATGTATGCATGTATGTGTATGTGTGTGTGTATGTCTCTCTACGTGTGTGTATGCATATATGTGTGTGTATGTGTCTATATGTGTGTGTGTGTGCCTATGTGTGTGTGTGTGTGTGTGTCTATGTGTGTATCTATATATGTGTGTCTGTACGCATGTGTATGTGTGTGTAAATGTGTGTTGATGTGTGTGTGTAAGTCTGTATGTGTCTATGTGTGTGTATATATGTGTGTGTATGTGTGTGTGTGTCTATGTGTGTATGTGTGTGTGTCAATGTGTGTATGCATGTGTCTATGTGTGTATATATGTGTGTATGTATGCATGTGTATGTGTGTATGTAAATTAGTGTGTATATGTGTGTGTGTAAATCTATGTGTATGTGTGTGTATGTGTCTAAGTGTGTATGTGTCTATGTGTGTGTATCTATGTATGTATGTGTGTCTGTGTGCATATACGTGTGTATGTGTATATATATGTGTGTATGCATGTGTATGTGTGTGTGGAAATGTGTGTGGATGTGTGTTTGTGTGTGTGTGTGTGAGTGTGCATGTGTTTAATATGTATGTGTGTGTGTCTATGTGTTGATGTGTATGTGTCTATGTGTGCATGTGTGTGTATGTGTGTGTGTATATGTGTGTGTATGCATATGTGTGTGTGTGTGTAAATTTGTGTGTCCATTGCGTACCTTGCTTCACGCGATGTGTGTGTGCTTGTACTGTGTTGATCTCTCTCTCTCTCTCTCTCTCTCTCTCTCTTTCTCTCTCTCTCACTCTCTCTCTCTCTCTCTCACTCGTGTCCTAATCCCAGCACAAATGTGCCTTGAGAAATCAAAATCTTTTTTTTAACATTCTAGAGCGTCGCTTATGCGATGCTCTGGAAGACCAGGACGTCGTATATGCGACAATCCAAAGTCGCAGGGAGTTTGCCAATGTCGTTAAAAGCGTCACTGACTAGCGATGCTCTTTGCGGCACATATTTTTAGTGTCACTTCTGCATCGCTTATGCGACGACACATGTTTTTTTTTTAAATAAAAACCAGGCTTGTCAGTTATTCGATGATAGTGTCGCAAAAACAACAAGACCCACTTTTTTTCAATTCGGTGGCATTGCTACGCCCCCTATTTCTAGTAGTGTCATGAGTTCAAAATCCATGGCATATATATATATATATATATATATATATATATATATATATATATATATATATATATATATATATATATGCATGTGTGTATGTGTATCTATATGTGCGTATGCATGTGTTGTGTGTGTGTATGCATGTGTATGTGTATATATGCATGTAAATATGATTATGTGAGTCTATGTGTGTGTACATATGATTATGTATGTGTATGTGTATGTGAGTATGTGTATGTGTATTCATTATATGTGTGTAACTGCATGCATGTGTATGTGTGTGTAAAAATGTGCATGTTTGTGTGTGTATGTATAAATGTGCATGTATGTGTATATGTGTGTAAATGTGCATGTATGATGTATATGTGTGTGTATGTGTATATTTGTACCTCTAGTCTCACTTGTTTCCCTCTCTCTCTCTCTCATATACATACATACATACATACATACATAAACACACATACTCATATCCACATATATATACACATAAAAGCAATGCGTATCTTGCATTATCGCGACGATGAGCCATAAGTGTCTGCATCTCTTTTGGACACTACTTATGTGACCATCCTATCCCAAACTCTGTCTCAAATGAACTAAGTACGTATTTTTTATCCCTCTGATCATGCTCACTACAAAAGTAACATCAACCATGGCTTTTGGGGCAAGTGGTTAGCCCATCGCACTCCTAACCAGGAGGTTGTGAGTTCAATTGCCAACATTGGTATCAGAGCCTAATTGAGAAATTCAGCAAGATAGAGGTTCGCGCCTCATTTGTGGGCACTTGGAAAAAGCGGTTATCTACGGTGAGTGTGAAACTCGCCTTGGATGAAGGCGCATAGGCATTTGGACACCCACGGAGGGTGGGATAGGTCCAAATTTGGTCCATGTGCTGGAGTTTGAGGTTGGTGGAAGTGCTCATGCATGGAAGTGGGTCCAAGAGTTAGAAGGGTCCACAAGTGAGCACTAAGGGCAATGCTCAGTCTAAGGGGGAAGTAATGTCACATAATCCTAGTAGGAGATGGTTGAATCATGCGTTAAGAGAGAGGATTAGGAAGTAATCCTCAACCATGGCTTTTGGGGCAAGTGGTTAGCCCATCGCACTCCTAACCGGGAGGTTGTGAGTTCTGTATGTCTATGTGTGTATGCATGTGTCTATGTGTGTATATATGTGTGTATGTATGCATGTGTATGTGTGTATGTAAATTAGTGTGTATATGTGTGTGTGTAAATCTTTGTGTATGTGTGTGTATGTGTCTATGTGTGTGTATCTATGTGTGTATGTGTGTGTATGTGTGTCTATGTGCATATATCTGTGTATGTGTATATATATGTGTGTATGCTTGTGTATGTGTGTGTGGAAATGTGTGTGGATGTGTGTTTGTGTGTGTGTGTATGTGTCTAATATGTATGTGTGTGTGTCTATGTGTGTATGTGTGTGTGTGTATGTGTGTGTGTATGTGTGTGTGTCTATGTGTATGTATGTGTGTCTATGTGTGTATATGTGTGTATGCATATGTATGTGTGTGTGTGCGTACCTTGCTTCACGGGATGTGTGTGTGTGTGCTTGTACTGTGTCGATCTCTCTCTCTCACGTCCTAATCCCGACACAAATGTGTCGGGAGAAATCGAAATCTTTTTTTAACATTCTAGAGCGTCACTTATGCGACACTCTGGAAGACCAGGATGTCGTGTATGCGATGATGCAATGCCGCAAGCAGTTTGCCAACGTTGGTAAAAGCACTGTTGACTAGCGATGCTCTTCGCGACGCATATTTTTAGCATCGGATAAGCGATGCTCCACATCGCTTATGTGATGACACATGTTTTTTTTTAAATAAAAAATAGGCTTGTTGCTTATGCAATGCTAGCATCACATAAATGATGAGACCTACTTTTTTTTCAATTCAGGGACGTTGCTACGCCCCCCTATTTCTAGTAGTGTCATGGGTTCAAAATCCATGGCTCTCCTCTATCTTGCATGTGCACAGATCTACAAGCTGAAGATCGTATTGCTTTGGTACCACTGTTACATAACATATGCCTTTTTCGGCTCCATGACAAGGAGCTCTTGCGTACGCTTGTTGCCCTTTTGCCATCGGTCCAACACAACACACACAGAGATGTTAGTTCACCACGAAGCCACATCCGATCTATGATCTCTCATGAGAGACTACTCAGTGTCGTGATAATAATCTCTCTAATCGTAGAGACTCCTCTCTCCCCCATCTACCAAATGGGCATAATGTCCTCAGTGATACCATGTGGCATCTATGCCATCTCACCCAAGAGGGTGTACATCCATGATGTCACATAAGAAAACTTCTTATAAATTTGGGCCTTTTGTATTTCCTTGACCTATCCAAAGTTTTCTTCATGGCATCATAGGACAAGGACCACTGTTTTGATTAGATTCATTTCCCTTGGGATATGAGTTCTATGACAAGTATGACATCATGTATGATTATAAAGGGCCCATATGATGTGGAGTGTTTTGATTAAATTCATTTCGCTTAAGATATAAGTTCTATGACAAGTATGGCATCATGTATGATTATAAATGGCCCATATGATGTGGAGTATTTGACTCTTTCACAAAAGGAGTTCTTCAAGTCAAATATAAAATAACATCACTATCAAGCTTAAAAGAAATTCAAAGTCCTCTTTTCTAGTGATGAGAGTGAAGAAGATGAACCTTATGATTGCAACAAGAGGATGCAAGAGGATGATTGAGCTTGAAAAAATGGTACAAGATTGCAATTTAAGAGAGATAGAAAGAGAGAGAGAGAGAGGAGAGAGAGATAGAGGGTGAGAAAGATAGAGGGAGAGAGAGATGGGGCAAGAGAGACACATCTTGTGAGACAATGATTGATGGACCAAGATAACAATCCGTCAGTAAAGAGAATTGATACAGAGTTGCATGTTCCATTAGTAGTCTAGTACAATAGGTTGGATATTTCTTGCACATCCTCTGGACATTTGCTTCCATTGTTCGCCAATATATAGCTAATCTTCATGGAGTCTATATGGTTCAATGTTTAGAATGACGTTGCTTCAATCCACCTACATGTGCTATTTGCAACCACTTTGCATGCTCGTCTTCATCTACACAGCAAGCCAATATGCCTTGATTTGTTTGCTTATACATGTTGTCTGCCAGTATGTGATAGTTTTGAGACCTCAATAATTCCTTACCTTTAGTTCTCAATATGGATGTTTAGATCCAAAGGTGAGAATAGGCACGATAGTTTTTGCTCACTCAGGAACTACTTCCAAGTTGAATAAGCATCAGGAAGTTCATCTGACACTCCTTGTGGGGACTCTCTTGAAGTTAGTCTAGAAAGGTGATCCACCCTCAAGTGGGTTTTACATTTCCTAACCACCACTTCAAAGTCATATTCCATTAGTAAGAGGAAACATCTTACTAATCTACCTGAATTGCAAGGTTTTTTTCCTAGATATAGTAGCACTTGATGGTCTATAAAAAATTTAAACTTATTCACAATCCTAATTATATTTTCCATTAAATATAATTACATTCCTTTATGGCATCCTAACACTGGCATGCACGGTGGACTCGAACCCAGAAGGTTGTATTAAAAAAAGTTAAGAGTCATCAATGATGTCTTGAATATACATGGTTCGTGCTAGTTTAAAGGTATAGGAGATTTTCAGCTTCAGTGATTCTAGCATTTCTTGTAAGATCTGGGGTTCTACTAAATGAGCGTCAGTCTGCACAGAACTAGAAGTAATTACTCGTGACAACAAAATTTCACTTTGATTCTACAAAAGTTCTTCTTGCAAATAAAAATCATTGTCCATAGTTGAATCTCGACGTAACTTTGCTTCTGCTTTTCTGCATCAATTCTTGACAATCAATCCTGCTGGATGCCAAGTTGTTTCTCCTCGCATTCCAATTCCTGCTAGTCTAAATTTTTTAACTCCATACACCATGCCTAATCCTCTCTTTTAGTAGTGGTCTAATTTTGTTCTACTGCATTCAACTACCTACTTGTGTATGCTATTGGAAGGTCAATATTACCTTCACATGTAGGTTGTGCTAGCATACACCCAATATCGTAATTGGATGCATCCACATGAACATGGAAAGGCTTAATCGAATTAGGTGTAGTCTAGATTGGTGTTGAACACAATTTCTTTTTAAGCTCATTGAAAGAGTTTTCACACTCATCCGTCCACTGGAAATTAATGAAAAAGTTGTACGTAGGCTTTGCAATGATTCCATACATGTGGATAAATTGTCGGTGATAATGGCAATCCCCCATGAGACCTTGTCATTCGCCAACATTCTTTTGTCTGGGTAACTTAACAATGGATTTAAATTTGTCCTCATCCATTGAGATTCCATTCTTGGACACTCTATGTCCTAAAATATTTCCTTTTCTAACCATGAAAACACATTTTTTTGGTCAAGCAAACCTGATATTCTCTACACTTGTCAAAGATTTATTTCAGCTTAGGGATGTGTGTTTGCCTCATGTTGAAATGCATACATAAGTCATCAACATAGACCTCTAGATTCTTTCACATGAATTCTTTGAGCATGTGGCACATCAACCTTTAAAACATTGCAAGAGCATTTGTGAGTCCAAAAGGCATCACATGAAATGAAAATATGCCCCACTCTATGGAACAATCCATCTTGTGTTGGTCTTTTGGGGCAATAGCTACTTGGTTGTAGCCTGAAATTCCATCAAGGAAGCTGTAGATTTCTTTCCTTGCCACACATTCCAACAATTATTCATTGATAGAAAGTGGATAACTATCTCTGATAGTAGCTACATTAACCTTCGTCAAGTTAATGCACACTCGTAGTTTTGTGTTCTTTTTGGGCACTACAACAATGGTGGATACCCATTCACTATGCTCAATTTCATAGATAAATCTAGCTTCTATCAAGTGGTCTATCTCTTCCTTGATCTTAGCTGCATAATTATCATTATATGTATATGGTTTGTGCTTCATTGGCTTGGCATCTAAAGACATGGGCATTTTGTGTGAACAAATGCAAACACATCTCTATACTCTCTTAATAATGCAATCAATTCTTTCTCTTTTTCTTCGATCAGTCCATGTCCTATGTATGTACATCATTCTTCAATCTCTTTTATTGTCACCACAATTTTCTTAGTTCTCTCTTTCTTGTCATAAGCCACTCCTGTGAGTGCTTCCCAATTAGGCATCTTGATCATGACCTTACAATCTTCTATTTCATATTTCTTATAGTTTTGGGGGACTTCAAAGAGGGTCTCTTCCTTTACTAGCATATGTTTTGGTTTCACTCTTTTCTTCTTTTTTGGTCACTAACAACTTTTCTTATGGTTTTGATCTTTCCTCTTCTTGAGTTCTAGCTTCTATCAGATAGAGGTACTCTTCCTCTGAAGCGTAGATGGGCTCCATGGGGATAGACTATTCATCGTTGTCACTCTCTTTCTTGGATTCACTTATATGGGGTTCACATTCTTCAATAATTGACTCGTAGATGATTGGATCTATCATGAAGACTGAAATGTCATAGCCATCTTCATCACAGTGGGGGGGGTCCACTGTTCCTCATTGACTGCTATGTCCTTTGTGGCTAGAATTTCCACCGAATCATGAGGTTCAAATTCTTCATCTAGGAACACTATGGGTGTGACATGTATTCACTGCCATCATCCGTGCGAAGAGTCTAAGGTTTAGTTTGACAAAAAATTTCAGCCATAGCTAAAAATATTTTACTGCAAGAGAATACCTCATTTGTTATTTTCATAGGCTACACCCAAGTATAGTGTTGTCGTAGAGATTTACATTTCTACATATCTAGAGTTTGAAGCATCAATCTCCAAACTTCTAAAAAGGACTTCCAACTCAAAACATAAAGATCATTGTTAGTTAAAATTTGGTCAAAGATGAACATCAATATTATTGCACCATTGGAAAGTACTCGACAAGAGTTTTCCAATGATATATAACACTATACCATTTGGTTCTAGAATGAGTCACTGTGGTCCAAAATATTGTAGTTCATACAACATATATAGTATTCTTTGGTCAACTACTTTATATAAAAATGTATGGGCACTTTGAATAGTTGTCTCTCAAATATTTCACCCGAGTTCAATTCTTGTTCGTCGCAGAAGTGCAGGCTAGAATTTTTGCAAAGCTTTTTTTGTGGAGGCACCAAAAATAGCGATTGATTGATTTTTTCCGTGCTCGAATAGCAAAGCTTTTGCTTTTCATTTTGGTGTGATTGCTTTTGAGGATAGCTTTTAGAGTGCTTTTCAATTGAGATAAAAACTATATAATGAGGACTCCATGCTCATTGTAAAGCCATCACTTAATCACCTCTTGAGCACTTGGTCTCAACGCAAGGTGAAGGAGGAGGAGGTCTCTACATACTTGGAGGAGATGAAGGATATGGAGGTTCAACTTTATGAAGAGGAGGCTATCTCTACATCTTAGTGGTGATTCTTCTCACATGCTTGGAGCAGGCTCTGCACACATGCTCGGAGGAGGCTCTACATACATGCTTGGAGGAGGCTCTACGCACATGCTTGGAGGAGGATTTTGAAGTGAATTATGAATCAGGGTTATGATCAATTATGAATTGCTAACATTTATTTTTTTATTATTTTCATTATGATTGTATGAACATGTTCCCTTATTTCTTTCCTTCCCATTCCTCCCACACTTATTTTTTCTAATTCCCATTAATCTCATCCATCTCTAACTTTCCTAGTTTTATATTCCCATATTTCATATGATTTATGATGAATCCATTAAACCCATCTCTCTTATCTCACCTATTTCCATCTTTCACATGATGAAGAATTTCTATCCAGTTTTCACACGTCTCTTTTAGTTCCAATCTCTCATATGATGAATTTCACCTATCTCACTTATCTTTTATATTCTCTCTTATGATGTTAATGAATTGTACAAGTGATTTGATTAATTTCCATGATCTCATCTATCTATCTATGAGTGTCTATATCTGAAATCTACCTCCTAGGTTGCCGAAAGCACCCTATGTGTACTGTCTATTTGGAACACTCGCAATCCCGATCCACCCAACTGAGACCTTCACGACAGTGCATTGCATCCTCAATGAAGGTAACAAATTATACATGGTTTCCAAAGATGGAGTCTTCACCATATCATATACATCACTATGAACAAGTTTCAATTCTTGTGTAGCATGTGTAGCACCATCTTTTCGAAAAGGAACATGATGCATTTTTCCAAGTACACAGCCTTCACATGCATGCTTTTCAATGGACTCGAGTGTTGGCAAAAAAAATAACCATATCCTTCTTTTGGAAGTAAAGCAAACCATTGAATTTAAAATGATCAAAATGAGCACGTCATAACTCCATTTCATCCATAAAAGAAGTATGAGTAAGAAAGGAATTTGAGGAAGCTCTCTTATATGCCATTGTATAAAGTCCTAAACATCACAATTAAAATCATGAATCATACATTTGTTATCAACAAAGTTTACATATCCAACACTAGCAATAGTAGGAACAAACATCATTTTTTTCATGATACGGATACATACAATGCATTCTTTAGAATAACAATATCTCTATTTCCAACCATAAGTTGATTTTCTCCAACTCCAATAATAGAATGAGAAGCATTTTTTGCACATAAAAAATGTCCTCCCTTGGGTGCATCTTTCAAAGATGCAAAAAATCTTTTGCATGAAGTGATATGCTTTGAAGCACCACTATTAAAAAACCAATTCAAATCAGCCTCATTCACAATCATACATGTAGAATATGATAATGAATCATAATGACATGTAACAAGGTATGTCAAAACATCTTGAGCAACATTAGCTTCATCATTCTTTGCATTATATGTATTCTCAACCATAGGCATTATGGATTCTTTCTACGTTTCATTATGCTTGTCAAGCTTTCTACATTCATCAATGGTATGTTTAACCTTTTGATAATACGTGAATCTCTTCTTGTTTTTCATATCACCATCATGAGAGGAAGAAGTTTAAGAGGAATATTGAGGCTTTGGTTTTAATGAACCCAAAGCTAAAGTAAACTTTCTTTTTCTTTTTTGTGTAATAGGGAGTGCTTGAGTTCCCTTAAGCAAACCAGTTCTATTCACTTTTGATTGCTTTTTTTGCAAAAGAAGACACACAAGCTCATCAAAAGTATACATATTTGGATTTCATTTTAACCAAAAAAAATGTGGTAGCAAAGCTTTGAAAAGATTCCAAAAATCTTCTAAGTAGTGTAGAAATGAGTGATGCATCCGGAATGATCTCATCAATGTTTTTCAATTGGTCTTTCAAATCCTTTATGCATGTAACAATATAAAGTGGTATCATCACCAACTCTCCCTAGCTAGTTGGAATTTTGTATTAAATCATTATACTATGTGAAATGCTTTTTTTATATTATTTATTTTGTTTCATGTTAGCCTCCTAACTCTCAACTTAATCAAGTTGTTACACTAGTTAGGAGACTATTCTGGGATGGTCATCAGATCCAATCTAAAACTTCCAAATTTTATTTGATTCTTTTCAAGAAAGAGTGAGGTACTATGGGAATCCTTGATCCCCAAAAATTAGATGGTAGAATATTTGCTAAGTGGGTCCTTTTGTGTGTTGATAATGTTACACTTATGTGATCCTCGAGTAGCATTGATGTGAACCTTTTCCCTATACATGGGCACTTTTTACACTAGTGCTGGCTAGAGGTTTTTTCCCCATGTTACCACATACATGATTCACTTATATGTGGTGGTACTTTGTCCTTAGGGATATTATTCAGCTCTTACTTCAGTTTTAGTTCATCGTCAATAGAGAGAGCTATTCCAACCATCATCTTCTCCATGTTTCTTGCTGTATTTCTGCTCCTTGTGTGTGCTTCTTGTGTGTCTCTCACACTTCTACACACACCCAACAGTGGTATCAGAGCAGGTTCAGCTCCTTCTCAAGTTTCGATTTTTCACGTTGCGTTGCATGCACACTTTTAATGGTGCCAGTCGACTTCAGAGCATAGAACTGTGATAGTCAAAATCGCCATCAGAGTGACAATTTATGAGCTGAAATTTTAGCATTCATTTTCAGCTTTCGTCGAAGTGAAGATTTTGTCACATTCTTGCTCCTTAGTGAAATGGCGGGCAGCAATGACTTGTTTGGCATGCTTCAAGGTGAAGATAAGCTTGATGGGACCAACTATCCGATGTGGTCTTACATGATGAATCATGTTCTTGTTGCAAAACAACTTTGGAACATAGTGGCAGATGTAGATCGAAGACCAGCAAGTGCTTCTACTTCACAGTCTACTGCCACAGATGGAGCTTCTTCTTCAAGTATAGTGGTTTCTCCTTCTCCACCTACACAGGAGCAGCTTAGATGGGATGGAAAAGATGCCCAAGCTCATGCTTTGATTGCACTTTCTATGAAGCATCATATAGTTCCACACATTCGGTCATGTTCTACATCACGATAGGCATGGCACACTCTTGCTTTTTTGTATGCCGTGCGTAATGAAGCACGTGTTGCATACTTGAGGAAGCAACTTGAGGATGTATGTATGGCTGAAAATGAGTTGGTGGATGTGTATGTGACACGCATCAAGGACTTGAAAGAGCAATTGGCAAACATAGATGAGATTATTCCGGATGCATCATTCATTTCTACATTGTTGAAAGGATTATCAGAATCTTTTCAAAGCTTTGCTACTACACTCTGTTTGGTTACAAAAGGAATTCCTAATATGTATGCATTTGATGAGGTTGTGTCTCTTCTTTTGCAAGAAGAGCAATCTAGAGTGAATAGGAGTGGTTTGATTGAGGGAACGCAAGCACTTGCTATCTTACAAAAGGGGAAAAGCAAATATGGTTCAACTTTGGGTTCATCAAAACCAAAGCCTCAAGCTTCCGCTTCCACTCATTCCTCTAATGATGGTGATTTGCAAAAGAAGAAGAGATGCAAATATTGTCGAATGGTTGGTCATACTATTGATGAGTGTAGAAAGCTTGCTAAACACAATCAAAAGAAGAAGGAATCCGGAATGTCTATTGTTGAAAATTCAGAAAATGTAAAGAATGATGAAGCTAACATGACTCAAGATTTTTGGGCATGTGTTGTTACATATCATTATGATGCTTCTTTGCATTCTAAATGTATGGTTGTGAGAGGTTGATTCAGATTGGTTCTTTGATAGTGGTGCTTCAAAGCACATAACATCATTCGAAATATTTTTTGCCTCTTTGAAAGATGCACCCAAAGGAGGACATGTGGTTTGTGCAAACAACACCTCTTATCCTATCATTGGAGTAGGAGAAATTGAGCTTATGGCTGCAAATGGAGTTGTGATTTGGTTGTTTGGCATATGCTCTTGTGCCATCACAATACGTCACATACTTGATGACAAGGCAAAGAAATGTATATTTGTTGGTTATAGTGCTAAAAGTAAGGGATATCGTTTGCACCATCAATTGACAAACACAATTATTGTGAGTCGAGATGTGGTATTTGCTAAAAATTGATTTTTTCCTCTACTTGAATGCAAAAAATAGCCAACAGTTAGCTCACAAGATGTGTTCGATACACTCATGCCTTTGTTCCAAAATGGTGCGCTTGACTATGGCCATGTAGACCAGCCAACTGAGGCTCAAAGGGCTAAAAAATTCCAACAAAATAGTGATGAAAATGTAGAGAATTTCAAGCCAAACATGGTTGAATTTTTTCAGCCAAAAATTGTCAAAACTGCTGGAAATTTCCAGCCACATATGGCTGAACATTTGCATCAAAATATGGCTGAAAATGAGCATGAAATTCAGCCCATGCATGATATAAATATTGATGATGTATTACATAATGAATGCATGTCTATCAAGAGTGCACAAACTATGCCAAAGTGGCTAAAATAAACTTTGCAAGACAGCAAATTGAGTGCACCTTTACTTGGTAGAACAAGATCAAGCTCTCACCATGCATCAAGTAATTTTGTGGATTATTCTCTTATTGCTACAACATGTAATGAAGAGCCACTTTCTTTTGAAGATGCATGTGTGATCCACAATGCATGTGCTATGCAATCAAAAATGGATTCCATACATAGGAATGGTACTTGGGAGTTGTGTGAATTGCCAAAAGGAAAGAATGCCATTGGTACAAAGTTGGTTTATAAGATTAAGAGAAAATATGATGGTAGCATTGATCGCTACAAGGCTAGATTGGTTGCCAAAGGATATGCGCAACAATATGGCATTGATTATGAGGAAACATTTGCACCTACCTAACACATGACTACCATTCGTACCGTGGTTGCATTGGCTGCCCATTGAAAAACTACTTCAACGTTTTGACTTTGAGGATTGCAAGCCAGTTTCCAAAGCAGTTGAGACAGGATTTAGATTCTCAGTTGAGGATTCTAGTGATGCATTTGACACTTCTCTTTATCATCAAGCTATGGGATGTCTTATATATGCATGCAACACAAGGCCGGATATATAGTATGCGATTTCCCAGTTGAGTCGACTCATGCATAGCCCTGGCACTAAGCATTGGCAAGCGATAAAATGTGTGTTTAGATATTAGAGAGGCACTTTGAGCTTAGGTCTCCTTTACGGCAGAGATATTCATCCATGCTTGCATGCTTTTATAGATAGTGGTAATTGCTTTTATAGATAGTGGTAATTGTGCGTGTCCACTAGTGGTAATTGGTTTTTCTTTAGAGACTCATGCATATCTTGGTTGAGTAAGAAGCAACCTACAGTGGTGACATGGAGTTGTGAAGCTAAGTACAGGGCAATTTTCATAGCCACAGTGGAGTGTATATGGTTGAGATGCCTATTGATGGATGTTTGCATGGAGATTGATGCTGCTACGCATATTCTCATTGATAGTGAGAGTGCTTTGGCTGTTGCATGAAACCTAGTGTTTCATGCATGGACCAAACATATTGAGGTGCATCATCATTATGTGAGAGAGTGGCTTCATGCATGAGATATTGATTTTGTATATGTCCCTACACAAGATAATGTGGCAGACATATTCACCAAAGCTCTTCCACAGGGAAAAGTTTGAAGCTTTTCGCAAAGCTTGAGGCTTATTACCTTGTGGGGGCTGATCTGTCACTCCCTGTATGTGTTCACATCATTCGCTCCATGGGGGTTTGTTACACTTATGTGATCCTCCAGTAGCTTTGATGTGAACCTTTTGCCTATACATGGGCACTTTTTACTCTAGTGTTGGCTAGAGGTTTTGTTCCCATGTTAACACATACATGATTCACTCATATGTGGTGGTACCATGTGTTTCTCATCTATGTGTCTTTGGCTGTGTGGCATATGCATTAATGCCTAAACAACAATGCAAAAAATTCGATGATAAAGCACGAAATCATATTTTTGTTGGGTAGGATTCTAAAATCAAAGGCTATCATTCGTATCATCCATGGACTAAGCACATTTTTCTTAGCTCTGATGTTGGTTTTGTGCAAGATGGAGGGACTACCTTCATGTATGAAGGAGACATTAGTTTGCTCTAAGGACATGTATGAAATTTGCTGCCTCTTTTTACACATGGACAATCAAGTGTTTGTCCAAATGAGGCAATTTTATACATATCATTCCATTTTTTATGCACATTTACATGACGCACTTGTTGACAAGAGGGCTAACATAGAAGAGGCAAAAACTTTGCCTACGTAATTCGTGCAAACTTTGAGAGATAGAAAATTAGATGCACCTTTTCATATCATACTTATTCAAGCTCTTATAATGATTTTTTCCATCAGATTGTTATGCAATGGCCATCTCTAATTTTTTCTGATGAGAAGCACAAAATTCAAAAAATTGGATGGTTGCTATGTAATAACAATATGATGATATTATGAAGAATTTTACTTGGTCTTTATGTGATTTTCCTCCAATAAAATACACAATTTGCAAAAAATGGGTATACAAGTTGAAACGTAAGCATGATGGAACATTTGATAGGTATAAGGCTAGACTTGTTGCCAAAGGTTGTGCTCAAGAGAGAGGCAGTGATTTTTATGAGACCTTTGCTCCCACATGCCGAATGACCAAGGTTCATAGCCTTTATGCACTTGAAGCTCATCATGGTTGGAATGTACATCAATTCAAGACATTAAAACTACACTTTTGAATGGTGATTTACATGAAGAAGTATAAATCTTGCAGCTCCATGGTTCTATGTAGATACGGCATGAAACAAAGTGTAAAAGTTGAAAAAGTCTTATATGGTTTGAACAAACACCACATGATTGGTATGGGAAGATACATGCCTACTTGCTATTACATGGTTTTATGAAGAGTCCAATGGAGAGCACCTTATATGTTAAGCATGCAGATGATGTACTTCTAATCATTCTTTTATATGTTGATGATATGCTATGCACTAGTCATAATGAGAGACATATTGATGAATTTAATGCTGATTTGCAGGCCTCTTTTGTAATTTCAAATTTGGTGCATTTGCATCATTGTTATGCATTCAATTTCCCCAAGTTGATACGGGAATAGCTGTGTGTCAAACAAAATATATTGACACATTATTGCACTGTTTTTGCCTTGAAGATTGCAAACCTATTGCCACTCCTATGGGAAAACATTAATATTGAGTATTCATGATGTTGGAGATGCATTTGATGCTTTCCTCTATCAACACGTTGTTCAGTGCTTGATTTACTTATGCATAACTCAACTTGATATTCAGTTTTTTGTCTCTCAAATGTGCATGTTGATGCATTGCCTAGGTTTCATGCATTAGGATTTTGTTAAGCATGTCTTTCTCTACTTGAGTGGTATTTGGCTACTTGGATTGTTTTATCCCAAGGGGGATTATTCTCATTACCAGTACCATATTTACATGCTTTTTCTAAATTAAACTTGGTTGGTTTCTATGACACTCATGTGTCCACTAGTGGTTTTTGCTTCATATTTGGTAGCTCATGCACATCTTGGTCGAGCAAGAAGTAGCTTGCTTTGGCCACTTCTAGTTTTGAACTGAGTATAGGCAACTTTCATAGAAACTCTTGAGTGTGTGTGGCTGAAATGCCTCTTGGTTGATTTGGGTATTGGTGAGTCTTCTGCCACCACCATCTTTATTGATAGTCAAAGTGCATTGATATTTGTAAGGAACCATATGCTTCATGCTTGCACAAAGCTCATTATCATGCACTATCATTATATCAAGGAGATATTCTCTGGTGGAGAGATGAGTTTGTCTTATGTGCCCACACATGATAATGTTGTAGACCTTTTTACAACGGCTCTATGGAGGGAGAAATTTGAAGCTTTTTTGCAAAGCTTTGGGCTTACTTCTTTTTGTGGTTTTATTTCTTTTCATAGATATTGTTCATCGCATCACTCTCGGGGGGATTTGTTGATACACTTTGGTAGTGATGTATGTGAATACGCTTAGGATTGTTGGGGCACTTTTTTCTCTCTTTATCATCCAATTTTTTGCATTTTTGTTTAGGCATTAATGCATATGCCACACAACCAAAGACGCATATACAACCACTTGCACAAAATTATTTGCATAGTTGCTATGCTAGTATGTTTGGAGGCCGAAACAAGCTCAAATCCAAATTTTGACACCACACAACAAAGACATTTTGAACTCCTAATCACCTCAGGTATGCTCACCAATTTTCATGCAATTATGGGGTTGTGACCAAAGGGGAGCTGATAACACCCTAGATGAAGCGCCAACCTGCTCTGATACCAATTCTTGGAGTTTGAGGTTTGTGGAAGCACAACAAAAACACAAGGAAGAAGAAGAAGCTTGGGGCACAACAAAATACATAATGTATTACCAAGTGAATGTACAAAAGGTAAGTGATCCATTAGGGTTATAAGTGTATATACAAGTCAGGGGAAAATGCCTCCTAATGAGGGGAAAAAGTGCCTCGGTGGTCCTAAGTGTGTTCACACACATCACTACCAAAAGCTTTCAATAGTTTAGTCCCTATGCAAGTAGGCTTACCTATGGATTATGGGAAACCTATATGAAAATTAAAAAAGATTATTTAAATCGTTCTTTTATCTTGGAAGATTCTTCCTTGTATGGTTGTGTCATTAAAAGAAACGACTCCCCAATATCAAAGCTCAAAAAAGCTTTGATATTGTTTTGGCTTTGGCCTCTTGAGGTGGAGGTCTAGGGTTCAACCCCCGGTCTTGACATGTAATGGCTTTGGCTAGTTAAACCAGTTATAACCTAGTTGTCACCTTGTGTAATCTCAGCTTTGTGGGATACGAGGGGTCTCGTGGGTACTATGCCCATTCACTTGTACAGTTGCACTTTCAAAGTTAAAGCTCAAGAGAGTAGGCTTCGGTTGAACCTCCACTAAAACAAAAGCTCAAAAAAGCGGCAAATATACTTGCTTGGAAAGTGTTGCAAATCAAGCAAGATTCATGAGAAACCAAGAGTTGACAATTTCAACTTGTCCCAAGGCTATAACTTGACTAACAATTTCAACCTGTCCCATGGCTATAAGTTGGATATGCTTGAATGGATGCAACTCATTAGAGATTTGGAAGAACGGATGACAAAAGAACTTCTGTCAAATAATAAAGAGTGGCTGAGATTATCAACAAAAGACATGAGATCAAGAACTATGAAATATAATACAATAAGAGGAAGCTTATTTACAAATGGCATATGCAATGGGGTATTAAACGATTAAGATGAAGGTTTCAATGCATATGGTACTTTCCCTTAGAGATAAAGCATAGTAGTCTTCTTTGCTTCATTGTTCATCAAAGGCTTTAGAGTGCCAAAGGAGCTCAACACGCCAAGGTTTGTAATGGGTACTACAATAACTCTCTAATCCACTAGGATATATGTATCTCATATTTTAGTGACCCATGAAGAAAATAAAGGACTGTTATATATTCTTCAGATTGTTTGATCTATGGTTCATCCTAGTCCCTTAATTAACAATAAAGAAACTAGGATGAACCATAGAGCAAACAATCTGAAGAATATAGAACAATAAAGAGACTAATCCAGACCTTATCTTATGAAGAGTGTCTCTTTTGCTCTCTAGATGAATCAAGAAGTTTAGGAGTTTCCCCTTTCATTTTATCAAAGATGTATGAAGCCTTGTAGTTGGAGAGGAGATTGTTTCCCTTCCCTTTATATTTTTCCAAAGGTGTGTCAAGCCTTGTAGATGGAAAGATGCTCTATTCTCCATGTATGGACCTGCTAGATTGTTTATGATTTGTGATTGTACATAAGCACTTAAGGGAAGCCTCTCTACCCAGCTCTTGAGGCCTTGTACTCGTATTATTTTTTTTCCAGTCCATTCTGATGCATCTTCAAAACAGTGCTCAAAATGAGAAAAAAAAATGATGCAGATGATAGAAGAATGAGATTCATTTGACCTAAGAGCTGTTTCTCTCGCTCGAGATGAAGATGTTCACAGTTCTGAGATGCAAAATATTCAGAAAAACACACAATTTTCTCACTGCATACTTAGAAATATCTGAGAGCATTTTTGTTATCACATGACCGATGTGATATGACACGAACTATCTTCTCAGAAATCACCTGGAATTGTAAAGGATTTTATTACTTCAAATACTGTGTTTATAGATTCAAGGAAGCCATAGAAGCTCGCAGATAAAGGCATACATAAGAATACACAGTTTTAGAAATTCTACACATCATATTTTTTTCGTTCACAGTTTAAGAAATATTTCAGGTTATTTCTGATTTCACACAGCCCATGACATATGGCGCAAGATATCTTCTCAGAATCACTTCAGACAGCGTCTGATTTTGTTCCTTCAAGATTTTATAAAACAATAAAATCTATCAGATGCAAAACACACAGAAGACTTGAGCTACTTATTTAGTTCTGTACTTCTTACTTTCTTGATTGTCGGTTCCAGTAATATTTGTGTCAATGCAAGGATATGAAAACTTCTCAGATGCAAAACATAAAGAGGTAAATTTCGTTACGTTTTGTATTACTTACTTTCTTGATTCCCAGTTTAAGAATATCTGTGCAAATGCGAGGAAGTAAAAAGTTATGCATGACAAATCGGTTGTTTAGCTATAAATTGACTCGCGGATCCTCAGAATGAGGTGAATGATCTGACTGACAAGAAGCTAGTAGCCATAGCCAGTAGCTGCCATGGATCAGATTAAACAGACAGTAGCTCCCATGCTCCAGTACTTCAAATGCCTGAAACTAATCGATTTTGAACGGCTACGCGGATCCTTCGAAATAATGTTTGAGCTTTGATATGTGAGTTGTCAATGAACTGGCCGCGCAGAAGAAGGCCTCTCAGAGGAGACCTAGAACATGTCGAATCGAGGTGTTCCACTGGAAATGGTATAAGCAGGTGCAGTGGAGCGGACACGAGGATCATAGGACCCGGGACCGGGAGCCATCTCCTTGCCCTTGTCGTCGAAGCGGGTGCCCATGGAGAACTTAGGCGGAGAAGTACGGACCTGTGAGAGATCGAGACTGTAAGCTGCGGGGCCTGGAGTGCCTGGCTTTCGCATGTAGTTGTAGCGACGCGGAATGCTGAAAGCTGGAGCGCTATGGATGTCCTTGGCGTTGTAAGCACCGGGCCCTGGAGTGGGTGTAGCATGGGAGCGCGGTGTTCTACCGGCGATGGTGAACGCGGGAGCTCCGCTCTTGTTGTCGCGGTAGTAACTTCCCGGCCCAGGGGTGGGATCCCCAAGGCCATTCATCTTTCGACCACCCATGGTGTATGCAGGTCCTGAGTCTCGGTAAGAATTCAGAGGAGAGTAGGTACCCGGCCCTGGACCCTGCTCATCGGCCGACGTCTTCGTCTTGCAACTAATGGTGAAGGCGGGATCCCTCTGATGCGTCAATGAATCGCCCAGATCAAGCTGGTACGCACCTGGACCGGGAGTAGCATTCGTATTGTTGATATTCCATCGTCCAGGCATCGTGTATGCAGGCGCATGTCCCAGCAGGCGTGGCTGGTACTGCCCGGGGCCGGGGGACTGGTCAAGGGAGTTTCTCTTGCAGCGTGAGGCGATGGTGTAGGAGGGGCTGCCGGGCCTGCTGAAGGGGCTGTAGGCTGCGGGACCGGGCGATCTCGGAGCGCTGGTGGCGGACCGCTTACCTGGCATCGAATGCGCCGGCCCGCCGCCGACTTTGGGCAAGGTGTACGCCCCAGGGCCTGGGCCTTGTTCGCGCGGGTCCCCGCGTCGCCGCCCCGCCAGCGTGTACGCAGGCTCGCGTGGATGAGTGAGGTCTGGCGTACCCACATTGTAGGTTCCGGGTCCGGGGATGTACTTCTTCTCGTGATCGACAGATTGATACTTGCCTGGGATGGTATACGCAGGCCCTCCGAAGGTCCCTTTGCAGTTGTACGTCCCAGGGCCAGGCTGGCCTTCCGACGCCGACGAACCAGGCACCTTGGCGGCAATGGTGTAGGAGGGCGACGATGGCGTGATGGGGCGGACGTCGGAATTGTACGCCCCCGGGCCAGGGGTCCTTTCGCGAGGCATCGCAAGCAACCCTCTCTGACTCTTCAGGGCGCCCTTTGTCTATCTGTTTGCTAGATCAACTTCCTCGACGACGCTAACCTGTCTGCTTCTTTCGCTTCCTCGCTCGTTTCCTCTGACTACTCAGAAAACTGCGCCCGCACTTTGGTTAAATCTTCTCTTCCGATTTCTGTCATCTGCTGCGTGGGCGGCAATATCTTCCTGCTTCTCGATGCCGCCATCGCCGAGATGGATAAGACTGCGATTGCCAACCCAAGTTACGAATGGCTGCGATACTTTGAAGGGGCAGACAGGCGCGAGGCGCTTAACAGCCGCCTTTGCCTCCTATTTTCGCCACTACGTATCTATTACCACCTACAATAGGAGAATTTTCTACTATTCGAGACTTTGAGGTGCGTACAAGAACTTCATGTTTATGAAAAAGAGCTTTACACGATCATCTTGTCACATAGATGGGACCAAAAAGGGTGTAGACGTCTTGAAGCTGTAGGAGGATGTCCTGAGTTCAATTTCTGGCCGGACATGTCCATGAGTCTTTCATGAGGGGTGCCTCTACCTTAAGAGGCTGTATTTCCAATTCATTGTTCTCTCTCAAAAATCATTGATGGTCAAGAAAAAAAGGAATGGGACCACGTCAAACTTCACCATGACCTCGTGGAAGTCAAAGATGAAGAAGGCTTCTCGTGGTTGAACCTCCCTATGAAAAGCTACGTGATCGATAACAATGGGGTGGAAAGCACTTTTGTAGATGATCGATAGCAATGGGGTGGAAAGCACTTTTGTACATGATCGATAGCAATGGTGTGGAAAGCACTTTTGAAGAAGATAATATGGTACATATTAGCAACCACTTCACATAGCTTTTGGGCATAAATTCTTCAAGACGTTTAAGAATATTTTGGTGAACCCATCACGCAAGGTATGGCAAGAAACATTGCACTTTAGAGTGTTACAAAAATCTCTCAATGAAGGTTTCATCAAGCTAATTCACAAAAAAGACAAAACAAAACAAGATAGAAAATTGGCTATCGATTAATATGCTACAAATTGGGCAACATCATCATGAAGATCCTTGCTAATCACATCATGTGCCATCTTCATTCATGGATCAACGAGAATAAAAAAGGTTTCATTAAGGGTAGATCCATCTTTGGGGCCATCATGGATGTGTGGGAAGGTCTAGAATTTGCTAAGGAGTTTTGTTAGAACATCCTCTTCATCAAGGTCAATTTTGACAAGGCTTACGATCACCTGAAATAGGACTACATTCTCCAATCCATAAAAGATCTCATATGTGGCCCTAACTTCATCTAGATGATCACGAATCTAATGGGAAATGTCCCAACTCGGATTAATATCAATGGCCAGCTCTCTTAGGCGATTAGACTAAAGCGCTCCATTAGATAGGGCTACCCCCTAGCTCCACTTCTCTTTGCTATAGCCATTGACGGTATGAGCTACCTCATTAACTATCAAACTGATTTGGGTCGGATCCTTGATCTGACACTTCTACATAACCATCAATGGATGGTAATGAGACTATTTGCTGATAATGCAAACACTTCTGTGCACAATGATAATAGGACTATCACCACCTTCTCACATTGTCTGAATACTTTCCGTATTGCTTTTGGGTCTAGAATAAACCATTCAAAAATAGTTTTCAAGGTGATTTCAAGGCCACCAACTTAGTTCTTGATTAATTAGGGTTGCCTTGGGCTCTTGAGTGAACAAATCTTTTGTCTTCTTGGGATTCCAATGGGCTTTGATGTTTACATGGAGTAGAGGTGGAGTTGGTTCCTCACCAAACTTGATAATAAATTATCATACTAGAAGGGAGTAGAGCTTAACCTGATTGTTCGTGCTATGGTGATCAATGCCTTTCTTCATTCATCGATCATCTACTTCTTGGTATGTTGGAGACCAAATGACAAAGAACTAGCTAAAATGGAAAGTTCTTGCAAAAATTTCCTCTAGACTAGTGATCGTAATAAGCATGGAATGCCCAAGATTAGGTGGACCATTTGTGCCAACAAAAAAGATTTTGGAGGTTTGGACATTCTTAGAATTGGGGGGATGGATGATCAATTGGCTGCCAAATGGTTGATCAAAGCATTGGACAACTTGGAAGCTTCCTAGGATTAATCAGCTCTTAGAAATAAGTCTTGTCTTATGATGGAAGATCTTCCTAGTGGAAGGGACATGATTTACTCACCTTGATGCTTTCTCCTATTCTCATTACTCTCAAAAGGTCAAACTTAGTCTACTTCTTATAAAAAATTTGGAACAAGATGAAACCTTACATCAAGGTAAATGAAGATTCTAAATGTGCTCCTTGTAAAAAAGTTGGAACAAGATGATACCTTACATCAAGGTAAATGAAGATTGGAAGTGGGTTGCAGGTATTAGGAAAAACGATTCCATTTGGTTTCCTATTGGGGGAATCAAAGGGATTGACCCGACTAACTTCCAAAGGGAAAAAGGAATTATGGAACAAAGGGTTTCATATGTGGAAACATATCTCGAATCAAGAGAGGAAAAATTGGATCAAATTTGAAGATATTGAGCAAGGAAAAATAATCAAACTTTGGGATAACTCTCAGATGCCTCCTTGTTGAGCTTGATCAACCCTAGATTGAAGGATTAAGATGGTTCAATGGCAATAAATTAGATAAAATGGTTACCTTCAAGAATCATGTGGATCTACATATATCCCTCAACATGAGATGGTATCTCAATAAGTCGTGTAAGATGGCAATTTAAGTTCATGGATGTGCAGCGCCCTCTCATTGAAAACAAAAAGATGGTCCTAATGTGGAAAATTCTCCATTGGGGGATTTTGACCAATTTCAAAGCTAATAAGATATGTGGGGCACCCCAATAGTGTAAGAGGTGTATTTGCAGTAGACAAGACATTGGTAACCTATTCTTCTCATGCCCAAGAAGTCAATCGGTTTGGAAAGCTCTTGCCAAATTTTTAAGCCTACAATGTCAAACTAGCTAGAAACAAGCTATATTAGGAGAAGAGGTTAGATGCTTTTTGACCTTGTGGAAAGCCATTAGAGGGGAATCACTCTAGAAGATTTGGAAAGAAAGAAGCCCAAGGCTTTGCTGAAAGCTTCAAGCTTCTCCCTAGGCAGAGCCTTCGTAAAAAGGTTTGCAATGTTCTCCTGTGCGGGCACATATGCCAAGTTGATCTCCCCAGCAGAGAACATCTCCCTGAAATAATGATAATGCACCTCAATGTGCTTAGTGCAAGTATGGGACACAGGGTTCCTTGCAGCTGTCAATACACTCTGACTATCTATGAAGATGGTGGTGGTAGAAAACTGACCAAAACCAAAATCAGCCATAAGTCATTTGAGCCACACACACTCAACAGTCGCTGTGAAAGCTACCCTATACTCAGCCTCACAACTAGAAGTGGCCACAGTAGGCTGCTTCTTGCTCAACCAAGATATACATGAGCTACCAAGCATGAAGCAAAAACCACTCGTTGACACACGAGTGTCATAGCAACCAATCCAATCACATGTCAGAAAAATCATGCAAATCTGGCAATAGTGATAGTGATCCCTCCTCGGGATACAATCCAAGTAGCCGGGTACCACTCAAGTAGCGAAAGATATGCTTAACCACCTGCCAATGCTTGATACGTGGGCAATGTATAAACATGCTCATTTGTGAGACAACAAACTGAATATCTACCCGAGTAATGCATAAGTAAATCAAGCATCCAATAGCCTACTGATAGAGAACAACATCAAATGCATCTCAAGCATCATGAAGACTCAATCGTAAACCTGTCTCCATAGGTGTGGCAATAGGCTTACAATCTTCAAGGCCAAAACGCTACAATAATGTGTCAATATATTTCGTTTGACACAAAGCCATTCCACCATCAACTTGCATAAATTGAATGCCCAAATAGTGATGCAAATGCCCCAAATCAGACATCTCAAACGAGGCATGAAAATTAGCCTTAAAATCAGTAATATGCATGTCATGAGGACCAGTGAGCAACATGTCATCAACATACACCAGAATGATCAGAAGCACATTATTAACATGCTTAATATATAAGATGCTTTCAGTTGGATTGTTCTCAAAACCATTTGCAATGAGATAGGCATGTATCTTGTCATACCAAGCACGTGGTGTTTGCTTTAAACCATATAATGCCTTCTTTAACCTACACACCTGGTTTTCATGCCCTTTTTGCACAAAACCACCGCGCCAAAAAACATACACATCTTCATGCAAGTCACCATTCAGAAATGCTATTTTAATGTCCAACTGATGTACATTCCAACTATGATGAGCTGCAAGTCCGTAGATTCTATGAACAATAGTCACTGGGCAAGTAGGAGCAAAGGTTTCATCCAAATCAATGCCTCTTTCTTATGCTAACCCTTTGCAACAAGCCTAGCTTTATACCTATCAACTGTTCAATCAGTTTTACGCTTTAGCTTGTATACCCACTTAGTGCCAATGGCCTTCTTGCTAGGATTTAAGTCACCTAAAGACTAGGTACGATTTTTCATGATAGCATCATATTCAGATTGCATTGCAGCCATCCAATGTTTAGAATTTTGTGCTTCATCAAATGAAACAGGTTTAGTCTCATCACAGAGACTAGAGGTAGCCATAGCATAGCAATCTGATGCAAAAGAGGCATTATGAGAGCCTGACTGAGTACGTTATGACAGAGGTGCATCTAATTTGTTGTCACACAAGGTCTGTACTAGCCATTTTGGTATAGTTTTTGTCTGCTCAATATCAACTCTCTCATCAACAAGTGCATCATGTAAATCTTCATGAGAAATGGAATGATTTGCGTCATCACATGAAACCTGCAAAGGCTAAGAAGTTGCCTCATTAGGACCAGCACTAGACTGTCCACCTGTAAAGAGAGGCAACAAAGTATCATACATGTCGTTGGAGCTAACTGTTATCTCCTTAGTACATGAAAGCAATGGCTGAATAACATCTTCCACAAAAACAACATCATAGCTAACCAGAATGCTTTTAGTCTGTGGATGATACAGACGATAGCCTTTAATCTCAGAATTATACCCAACAAAAATACATTTTACTGCTTTATCATCCAATTTTTTGCGATGTTGTTCACACATTAATGCATATGCCAAACAACCATAAGCACATAGATGAGCAACGATGGCTTGTGACCATGCCAAGCCTCATATGGAGTGATAGACTGTAGCACTTTAGTGGGACATTTGTTCAGTACATTTGCTGCACACATAACACCCTCAAGCTAGAAACTATGTGGTAAAGTCTGACTCTTGACCATACACCTCGCCATCTCCATGAGTGACATGTCCTTCCATTCAGCAACTCCATTTTGTTGAGGTGTATACGGCACTATATACTGATGTTTTATCCCATGTTGAGCAAGAAATGTGTTAAAGTTAGAAGGCATATATTCCCCCCTCGATCAGAACAAAGGGTGCCCATTTTACATGCTGACAGATTTTCAGCCAAAACCAGAAACTGTTTGAAGCACATAAACACTTCGGACTTTGCCTTCAATGGATATACCCATGCATGCCTAGAAAAATCATCAATGAAAGTCATGAAGTAAAGAAAGTTCCCAAAAGAAGGTGTATGCATAGGACCAGAGACATCACTATGTACAAGCTGCAATTTTTGAGTAGCCCGAACTGAACCATCTTTTGGAAAGGAAGAATGCTGCATTTTGCCCAAAATACAACCTTCATATACAAGTTTACCGGGTGCCTCAAGTTTGGGCAAAGAGGACATCATTTCGTATTTCTACAGGCATAGCAAATTGGCAAAATTCAGATGACCAAAGCATGCATGCCAAAGATTTCCATCTGACATAGCCTGCGAATCATGTACTACACATGCTAAATCATTTACAGATCTTTCATAGTCTATGAGCTTATAAAGCCCACAAAATAAAATGCTAGAAGCAATAATCACGTCGCCATTTGACAAATCATGAATTGTACATCTATCATCAGCAAATTTCACAACCAAGCCAATCTTGGCTAAAGCCAAAACTGATAGCAGATTCTTCTTGATCCCTAGCACAAATAAAGCATCTGACAAAGTGAAACAACTACAATCATCACTAGTCAAAATGATCTTACCAACTCCTCCCCTGTAGGGGCAAGCTCGAGTGAAGAGAAGAATTTACGTTGCGAGGTAATATGTTTGGTCGCCCCACTATCAAAGTACCAAACATTTGAGTCTACTGTAGACATGCTCTACCCATGAGAAGATGGGTCAAAACTGCAAACAGTAGTAAAAACCCATTCTCCTGCACAAGATTAACAGACTCTATTTTTGGTGTAGAGGCCTCTGTAACAACCATTCATGCCTCTTTCTTCTTTGCCACTTTAGCAGCTAGTTTTGGCTAGCTCTTAATGATATTATCATTTGCTTTATAGTATTTGCAAAACAATTTTGGCTTTTGTGATTTCTTCTCATCTTTGTCTTCCTTCTTCGAATGTGTAGCATTTGCATATTTCGCTTACTAGGAGAAGAGCTCCATTTACCTTTGCCCTTCTGACTAGCCAGGAAAGCTTGATCTGCGACATGCATAGTAGACCTGTTCTGCCTAGACTAGTCTTCCTGCAAAAAAACAGAGACTAAATACTCAAATAACAAGGCATTTGGATTGCCTTTCATCATCAAATGAAGAGTAGAAGCAAAACTCTGATATGAGTCACGAAGACCATTTAGAACCGTCTACACAAGTGAGCTATCTGGTATAACTTCATGAGCAGAAATCAATTGTTCTTTCAAATCCTTGATCTTTGTGAGAAAACTATCCATAGAATCACCTTCATTCATGTGCTCACTCTCCAATTGTTTTTGGAGGTAAGCAACACGAGCCTCATTCCTAGCCTGATACAATGTGGTAACTGTAACCCAAGCATCCTTAGCTATTCGGCAAGAGCGAATGTGAGGAATAATGGCACATTTGACAGACAAAGCTATCAATGCATGTTCTTGAGCATCTCTACTATCCCAACGAATTTTCTCTACAGTAGGTGCAACAAAAATAGTAGAGTGAACAGGAATCTATATAATATCATCATCTAGCCTACACAAGCAGTGTGATAGTGCATTTGGAGGGCGAAACGAGCTCAGATCGTGATTCTGGCACCACATAATAAAGCTGTTTCAATATTTGAAACACCCTGAGTATGCTCACCAAAATTCGTGCAATTCTGAGATTGCAACCAAAGAGGTGTCGACGATTCCCTAGATGAAGCGGCAACTTGTTCTGATACCAACTGTTGGAGTTAGATGTCTGCGGAAGCACGCGAACAACACAAGGAAGAAGAAGAAGCTTGGAGCACATCACACAATACAGAATGTATTACCACTAGAATGTACAACGATAAGTAACCCATTAGGGCAATAGGTGTATATACAAGCTGAGGGGAAAAATCCTCCTAAAGAGGGAAAAAGGTACCCCCACGGTCCTAGAGTGTTCATACACATCACTACCTAAATATATCAACAGGGAGAAGATGTGTCAACTTGCTCTTCTAGTGTCTTGTACACATTCATCAGCTATCTCGACCACTATCCCTGGCGTGAAAGAATTTTGCTTCCCTCCTTCAACTACTCCGTTGCCCATTGCAAACATTATTTCTCTTGGGTGAGATGATTTTTCCTCTAATATTGGTCTTTTTCCTTACCCTTTCAAATGTTTGAAAGGGAATTTCTCCTTCGTATAATGTTGCGTTTCCTCTCGGGTGACATGATTTTTCCCTTGATATTGTCCTACCCTTTCCATTCTTGGATTTCACCTCTTGCTTGGATTTCCCTTCTATAATCTTGAAGGCTTCTTATATCCATCTTGGAAATTAATCTTGGAGGAGATCATAGTTTGAGGGATTACTTATGAAATTCTCCTTGGGATTTTAGCATTTACATAATTCCCTCATACCCTTGGGAAGTATAACAAAATATTGTTTCTTTCTTTTGGAGAACTCTATCTTGATTTAGACAATTTCTTTAAGATGTACGCCCCAAACCTTTTTCTACATAATTTTGGAAAGAATCTGATGGGCCAAGTTTCAAACTTCTCCAAATTTTTAACAAATTTTCTTCGAGATTGGTTGATAGAAATCACCTTTTTTGAAATGCATAGAGACATGTCTCCAAAAGTTCCATCATAGGTAAGGAAAGTAATATTATGCCCTCCATCCTTGAATTCCTTTAGTCTATGTGCCCTCTTTGAAGTGGCATGGGGCCTCTATGACCCTTTTTCCCTTGTCTTTTTAGGAGATCCATAATAAGGAGGACACTTGAAAGATCTTTCATATGGACTTCATGATGATGAAAAGGATGAACAAGGTGCTCTATTTTTCCTTTTCTTTGTTTATTTATGCTAGGAGATAGATATTCCCCCTTTATACAAAAAAATCTTCAACATCTTCCCCCTTTATACTAAAAAATCTCTTTCTTTTTGGCGGAGTTGGAGATCGCTTAGAAAAGATTGATTGGAGTTTCACTTCATTTCTCTTCCATAGGAGGTCATAGACTATAAAATTGTGAGCCGCTCTTGGAGCTTGTGGCTGAGGATAATTTTTTCCCAATTCATCACTATTCACGGGCATCTCTTCATCTAAAAATGGTTCCTCCTTTGGAAGCATTGTCATGAGATCTCACAAGAACCCTTTGTTCTTGAGGATTTCTCATCATGCCAAACGTTTAAAGATGATATTGCACCTTTGCTTGAAATAGAGGATTTCTCATGGCATCTTGTAAGCTTCTTACAATGAAGTCAATAAGTTGCATATCCTCTCGAAAAGTACTTGCATTGGAGAAGTCAAAATTATTTAAATTGATCATTTTCATCTTAGTTATGATGTGACATGTGTTGATATATTTGGGTAGTGATGTGTGTTAACACACTAGGACTATCAGGGCACTTTTTTCCCACTTTAGGAGGTTTTTTCCCCCAGGTTGTATATGCGCCTATAACCCTAATGGGTCACTTATCTTTGTACATTCTAGTGGTGATACATTCTGTATTGTGTGTTGTGCTCCAAACTTCTTCTTCTTCCTTATGTTGTTCACATGCTTCTGTAAACCTCGAACTCCAACAATTGGTATCTTAGTAGGTCGTCGCTTCATCTAGGGCATCATCGACACCGTCTCATCACAGTCTCAAAATTGCATGAAATTTAGTGAGCATACTCAATGTGATAAGGAGAAATCACGATCTGAGCTTGTTTTGGCCTCTGAATGCACTATCGCAACTCGTATGCAGGCAATTTTATCTTTTCGTTCCAAAGGTATATAGAAGTTTTGGTTTGCTAGTATAAGCATCTCAAAGTCTGCTATAGGTTTAACAAAAGTTGATAGGGTATTTTTGTTCAACTTTTTGAGATATAGTCATTTTTTTGCATCTGGGTATTTTAGTTAGTGACCATGGTTGACAGTAGTGATGTATTCCATATGTTGGCTGTTGAGGATAAGTTCGATGGAACCAATTACCAATTATGGGCTTACATGATGCGTCATGTATTGGTTGCAAAGGACTATGGAATATTGTGCAAGGTGTTGAAAAACATCCTATTACACCTGCAAACATAGTTGCTAAAGGTGATGCACACAACATTGAAGATGGCGATATTCTTCATGTTCCTATTTGTGTTATGGTTCTTGTTGCACCTATTGCAGAGGAAATTTGTTGGGACAGCAGAGATGCTCACACACATGCATTAATAGCCTTGTCTGTCAAACGTGCCATTATTCCTCACATTCATTCTCTCATAACAGTTAAGGGTGCTTGGATACACTTACCACTTTATACCAGGCAAGGAACGAGGCTCCTATTGCTTACCTCTGAAAACGATTGGAGATTGAGCACATGAATGAAGGAGATTCCATGGAAATTTTTTTCACAAAGATCAACGATTTGAAGGAACAATTGATTTCTGTTGATGAAGTCTTGCCTAACACTTCACTTGTGCAAACTGTTTTGAATGATCTTCTTGATTGATATCAAATTTTTTCTTCTCCTCTTCATTTGATGATGAAAGGCAATCCAAATGCCATAACATTTGAGGAGTTAGTATATGTTCTATTGTAGAAAAGGTCACTCTAGGCGGAATAGGTCCATTATGCATGTTGCATATCAAATTTTCTTGGCTAGTCAGAAGGGCTAAAGGTAAATGGAGCTCTTCTACTAGTAAACAAAAACTGCTAATTTTGCATAATCAAAGAAGGATGACAGAGATGAGAAGAAAATAGAAAAGTAGAATTTTCTTTGTAAATACTGTAAAGGAAATGATCATGTCATAAAGAGTTGTCCAAAACTAGCTGCTAAAGAGGCAAGGAAGAAAGAGGCTGGAATGGTTGTTGCAGAAGCCCCTACTCCCAAAACAAAGTCTACTAAACTTGTCCACAATGAACAATGGGCATGTACCTTTACCTTTGTGAAAAGTTTTGTAATGTCCTCCGGCAGAGAACCTCTCCTAGACATAATGATAGTGCAACTCAATGTGCTTAGTGCGAGCATGGAACATAGTTCCTCACAATTGCCAATGCACTTTGATTGTCAATGAAGATGGTGGTGGAACAAGACTAACCAACATCTAAATAAGCCATAAGGTATCTGAGCCACACACACTCAACAATCACTGTGAAAGCTACCCTATACTTAGCCTCACAATTGGAAGTGGCCATAGTACACTACTTCTATCTCAACCAGTGTCATAGCAACTAGCCCAGTGAGAATTAGAAGAAGCATGTAAATCTAGCGGTAGTGATCCCCCCTTGTGATAAAACAATCCAAGTAGTCGGGTACCACTCAAGTAGCCTTATACATGTTAACTGTTCCATCAGGCTTACACTTCAACTTGTATACTCACTTAGTGCCAATGGCCTTCTTGCCAGGAGGCAAGTCACATAAAGACCAGGTACCATTCTTCATTATATCATCATATTTAGATTGCATAATAGCCATCCAATTTTTTGAATTTTGTGCTTCATCAAACAAAACAACATCATTCTCATCACAGAGACTAGAGGCAGCCATAGCATAGCAATCTGATGCAAAAGAAGCACTATGAGAGCCTGAACAAGTACAATATGATAGAGGTGCATCTAATTTGCTGTCATGCAAAGTTTGCACCATCTATTTTGGCATAGTTTTTGCCTCCTCAATATCAGCTCTCTCATCAACAAGTGCATCATGTAAATCTTCATCAGAAATGGAATGATCTGCATCATCACATGAAACTTGTAAAGGCTAAGTAGTTGCCTCGTTAGGACCAACACTAGACTATCCAACTATAAAAAGAGGCAGTAAACTGTCATACATGTCTTTGGAGCTAATTTATGTCTCATTAGTACATGAAAGTAATGGCTCAATAGCATCTTCCGCAAAAACTACATCACGACTAACCAAAATGCATTTACTCTGTGGATGATACAAATGATTGTCTTTGCTTTCAAAATTGTACTCAACAAAAATCATTTCACTACTTTATTATCCAATTCCCTACGTTGTTGTTCCGGCACTAATGCATATGCCAAACAACCAAAAACACACAATTGAGCAACAGATGGCTTACTACCATGCTAAGCCTCATATGGAGTGATAGGTTGCAATGCTTTAGTGGGACATCTGTTAAGTACATATGGTGCACACATAACAGTCTCAAGCTATGTGGTAAATCCTAACTCTTGACCATACACCTTGCCATCTTCATGAGTGACATGTTCTTCCTTTCAGCAGCTCCATTCTATTGAGGTGTATATGGAATTGTACACTGATGTTTTATCCCATATTCAACCAGAAATGCATTAAGGTCAGAAGACATATATCCCCCCCTGATCAGAATGGAGGGTGCCCATTTTATGTGCTGACAGATTTTCAGCCAAAACCAAAAAGTGCTTGAAGCACATAAGCATTTCAGACTTTGTTTTCAATGGATATACTCATGCATGACTAGAAAAATCATCGATGAAAGTCACAAAGTCAAGATAGTTTCCAAAAGAGGGTGTCTGCATAGAACCACATACATCACTATGAACAAGTTACAATCTCTGAGTAGCTTGAACTGAACCATCTTTTCAGAACAAGGAATGTTGCATTTTGCCCAAAATACAGCCTTCATATACATGTTTACTAGGTGCCTCAAGTTTGGGCAGAAAGGATACCATTTCAGATTTCTACAGGCCTAGCAAACTAGCAAAGTTTAGATGACCAAAGTGTGCATGCCAAATCTTTGCATCCGACATAGCCTGGGAATCATGTATTGTACATGCTGAATCATTCATAGATTTTTCATAGTCTTTGAGCTTATACAGCCCACGACATAAAATGCCAGAAGCAATAGTGACATCACCATTTGACAGATCATGAACTATACATCTATCATCAACAAATTTCACAACCAAGCCAATCTTGGCTAAAGTTGAAATTAATAATAGATTCTTCTTGATCCCTGACACAAATAAAGCATCCAACAATGTAAAATAACTACCATCAACAGTAGTTAGAATGATCTTACCAACTCCCATGATAGGATAAGAGGAGTTGTTGGCGCATGTGACAGTATTCCCTGTAGAGGCAGGCTCAAGTGACATGAAGAGACTACACTATGAGGTAATATGTTTGGTTACCCCACTATCAAAGTACCTAACATTTGAGTCTACTGCCGACATACACTGTTCATGAGAAGATGGGTCATAATTGCAAACAATTTGAAGCTTTCCTCAAAGCTTTGGCATACTTCCTTTTGTGGACTAATTCCACATAGCTTGGCACTTCCTTGTACATGAGTGTTGGTTGATATATTTAGGTAGTGATGTGCGTGAACACACTAGGATCACCAGGGCACTTTTTCCCTCTTTAGGAGGTGTTTTTCCCCTGGCTTGTATATATGCCTATAAATCTAACTGGTCACTTATCTTTGTACATTCTAGTGGCAATACATTCAATATTGTGTGTTGTGCTCCAAGCTTCTTCTTCTTCCTTGTGTTGTTCTCGTGCTTCTGTAGACCTCAAACTCCAACAACATGATGCCGATTTTGAATACTTATTACATGTCCTTGTGATTATTTCTCTAAGGTCTTACTTATGATATTAGGAAGAAGATCAACCTAGGTTATGATACCAATTTCACTCCATTTACCTAGACTCATGACATCTTGCAATGGACAAGTTCATGCATAACAAGGGTCTGATGGTTGTGAGAAAAAGTACAAGAGATATAATGCTTGGTATTATAAATTGATTGGAAGATATATGAGCTTTGATGAGAATCAACATAAATTATTAAGCATAAGTTAAGAGAGAGATAGTGTATAAAATACTAGATAGTTAAAACTCAATGAAGACAAATTTTCTTTAAGACTTCCCTCACCTAAAAAAGAATTTGTATTACAAATTGAAGAGATAATTTTACAAGAAGAACTTAAATGGCCTATTTAGCTTCTAGGAGCTATTCTTTACACATCCTCATACATCTATCTTGTTGTCGCTCCTCAATGAGACTCCTAAAGCTAATCCAATCTGCCACATTGCATTCAAGACCTCTGGATTATTCTCCCCACGAAACATGAGGGCGAGATCCAACCATGAACCCTCTCTTTGTGTGGATGAGGGGATTCCAAGTAATGGGCTGACAGAGCTGCTCCTCAATACATGAGGCCAGGCACTCAATAAAAGCAGGTCATAACTACTCCCAAGATCGTAGGATATTGCAAGAAAATGGATCCTCACTCTGTCACAGGAAGCCCATGTGCCTCATCTTAGTGAAGATCCATTTGGTCTCATGTATCCAAGGCCCACCAGTGGCAGCATCAAAGAGGCCCACTCACTTGCAAAGAAAATCCTTCCAAGGCTCAGGGTTAGGAAGCAAACCAGAACAACAAACTTACCCAAATGGGCTCTACTTTGACAAAGAGGAGGGTCAATGATCCCAAGGTCACTGCACTCTAAGGGAAGGGTGATGATCGACCAAGCTAACTTAGCCGAAGTGGGGTTATCATCCCTAGCACAACATAAAAAGTTCCTTATTACCTGCTGAATCTAACTAATATAGGAACTTGAGAAGATAAAAAAAGAGGTGACATAGCACATCGTAGTGAGAGGAACCTAGTTTGCCACCACAACCCTTACAACCAAGGAGGAATGGGCAATGCTCCAATGCAATAGCTTCCTGCTGATGGTCAGGAGGAGAGGAGAGATCTATTGCTTGTCCAAAAGATGAAGACCAATATGGCACCCAAGGTATCGAACTACCATGCTAGGGGGAATCCATTGAAACTGCTCACAAGGAATCCATCCAAGAAGAGCATCCGAGCCAATCCGGAATCCACAAGACTTATGCCAATTGATCTTGGCACTAGAAGCATCACAAAATCTCTCCAAAGCATGTTGAAATCTGATCATATTGGCCTCTTGGCCCTCTAGGTAAATGGTAGTATCAACAACAAATTGCATCCAATATCATATCATCCCTAACTGGGAGTCAGATACCTTGAAGCCCAATATCGTGTGAAGCCAAGAAGTGGTGCTCATGGCCTCAAAAAATAACAAAAACAAGCTGGGGGTAAAGGATAACCTAGTCAGACCGATCTCAAAATGCTAAAACTCTCCCTTGACCCCTCACCAGAAGAACATGACTATGGGTAGAAGGGTACAAGGAAGCAACACCCCTGGTCCAAGAAGCAGGGAAGCCCATACACAACATAGTGTCCTCAAGAAAAGCGTAGTCAACCTGATCATAGGCTTTCCCAATATTCAACAAAAGCACTGCAAGTGGCTCATCATGCATCTAGGCAAGCGAGAAAACTTCCAAGAATTTGAAGATATTGTCAAGGATACTATGACCCTTGACAAAACCAATCTACATCAGATGGGTCATAGCCTTAAGAAGCAGTTGCAACCTCAAACTCAGAGCCTGTAAGAAAAAGGAAAATGATTGAATAATGATTGAGTGGTGGGCTATTGGTGTAACTCTAATGCCATGTAGAGGTTACCACAACACACATATAAGATCAAGGTTAGATAGAAAGAGAGATATTGCTACTCATGGGAATAACACAAGAATTTGGTTATAATGGAAAGTGGACTGAAGATGATATAGAAGATGAACTCAACTCAATTCAACTAAAACTCATAACTCTAATACAATGGAACTCAAACACTAAACAATATATAGATGGTTCTATCCACCCATGCACTCCCTATATAGAGCTTAGATGGTGATCTAGATAGAAGCTAGGTGAATGGCTATAGGCCAACACAATGGGTACTAAGATGGATACCCTAATGGTTCCAAACACACAAACTGATGATCTTACATGGGAAGGGGGGACCATCCTTATAAGGTCCTCCAAGCCTAAGTCAGCCTACCCATGTTCTAGGGTCGTCGTAGCTTTATCCATGCCCAAAATAATCTCCACCATTGATCTATGGGGTAAATCCAATGGTAGAAAGGTAGGATAAACAACCATTTTTTTTGCAGGCCTTGATCTTGCTTAATCCACACTTAGGATCAAGTATAGATCCAATGGCCCACATCAAATAGACCCTTCCCCAAGTTAAGAAAGCTACTTTTAAATCTAGCCCTTGATTTAAGTTGATCCTCACATCAAATCAATCCCAAATCCAATGGCTTAGAAATAACCTTCCTAACTATCCATCTATGGTCTACACTAGACCTCATGTGACCTCAAAGTCAGGAACCTACCAATGTCCAACACTCTCACATGGCTTCTCCTCATAATGGGGGCCTTACAAAACAGAGTGTTATGGAACAATGGTGGTGCTACATAAGGGTGGGGCATTGAGCATATCTAACACCCCCCCCCTCAATGTCCACCCAATGGTGAACTACCTTCTTGGCCTAATGCCAAGTCTTCCATGAGGGTGGAGCATTGGCCATGTCTAACACCCCCCCCTCAATGTCCACCCAAATGATGAACTATCTCCTTGGCCCAATGCCAAGTCTTCGAAGATGTATTTGAAGTAGATCCTTTGTAAGAACTTTGGTGAGGATACCCATTGCATTCTTCATGGTTGCATAGTAGACTATTTCCACCGTCCTTCTCAAGTGTACTTGCTTGCCAACTCTTGAATGTCCCTCATGAGGTCTATTCCCAAGACTTCTCAAAAGTTTGACTAGAAAACGGATATCTTGTATAGTACTCCATCAGTAGATAAGACTACCAAAGACCTTCATATAGCTCCCAATGTGTATCTGCTCATACAATGATCTTAGGGCTTGTTTCATCACATAGAATGCCTTCTTCAATTTACATAATGTGCTCTTTCAATGTGGAGCCTCAAACCCTGATGGCTGAGACATGTACCTCCTCCTTGAGGTCAACATTCAAACATTTTGATTTGACATGTAACATGAAAACTTCCCACTTCGTTTGAGCTGCTACCATTAGTATGATGCAAATAGTGGTCATTAGAGCAAACGAGTCTTGAAAATCAAAACCCTTCACTAGTGAAATTCCTTGTATAGTGACTATTCGAGTAGAAGCCCACTTGTGCTCCTCTAATCTATGTGATCTCCTTAGTCCTTCTACCTTCTCTTTAATAGTTGTTGGCATAGGATTTCTTCGACCATATAGCTTTTCCTTCACCCATTGCAGTGACAACCAATCTGTTTGGGTGATTTTAAGTTGGTAGACTCTCTTCTCACCATCTGATGATGATGCTTCCTCCTGTTCATAGGTAGGGATGGCTCTTGGGCTATGTACATAGTGAATTAATCCTTTGCTTGATGATAAAATGGAAGCTCTTTTCTTGTCCTCCACTGTATGTGGCTGCTCCATAAACACCACATCACGGCTCCCTTTGATCTTCTTTGCCTCATGGTCATAGAATATGAAAGCCCTTTGCTTTTCATTATGACCTAGGAAGATGCATCTCTTGCTTTTTGATTCCAACTTGTTCTTTATTTGACCTGGGACAAGAGCATAACACGCACTCTCAAAAATTCTAAAGTGTAAGATGGATGGATTCTTACCAATGTAGATTTCATGATGAATCTTTTTGTCTTGATAAGGAAAGCTCATGTCTTCCCTCATACACATTGCTATCTCAAAAATGATGTTACTCTTGCATTCCATAATTCCATCATGCTGTGATGTGTGAGGTGTCATTGATTGGCACTTTATCCCTTTGCACTTGCAAAGACCTTCCAACTCCCCTGAGTTGAGCTCACCACCACCTCCTTTTACAAGCTTCTTCACACTTTTCCCTTGTTCATTTTCAACAAGTTATGGTTGTTCTTTAATCTTACCAAAAGCTTGAGCCTTATCACAAAGAAAGTACATCCACATCTTCCTACTATAGTCGTCGACTATCACAATGTAGGAAGATCCTCCCAAGGCCTGTTTAGACATCTTACCACACAAGTTAGCACATACCAACATAGAGGAACCTTTGACCTACTCTTGCTTTCTTGTGGAAATGTCTCTCTATGTGGCTTTCCCATCATACAAGCTCTACAAGGTTCTTTAATTCCATTCACTGTAGGTAAGTGATGGACAATACCTTGTTTATGCATCTTCTTCAATAATGTTTCTATCATTGTGATGGGTTCTTGATGAGGCTGCACAGAACTAGATTGACCTCTCTCATTAGTAATTTGAGGAGATGCATCACTGTCTAGTACCCATGAATCCACAATTGATTCTTCTTGTGTTGAGGAGAATACCACCTTTGCTTTGGCTCCATGTATTGTCTCCTCCTTCACTTCATCTATCCTCTTGTCATGACAATCTGCAATTGCATGCCCCTTCCTTTTGCAATGGAAGCATGGTCCTTGAATCTTCTTCTTGCTACTACTGATCTTTGCATTCTTACCTTTGGTTGAGGAACCACCTTTACCTGATGCATTGGTGAAGAATATAGCATCTCCCTGACTACTTCTTACTTGGGCTTTAAGTTGCAAATCCTCTTCCATTGGTATTGAATAAAACTCCTCAAATGTCAAAGCTTGAGGTCTCACCTGAGTGTTGAGAGTAGTTACCCTTCCATCATACTTTGGTGGAGTATTTTGGAGAACCCTTTGAGCTAGCCCCTTGCTAGTCTTCTCTATCCCTTCACAAGCCATTCCATCACATGGCTTCTTGATATGAGTAATGGATGCCTTCACCTTCTCTCCTTCTGCAAACTTCTCTGCTTCCAATTGATTTTCTAAATTTTGAATGCGTGTTTGGTTTCTTACCTCATAGTGACTCCTCAATATACTCCATGCCTCACTTGCCTTGTATGTATGTTGAATAAGAGGTAGAATAGATTCCATACAGTTGTTAGCTATATACTATAGTGCATTTGCATTCCTTATCTTCCAAGCTTGTAGAAGCTTTGTATTTGGAAGAATCACCATACTCGGATCGAATGGGTCAAAGGTAGGTTGTGGCTCTTGCTGACTTCCCATCACCATCTCCAAAAGATCATAAGAATTAAGGATAACTGTAATCTTGACCTTCCAAAGAAAATAATTCATACCATCTAACTTGCCTTCAATGAAGGTTGGTGGATGAACCCATAGTGTTTGCATTTCCAAATCCATTGCATCAACTCCACTTCCACTTCCACTTCCACTCCTGGATGCTAACACCTCCATAGTGTTGAAGCCTTTGTATCCCATGAGCTTCAAGCGCCTTTGCCTCTCAACAACTCTACAGTTGAATCCTTTGCCTCCCACAAGCTATAGTGTTGAAGCCTTTGCCTCCCAAGAACTCCAATGTTGAAGCCTTTCCCTACAACAAACTTTGGAGTTGAAGCATTTACCTTCACAAGCTTGATTGTTGAAGCGTTCCTTCCACAAATGCAAAGAGTTGATTCCTTGGCCTCCACGATCTCTGCAATCTTCTATACCTTCCTGAGCTCTGATATCATGTAAGAAAAAGGAAAATGAATGAATAATGATTGAGTGGTGGGCTAGTGGTGTAACTCTAATGCCATGTAGAGGTTACCACAACACACATATAAGATCAAGTTTAGATAGAAAGAGAGATATTGCTACTCATGGGAATAACGCAAGAGATTTGATTATAATGGAAAGTGGACTCAAGATGATATAGAAGATGAACTCAACTCAATTCAACTAAAACTCATAACTCTAATACAATGGAACTCAAACACTAAACAATATATAGATGGTTCTATCCACCCATGCACTCCCTGTATGGAGCTTAGATGGTGATCTAGATAGAAGCTAGGTGAAGGGCTATAGGCCAACACAATGGGTACTAAAATGGATACCCTAATGGTTCCAAACACACAAACGGATGATCTTACATGGGAAGGGGACCATCCTTATAAGGTCCTCCAAGCCTAAGTCAGCCTACCCATGTTCTAGGGTCGTGGTAGCTTGATCCATGCCCAAAATAATCTCCACCATTGATCTATGGGGTAAATCCAATGGTAGAAAGGTAGGATCAACAACCATTTTTTTTGCAGGCCTTGATCTTGCTTAATCCACACTTAGGATCAAGTATAGATCCAATGGCCCACATCAAATAGACCCTTCCCCAAGTTAAGAAAGCTACTTTTAAATATAGCCCTTGATTTAGGTTGATCCTCACATCGGATCAATCCGAAATCCAATGGATTAGAAATAACCTTCCTAACTACAGAAAGCCAAGACGGATTCCATCACCAAGGATCCAAAATACTTGATAAAAAAGCTAGGGGAAAGACCATCGTCACTAGGGCAACTGTCCCTAGCCAAGCCACATAGTGCACCAAAAAGCTCACTATCAATAAAGGAGGCCAGAAGCATAGTCTGCATCTCATCAATCACAGAGCACCACACATGTTGCAAGACATAGTGCCTGCTCTCTTGCCAAGTCTTAGAAGGTGTCTCCTTAAATAACAAAGTGCAATAGTGGCAATCTCTCTTAGCTCCCGAGGCTCCGTATCACAAGACCCATCCACTCGGTGGAGCTACGTTATCCCACCACGCAAATGGCATCACCAAACTACTGATAAGAGCTCTCCTTAAATATGACCAATAACCTCAATATAATGAGCCACCTTTCTATGATGGAAAAATGAAGATCACCTATCCTTGGTCTCCCCAACTCTTTTTGTGCATGAACAAGCTACAAGCCAACCTACTTGTAGTCAAAACGACATTCCAAGAGCCACTTTGTTGGAGTTTGAGGTCTGCAAAATCACGTGAATAGCACAAGGAAGAAGAAGAAGTTGGAGCACAACACACAATACTGAATGTATTTAGAATGTACAAAGATAAGTAGCCCGTTAGGGTAATAGGTGTATATACAAGCCAGGGGAAAAACCTCCTAAAGAGTGAAAAAAGTAAAGTTTTGAGCAAGAAAGCACTCATTCTTTAAGTTGGAAGGTAAGCTACCTATGGCTAAAAGCATTTCAATAAAAGGGTTGTACTTTGAGAGAACTATGCATTAAAAGTTATAGGTGTCGAAGTCGACTGTAGAGAAGTACAGTTTTAGATATAGGTGAATTGTTTGGATCATTTCTCAATATCTACTGAATCTTTTGAGATGATTTAACTTGGAGAAGGTGCAAAATCTTTAGACAACACCTTGTGCAAAGTTTCATAAAAAACTTTACACATTTGGTCAGTCAATGAGTGAGTTATGTGCAACAGACTTTTCTGAGTAGTGACTCTCTTCATAGTTAGTACAAAGAATTACAGGTCAAAAGTTGAAGAGACTAAGGTCAGATGGAGGGGGAGAGTATTTCTCTAATGAGTTTAGTGATTTCTTATGGAATGCAGGTATAGGTACTCTCCTCAACAAAATGGTGTAGCAGAAAGGAGAAATAGAACTCTTGTTGAGTTTGCAAGATCAATGATGAAGGAGAAAAATTGTCCAAATTATTTGTGGGCTAAGGCTGTAAATAAAACTACATACTCGGTTAATAGGCTACCATGTAAAGCTTTGCACGGTATGACACCATATGAAGCTTGGTGGGGTAAGAGACCTACCTTAGATCATTGCAAAGTATTTGGATGCTTGGCTTATGCATATGTGCCATCTTAGTTGAGGCATAAATTGGAACCTAAAGCTGAAAAGTATGTGTTCATTGGATATGATGATAAACAGATGGGTTATAGGTTGTGGAGTCCATCCACAAACCAATTCCTTGTATCAAAGGATGTTACATTTGATGAGCAAGGCACGTGGTATGCAGGTACAATCAATAATCATGCAGGTGATAAAGAAGCTTTGAATCAGAAGAAAGGTAAATCAAAGGTTCAAATATTTGATGAAGAAGAGAACAATGAAGTACAAATTGAAGTTGAAGAAGTGCCAAGGTTTGGTCCAGAATGTGATGAACCAGAAACTTCAAGAAGTGGAGAACTCAGAAGGTCATCAAGAAACAAATTGCAACCTACAAGGTATAGCTATGACACTTCTTTTTTGACTACTAAGGATTATGCTTACATGGTGAAAGCAGATGAAGACCCTTCTACATATGAAGAGGCAAAAGGTAAGGAAAATTGGGAGAAAGCTATGCAGGAAGAGTATGATGCATTGATGGAGAATGAACATGGGATGTGGCTCCTAAACCAAATAGTCAGAAGATCATTGGATGCAAGTGGGTCTACAAAACAAAGAGGTATGCAGATGGAAGTGTGTCTAGGTATAAAGCTAGACTTGTTGTGAAAGGGTATGCTCAGACATATGGTATAGATTATGATAAGACCTATAGTCGTGTGGCAAAGATGACAACCATCAGGACACTCATAGCCATTGTTGCATGTAAAGGTTGGAGATTGTGTCAATTAGATGTGAAGAATGCTTTTCTTAATGGTTATATTTCAGATGATGTTTTCATGGAGCAACCACAAGGGTTCAGAGATAAAAGGTATTTAGAATATGTATGTAAGCTCAAGAGAGCTTTGCATGGTTTGAAGCAGGCCCAAAAGGCATGGAATTATAGACTTGTGAAGTTCTTGAAGGAATTTGGTTTCCAAGTATCTAAAGCTGATAGTAGCTTGCTTGTCAAAGCAAGTGATGATGGGTTCATTTACATGTGCATATATGTTGATGATATAATCCTTACAAGTACAAATGAGAAGGGCATACAAAGCCTCAAGAAGCAAATGGAGAAAGATTTCAAGATTAGTGACTTAGGAGACTTGTCATATTTCTTGGGCATGGAGATCTCATATACTCAACATGGAGTGTATGTAACTCAAGAACGGTATTTGAAGAACTTGTTGATCAAGTTTAAAATGGAAGATTGCAGGGTAGCACCTTCTCCAATGGACGTGAATCACAAATTGAGCAGATATGGAGGAGAAGAATTCAAGGATATGAAGCTATATCAAAGTCTGGTTGGTAGTCTAATCTATGCTACATTAACTAGACCTGATTTGTCATATGTAGTTGGAGTATTGTCTCAATTCATGCATTGTCGTAGGAAAGAACATTGGGTTGCAGGACACAGAGTGTTGAGATACATTAAGGGTACACTCAAGGAAGGTTTGTATTATGGTTTTACATCAGATACAAACATCAAGATATATAGTGATACACATTGGGCAGGTAATCCTGATGATAGGATATCAACATATGGATACTTGTGTTATGTGGGAGATAAGTTAATCTCTTGGTGTTCTCAAAAGCAACATACAATTGCTTTATCATCTACAGAAGCAGATTACAAAGGAATGGTTGAAGTTGCAACTGCAGCGTCTGATAATTAATTCCAAGAGATGCAAGCTCATCTCTTACTTGTGTCATACACGTGAACATCTGTCGAAATGTTGTGGCTATGGTGGGTGCTAATATTAGTGACGGAGTGAATGCAGTTGCAGTGTGTGTGGGTGTCGATGCAAAAGGTAAGGGAAATGGGGATGGGAATGTGGATGCAGTGGTGAGAGTGGAAAAACTTGAGGTGCCTAAATATGGTGGTGCCATGAATGAAGTGAGTGGTGGTGCGGTGGGCAGTGATTTATCCATGTCATTGGATGTGGTATCAAGTGCGGTGATTGTGAATAAGGGTGTGAGAGTGGGTGCGTGTGTGGGTGTAAATACAGGGTTTACAAAGGTTGAAGAGTAATTTACAAAGGGGGTCTCTTGGACTGCTTGTTGGAGAGAAGGAAGAGGAAAGGCAGTTGGGCGGGGAGGTGAGACTGGGGAGAAGGTTAATGGAGGTGGGAATGGGAAAAGGGACCTTGGACTTGTGGGGAAGGATGGAGGGAAAATTGGACTGGATAGAAAGGTGGATGTTCGAGGAGGAAAACTAGGTTGGGTGGGTGCAGGAATTGTTGGGTGGATGGAAGTAAAGAAGGCTTCTGCTATAGCACTATCCAAAGATGTGGATGGTCTGGGAGAGATCGGATGTACCGGGGAGATTGGAGATATGGGAGGTGAAAGAGGAGCGGTTGGGGTGGCGGGTACTTCGGTCACAACGGTGGTATGTACAGTAGTAGTGTGGGGTGGGGAGTCGACGAGGATAGCTTCTTCGGTCGCAGATCTTTCAGGAATTAGGTGTGCTTCCCTGGCCTATTGGGATGACTGAGCACCTATGGGTACGCGAATGTATTCACCTAGTTTTGATAGTAGTCGTACTCGTCAGGGGTCATACTGCGGTAACGTTTTCCTCTACAAATACCTTAAGGCTTCGGTGGATCCCACTGATTTGACAAGTTCCCTGAAGCCTCTGATGTATACTTCTTCGAAACCGCCTGAGACAAGTTCCTGTTCTATAAGTGCTTGGCTCTCTTCCTCCGTTAACTTTTTACGTGCCCAAACTTTTTCCATACTGCGATATAACTTTTTGATGGCCAAGGTGTATGTCGCTGCTTCAAATGTTTCATCTTCGTGCATGCTGTTGTCACCTTGGGTGTCGGTTTGCTGTCCTTGTTCATCTGTCTGTACATTTTCTTGGGATTCATGCGTGCCCTGGCTGGCTTCATCATCTCCGTCATCTTCATCGGTTTCTGTTCTTTGTTCCTTGGAACTAGACACTACTTGTCCTTGTGGTTGATGCGGGGGAGTGGTTGGGTAGCTTGGACGTTCATATTCTTGAGAAAATATTTGTCCTTCTGAAAACTGAAACTCACTTGAAAACACATCTTGCATCTCGAAATCAAATGTTGTGTCTGTCGGTTCTGCTTCCAAGTTGGGTATCGAAAAAGAAAAAGCTTCCGCACCAATAGTGGTGGGAACTTCTGCTGTCATGGTGGGAGGACCTTGGGCTGTGGCTACTTGAGGAGTGACTATGCTAGTAGTGCCCTCCGTTAGAATTGGTCTTGATAACCGTATGCGAATGGGTTGAACAATTGTAGGGGCCTCGATCGGAGACTGCTCTGGAGAGGGTTGTGGTGAGGGTGATTCTGGGACCTGTAGGCATGGAATGGTTCCTCTCATGCGCTTTCCTGCTCGTCCTTTGCTAGACTTCCTAGCTTTCTTTGTTGTTCCCTTGAATGCTTTCAGCTCCTCGCTTGTCATTGCATGCTCGATAGGTAAATTGTATGCCAAACACATATATACAATGCGCGTGAGAGAGCAACATCCATTGATTACCTTCTTTCTTTCCCATCTATGTTGTGCTAAGTACAACTGATCAATTATCCAGCTGGTTAGGTCTACCGTTTGAGGTCCAGTACATGCTAAATATAAACCAAACCAGATGCGTTTGTGGGCCATGATGAATCTGTCTTGGGTGGGAAATGCGAAATGTTGCATGCATATCCTTAATGGCTTAGATAACTCCGGTATGATAGTCGAAATATCTTCCCACTTAGTAACATCTCCATGTTTCATAGGCTCTGGAATTAGCCTTTCTCGTTCTGTCGACGTATGCGTTCCATGTATTTTAATAGCAGCTCTAATCAAATCTTTAGACAAATAAAACTTCTTATATGGCGGATCATTTACTAATGACGGCAAAATGAATGTTCCTGGAAAATCTTTGTTCTCCAAAGCTGTCAATGTTGTTACCAAGTAGTAGCATCTGTGGAAATCCCGTTTAGGCAAAGGATCACTGAAATACTCTGTGAAGCCTGCTCTTGCCCAAACATGCGTTAAGTCTTCTGTGGTCTGTAGTCCTTCGAATTCTCTTGAGAAAAATTGGTATTTGGCCCATGTACGGTGATCAAACGCCAATTGGCCTCAAAAATGAAATCTGCATCCGCCAACGGTCCTGCTAATCCTTGGAACCAATGAGAGTTGTGATGAATCTTCTCAGTATATCCCCTAGGAGGATCGTCAATCGGCATGGGTCTTGGAAATCCTTGGAATTCCGGTGGTTGAGCCGTAGGATGTGGTTCCGCGAGTAGTTCTCCAATATTGGCCATGGGTACACTGGTGTCAGCTTCAAGTGGTCATTCTGCCTGCATGATGAATGATGCAGGTGTGTAGAAGATCTGGTACAAAAGATTAACACATTAGTATGGAAATTAATCATGATCCCATTAAAGTGAGACCGCAATCCCTTTCCATAACGGATGTGTAACCCGTGTAGCCGAGTGTTGTGATATGGTTCATGGAATGATTTCTTGCAAACTAATGCAGGTCTCTAGACACCTACATGCTTCAGATGATGCATACATTTCTTGATGAGATGTTACTACAAGTGATGTTGGGTTATAGTGTGTGGATTTGTACAAGGTTCAGTCGTGAATGAGTTATTACAAGGTTGTAAATTAGTCGGGATGGGAGTTATGTTAGACAATGGGTTTTGAAGAGACAACTGGATACGTTTCGGTATCCACTTCCTAAGAGTTTGTGAGCGGGTGATAGGTTTTTGCTGAGTAGTAAAAGGTGATGTCGGGTATGGTGGTATGGAGGGTTGAAGAGATTTCCGAGGGGTATATATTACATGGCTTGAGGGTTGAGCTATAATACACTGTTTGGGTACCCAGATTTGCATGGGTGTGGGTCGGTTCGTAAGGTACTTCGTGGCGATCCAGATATGTCGAATGTTCGAACTTGTGGAAGAAGGTCGAGGAGATGTTGGATACTGATTCTGCTTCTGCCTTGACTTCTTCTTATCGTTGTCTGCATTGTTGAAATCTGTCGGTGCTTTCTGTCCTTTTTGCATCCATATTTGTCTCGTGCCTCTTGTTTTGTGATATTGATATTGCTTTCCTCTTTGTGTCGTCTGATATTGTCGTCGGTATGGGTTCCTTCGTCGTGGTTGACTCCTTTGTGGTTGAGGTTGAGAGGTCGGATGTACACTCTGCTTTGGAAAAGAAGGGAGGTCCAACACTTGCAAAACCTGCCCATTAGGAAGTGCTCCGTTTTGTACTATTAATCTAGGCGAGTTTGTAGTAAGTGTGGAAGGATGGGCACTACAGGGTGTTTTGCCCATGTGGCTGCTGATGTAGTCCACCTGACCTGCAATTGTCCCCATTTGTCCGTTGATGTAACCCACCTAACCGCTGATTGTGTCCATTTGACCAAGCAGTTGGGCGGTTGCCCCTTCTAGTTTGCAGGAAGCCTAAGGGAAAATCTCCTGAGGTCCTTCTGATTGACAATTGTCCATTGCCAAGCCTGCGTGGGTTGGTGTAGACGTAACGTGACTCATCTGACCAAAGATCTTCCGGTCCTCCTTCGCATGTTGTTCATATGGTCTAGGGTTACATACCTCAGTCGAAATGCCGTTAGGGAAGTCAAGCGGTATCACTCGCTTCTGATCTAAGGTTCCAATCTGCAAGGAGCCTTGTCTAAGATTTAGGTCCACTGAGTGATCGTATAACCAATCTTGGCCAAGGATTAGGGGTTCTATAAGGTCGTCATCATGGCACACTAGTAGCTTCACTATCAAGGTCACTTCGTTTATGAGGATAGGAAGGTCCACCTCACCCATGCAAGGGGTTTCCATGCCTCCTAGCCCTATGAGGTATGCCTCAATTGGCCGCATTTCTATTCATGAGTCCTTATAGTGGGACCATCTAACCGTGCTAGTCGCAGCACCTGAATCAATTAAAGCCCTGAGCTCTTGGCAAGGGTTGCCATGCTCTAGCCTGACTGTAATGAATGGTCTCCGATCCACTATGTTAGGATGAGTACTTGACTTTGCTTGACACATGGCCATGGGGTATCTGGGTGTTGTTTCCAGATGGTTACAATGTTCTCTCCCTAGTCCTTGTCTTCTTAGCTTCATGTGCTTAATGTGTTCTATAGCTTCTGCCTGAGCTTCAACTCGTATTCTATTTTCTTCCTCCTTACGCTTCTTTGCCAACGTGAGTCGTCTAAGCATATCCTTAGTAAGAGGTTCCTTATATAACTTGACTCTACAGCCACTAATGTAATTAGGCATTATGTCTCCTTCTAAGGTGGCTAATTGTATTGCTCCGCTTGTCGAGAGTCTGTTAATGATCATAGGTCCATAACCTCGCTTTTCTAACTTCCGTGCATGTTGTTTCAGCGTGTATACTAGGACTAAATCTCCTTCTTTTAAGCCTTTATCTTTCACATGTGCATCAAAATATGCTTTTTGTCGCTTCTTTGCTGCGTATATTCCTGCTGCTGCTCGCAGCTTGGTTTCTCCTAATCGTTCCAAGTCCATTATTCTTGCTGATAATTCATGGCCGGTCCACTGATGTTCTTGTGCAACCTTAAGGGTCGGTATCAAAAAGTTCAAAGGAAGCACAACATTCTAACCAAAAACCATCTGAAAGGGAGTTGCATTGAGTAAGGTCTTGTAGGCCACTCGATATGCCCAAATAGCGTGGTGTAACTGTTTGTCCCAATCTAAACGTTTGTTGTTCACGAGTTTCATCAGTACGTTACAAAGGATCTTGTTAGTGCTTTCAGCCTGACCATTGGCCCGAGGATGATATGGTGTGGATTTCTTGTGAATCACCATAAAATCCTGTAACAAATATTCAATGACCTGATTTAGAAAGTGAGTTCCTCGATCGCTCACTAACTTTATAGGCAATCCATATCTTGTAAAGACATTTTCAAATAAGAATTTTGTAGTCATGTGTGCATCATTCTTTTTTGTGGCTTTTGCCTCTACCCATTTGGTAAGATAATGTGTGGCAACAATAATGTATTCCGCATGTGTACCTTTTGTAGGGGGGTTAATGGTCCTACAAAGTCTATACCCCACTTAGAGAATGCACATCCTCCCATCATGGGTTTCAATGGCATTTCATCTCTGCGATTAGGAAATTGAGTTCTTTGGCACACATCACATCTCTTAACATAGGTATGTGCATCCATGTGAAGAGTGGGCCACCATAATCCTACAAAGAGAATGGCTTTGATTATCCTATCGAGTCCAAAATGACCTCCTGCAACACCTTGGTGTGTAGTCTCTAGTACGCTCAGATAATCACTTTCATGAACACATTGTCTTAGGTATCCATCTCGTCCTCATTTGTATAGATTATCGCCAATAACTGAATAGTCTTGAGCTTCCTGCTCTAGACTGCGTTGTCATGCTAAGGTCATTCCTTGAGGGAATGTTTTCGTCCTCAAGTACGTCACTAAAGGTTCACTCTATTCTGGTGTGAGAGACACATGATATAATGTATCATGTTCTACTGGTGGTCTTTCACAACAAACATGGCATTCTTTACACAACTTGTAGACATCTGCTTCCATCGAAGGCCAATATACTCCTAGTCTATGCAGAGTCTGCAATGTACGATGTTTCGAATGATGTTGATTTAATGCACCTCCATGTGCCAATTGCAACCAATTCGCATGTTTTGATTCAACTACACAACAGGCAAGAATCTTTTGATTGTCTTGTTTATATATACTTCCTGCTATGATTTGGTACCTCTGTGACTTGGTAATCTCTCCTTCCTTGATCCTTATCCTAGGATTCTTGGGTCCATACGTGAGAATAGGGACTATAGGCTTAGCCCATTCTGGTGCTATCTCAAGGTTAAACAAATACGCATCCGGTAATTCATCTGCTATTCCTTGAGGAGCTTCTCCTAAGGTTAATCTTGAAAGGTGGTCAGCTCTAAGATGTGTCTTTCCTTTCCTGACTACTACTTCAAAATCATACTCCATGAGTAATAGAAACCAACGTATCAATCTTCCCGTGTTACATGGTTTATTGACTAAGTACAATAATGCTTAATGATCTGTAAAGAACTTGAACTTGTTTGCCAACAAATAATGTCTGAATTTCTTTACTACGTAGATCATTCCTAATCCTTCTCGTTCCGTAGTGGTGTAATTTCTTTCTGCCGCATTCAACTGTCTGCTTGCGTATGCTATGGGGAGATCTATATTACGTTCATTCGTGGGTTGTGCTAACACACATCCTATAGCATAGTTGGATGCATCCACATGTACATGGAATGGCTTACTCCAATCTGGGGTTGTCAATATAGGTGCTGAGCACAAACGTCTTTTAAGCTCATTGAATGAGTTCTCACATTCATATGTCCATTCAAACTTAGTCAAAAGAGAATACAAAGGCTTGGCTATGATTGCATACATGTGTATGAATCGTCTGTAATAACCGCAATGACCCATAAATGCCTGTACTTCTTTTATGTTAGTTGCTCTAGGTAGATCTGCAACTTCATCTGTCGAAATTCCATTCTTTGACACAACATGTCTTAGAATTTTGCCTTGTCTGACCATGAAAACGCATTTTTTTGGGTTCAAACAAACCTGATATTCTCGACATTTGTCAAATACTTGCCTTAATTCTAGGATATGAGTCTGTCTCATATTCGAATGAGCACATAAGTCATCGACATAAACTTCCAAATTCTTGCGTAAGAATTCCTTAAAAACGTGACACATGAGTCGCTAGAAAGTGGCGGGTGCATTTGTTAAGCCAAATGGCATTACATGAAATGCAAATATGCCCCATTCTGTGGCAAAAGCCATCTTGTGTTGATCTTTTGGAGCAATGGCTACTTGATTATAGCCTGAGAAACCATCAAGAAAGCTGTAAACTTCCTTGCCCGCAACTCTTTCCAATAAATGTTCCGTGATAGAAAGAGGATAACTGTCTCTAATCATGGCAGCATTAACTTTTTTAAGGTTAATACACACACACAATTTTCCATTCTTCTTGGGCACAACCACAATGGGGGATACCCATTCGGTATGCTCAATTTCATAAATGAATCCTGCTTCTATCAAACGATCTATCTCCTCTTTAATCTTCGCAGCGTAGTTATCATTGTACGTGTATGGTTTTTGTTTCGTAGGTTTTGCATCTGGAGTCATAGGGATTCTATGAGAACATATATCTAGATCTACTCCTTTCAAGTCTTTGTAACTCCATGCAAACAGTACATCTCTATATTCGCGCAATAGGGCAACTAATTCTTCCTCTTCTTCATTCGTCAAATCATGCCCTATGTATGTACATTCTTCTTCTTCTCCTTCTATGGCCACTATGATTTTTTTGGTTTTCTCCCGATTGTCATATACTTCTCCAACTTCAGCTTTTCTATTAGGCATTCGTACCATGATTAGTCTATCTTCTATTTCATACTTCTTGAAGTTCTCCGGTACCTCAAACGAGGATTCTTCTTCTTCTGACATGGCTTCTTTCTTCTTTCTTTTCTTTCCTTCACTTTTGGTAGTCACTTGTGTAGCTAACCTCACCTCATTCATTATTTCTTCATGTCTCTGAGGATGAGCTTCTACTTCGTAGAAATATTCTTCCTCTGATGCAAAGGGTGGGTCCATTATAATTGACTCTAAGTCAAAATCACTCGCATCCTCAAATGCATCAGTGTTAGGTTCACACTCTTCTATAATCGAATCACACATGATTGGCTCTATCGTGAAGACTGAAATGTCATAGCCATCCTCATCACAGTGGGGTGTCCATTGTTCTTCATTGATGGCTACATCCATGGTTGCTAGGATTTTTGCCCAACCATGGGGTCCGAATTCTTCATCTGGGAATACTACAGGTGTGTAAGCTAGGTCTTGAAGGGTTCTTGGATGTTGTTCTGCACCTAAGTTTTTGGCTTCTAATCGTTCTTCCTCTTGTTTTGCTACTTTACACATCCATAAATGAGTATCCTCATGCAACCATGAGGCATCTGACTCCAATGAGTGTACTGATTCCGTTTCCTCTTGTGCCTTATGGATGGTATTCCACTGTATTGGGGGTACATCTCGATGTGAATAGTCTTTAAGATTGACTTTAGTAGTCACTCCTAAATGTTGCAAGTACAAGGAATTAGTTCCCCAATCTTGTACAATTTGCAATTGATGCATGAAGGGTCGTCCTAAAATCATCTCATAAGCATGATTTTTTGCAAAGTCACAAATGGCAAAAGTATGTTCAAACTCCACACCACAAGTGGTGAGAGATATGCCTTCTAGTAAGCCTAACGGTTTATCTATATGTCCATCAGCCATTTGTAGCTTCATTGTGGTAGGTCTCAATGCTGGCTTACCCCAACGTTTCCATAAAGCAGTGGTAGCAATGGCTACTCCGGCTCCTGAATCTAAGATGACTTTCGTGGTGTAGCCCTAATGGGTTATTGGAAGATAAGTGTTACCTTCCTCTCCTTCGCTTATATCTCCGATTCTTTCTATGGGTATCTCTGGTACCTTCTTGTGTGTTCCTATATGAGAGGGAGTAGTAGCAAGCTCAGTGAATTGATTTGCTACATGCTTCCACAATTCTGATTTGATCTTTAATAATTCCTCTAGAGTGAGATTACACTGTACTTTGGTGTTCTTGATCACTTCCATGTTTCTAGGGATTACTGATTCTTCATTCCTCACTATTATCGTGGGTGCTCTCATGCTAATAGACTTAGCTTCCCAAGGTCCTGTGAACTGAGGTAATTCTTGCAAAGAATTGGATTCAAAACCTGTGTGTTCACTCAGTTGCTCCTCCTCTACATCATCGTAAATAGAGGGGATATCTTGGGGAAATTGTTCCTGCAAGTCATCTATTTCTTGAATAGGAGGATGAGTTCCTTGTTCTTTTCTCCACTTCTCTTCTTGGATTTCTCTTAGAAATTCATGTGAGTACTTATGTATGGAAGACAGGTTGTCTTCACCTTCTATATTTGGTACTTGAGACAGGGATGGTGCATTCCTTTCTTGTGTCTCTGAGGTGATAGGGTTCCTATGCTGATCCTTTTTCTCTTTGCTATCAATCAAGTATTCTAGCCTCTCCATCAGTCCTTGAAAGTGCAATTCTGGTTTTGCCATGTTGTTCCAATTTAGATGTCTAGAGGCTTCAAACATTGCTTGTGCTAGTTCTACCATTTTCATGCAAAGTTTAGTTCTCTCAATTTCTAAGTTTGCTCGAGGGTAGTTCTTACTCATTTCAGCTATTTGAGGTCCTTCCTTTATTCTGGCGTGATACGCACGAAACATCATGTCTAGGTTTTCTAGTATGGGTTCCGCTAAAACTGATCCTGATTTTTGAGTTGGGTTCTCTTGATTCAATTCTTGTGAAGTCAATTCTAGGATTTTGGCTCTAGATTCCTTCAAACTTCCTTCCAACTCAGTTATCCTTTTACTCCACTTTCGCTTGATTCTTTCTCTGGAATCTTTCCAAGATTTTTTCTTCTTACTGCTAGATTCTCCAACTTCACTAGTTCCAGCTATTTTCTCCTGATTAAGCTGTTGCTTTTGTAAGAGTGCCTGCCCTCTTGTTATAGCTTGGATAGGCACGTATGTAGGGTTGGATCCATCTGCGTTGTTTGCAATACCTATCACGTTGATTGGTGTCACATTTGAAGTATTAGCAGGGTTCTTAGGACACTCTTTGATGATATGTTCTTTACCACAGTCGGCACAAAAGCCTTGTATATTATAATATTGTGATTGTCTCGCTATCGGAGGATGTGGACAATCTTTTATGAAATGATCTCCTTGGCACCTAAAGCATGGTCCTCTAGGGCCCTGTGGTCTTTGCTGTCTTAATTGGGGCCGTGGATTTGGGTTTGTCTACATCACATTAGCGTATTCGGGCTCCCAACTAGGTTCCAATGGTGGACTATCATATTGATATGTCTCCACATGTTCTGGTGACTCTGTGTAGTATGCGGGTGGACTATCTACATGCGTTGAGTCAAAAATGTTTGAGTTAGGGTCACTTTCTGTGATCAGGGGTGATGAAGGCAAAGCCCTACTTAGGTTCTCTTCTGCAACACCATATTTAACTAAGATGACATTAGTTGGTGGGGGTGGTTGTTGTGCTAAGACAGGTTGAGGTCTCTGTTGAGCGTGATAAGGGTAGTTCTGAGGAGGCCTATAGTAATGAGGCTGAGTATTGTATTGGCCTTGATATCTACCTGGCTGTGGGTATGCTTGCGGGTAGTTCTTTCTTACTGCTTGTTTGTTTTATGGGCACTCCTCTGCCGTATGATTCGTGTATCTTCTCTCAATTGTACAGTATTGGCCACTAGGGTTGGCTTGTGTTTGTGTTGCATTGGGACACACATTCGCCATATGATCACCACCACAGGTGTAACAACGCTTGTTTGTTGTTAACCTAGGCATCTGTTTACTAGAAACTCCTAGTTTCTGGGCCACTTTTTCTGCTAGATCTTCTATTGAGCTGGACAATTTTGTGGATGCTAGAGATGAACAATCTGAATCCTTATAGACCTTTGAGAGTTCCAACCTGTCTCCTAAGTTGTCTTCAATATCTATACAAATTCTTACACATTGCTCTAGTGTTCTCGGTTCCTTTAAGTATACATAGGAGCGTAGTTTAGAGCTCAACAGACCATCTAAAAACAATGACACTTGCTTGGCCTATGAGGGTAGCTCTTGCATTGGACACCTTTCCACATATTGTCTAAACCTACGTCCTGCCAGTCTAACTGTTTCCTGAGGGGTCTGTTTGAAACTATGAATCAACAAAGACGTGTCATGTCTGATTCCACTTTTAGAGAATTCAGTGATGAATGACTCTAAAAAGTGATGGATATCTCTAAATTTCCTTTGTTGCAATGGTTGGAACCAAGTTAAAGCGGTATTCTTTAACGTTAGTCCAAATGCATTATATTGCGTGAACATGTCTTCTACTTGTTCTGCCCGTAACACTTGGTTAAATTCTGCTACATGGTCATGGGGATCTCATGTCCCATCGAAATAGTTTTTCATGGATTTTACTAACTGAGTGGGTCTCAATATTCTTGCATGTTCACGTGGTCTAGGTAGATGAAAATCATCTCTACCACCTGGCATTCTTTGTCTTTCCACTCTATCAGTGTCTACGGTGGTTCTATCTCTCCCTATGGGATGATTGAAACTTACATCTGGTCTTTCTTTGTTTTTCTCTCTTTGATTAGCCTGGGCGAATGATGTTCCTACCCCTTATTGGATCGCGTTTACATTTTCTCGAGATGGAGGGAATACTAAATCACCTCTCCATGTATAGGTATTTCTTGCATGATCAGGTACCACAAATACTCTTTCTGAAGTTTCATCCAGGTACACAACCTTTCCAGGTGTATCTGGATCCTTAAATTCATAGATCGTGATGGTGCCTACCTCACTAGGTTATTCCATTGTGTATCTCCAAAATGCTTTGTAACTTTCTTTGTTTACGAATAATTCTATGCTTCTGTTATCCTGAGGGATCCATTCTGGTATTAGTACTCTTGTCAGTACAGATTTCCCTCTAGGTGTTCTAGGTTCTTCTAATGGTTCCTTTCCTTGGGTTCTCGCTTCCGTCTCTAACTGAATTACGCCAAACTCATTGGGATTGTTTGGCTGAGTACTTACGATGTACATTGTTCCTTCCTTGTCTATGTACGCATCTCTCTCAAATTTCACCACTGGACATTCCAATCCAATGGGTTGGTCCGGGTTGTGCATTTGCACCACTTGTCTTCGCAAACCATCCTCGTAGATGTGAGTACCTAGTCGGTTGGTTTGGAGAAATTCTAATTGAGTTCTATAAGGTCCTTCAGGTTTTTCTAAATATGTTACATTTGACCCTCCTTCTGGTCTTTCCGTGCTAAATGCCATTTCTGATTCACTCGTATCTGAGCTCAACTCGTAGCGATAACTATTATTCAATTGTTGTGCCCACAATCGTGTAGTAGTTCCTACACTTGCTTCGGAGGATCTAAGGCTTCCTCGGTCTGACTTACCTATATGTTTGCCCAATCTAAGGTTCATTAATTTACTTCCTTGCACACTTAGTACACACTCAGATCGTCAATGATTCTCTTTTCTTACTTTCTTGATTCTTTTTAAATTCCTTTAAGTTCTTGTCCAACTGTATGCGTCAGGAATCCACTTTCTGTGGTACTTTTGAGCTCTCGTTCCGTCAGACTTAAGTTCTCTTCCTTTAGGTTTTCATCTCATACACCTTTACTTTAGTCTTGGACTTGAAAATGTTAAATAGCTTGAACTTGAGGTGTTCCTATCCTCTTTAATCCAATCCACAATACTAACATTTAGCTTATGCTAGTAATTGGAGGGGGTTGAGTAATCTTCCAACCTCAAGTCATCTCCTTTGGTCGCTCTGATGCCCAAGAAGCTGCGCTTCCCAAGCCCTGCGTTCTTCACTGCCTTGCTTTGCCTTGCTGTGTTTGCCCATGATTGCCCTTGCTAGACCTGTAAAAAGCCAATGTTTAGACCAATTCTCAAATGGATGATCAAGCACTTGACTATATACACTTTTGAAAGTCCCTTCGCTTTTGCCCAAAATTTCAATGCCCCCTGGCTTTTCTAGTCCCACGCTAGTAGTACTCATAAAGAGCTTTCTAATGAGCTATAAAGCTCCAAAAACGGACTTCCGATGAAAAAGATATGACCATTCAGGCCCTGGGGGGTAAAAACTGACAAACAGGTTTTTCTTCAAATATGAGCTAAGGGTCTCCTATGAGCTTAATGATCCAAAAATTTGCCAAAAATAGCCCCAAAATTGGTCAAAAAATCAAACCCTAATTTTTGTGTTTGGGGTGGACAATCGCGATGGTCTGCAACAATCGCGATGATCTGGGACCGTCCTGATGGTCCAGGTGAACCGTCGCCATGGCGTAGCACAATCGCGATGGTCCAAAGGTGCGAGCTGTCGTGATGGCATAAATGTGAATGATCGCGATGGCGTGAATGTGGCCAATCGCGATGGTCAAAAGTGAACAATCACTATGGTGTCAATGAACCCTCGCGATGGTCCAATCGGCGAGCAATCGCGATGGTGTAGGTCAATGGTCAATGGGACAATCGCGATGACGTGAGCCCATCGCGATGACGTGAGCCCATCGCGATGGACGCAAAGCACGATGGCGTGAGCCAATCGCGATGGTTCAAATGTCGAGGCATCACGATGGTCTAAGGGTATCGTCGCGATGGTCTAGCTTGCCACATGGCAGCATCGGCGCGATGGCATGAGCCCATCGCGATGGCGTGGGGTCGACAGGATCATCGCGATGGTCCAAGTGAACCGTCACGATGGCTCAAGTGAACCGTTGCAGTGGCGTGAGACCGTCGCGATGGTCCAGCCGAGCCGTCACGATGGCTTGAGCCAATCGCGATGGTGTGACGCAATCGTGATGGCGTGAGCCAATCACAATGGTCCACCAAAATGCAAATTTTGCAAATGCGTTTGTGGATCCGTGTATGCGCGTATGTCGCCTACCTTGTGGTGAACTCACTTACCAAAAATACTGAACTTGACAGACCATCGCAATGGTCTGACACACTCGGTAGATCTCTGACACAAAGTGAAATTTTACCTTTTGCAAGCTTTCCTGATGCTCTGGAGCACTATAACTGCAAGAAAACTTAGAAACACAATAGCACATGCAAGCACAAAAGCTCTCTCTCACTCTCTCGCATGCACAAATGAGGGAAAATGAGGAGAATGGGTGGATATGGTGAATTTTTTGATTTTTTTGGAGTTGAAGATGATGATGTGGTGATGAAGATGGAGTGTGGGGGAGATGAAAAACACTAAAAACTAACTAAAAACAACAACAAAAACTGAAATTTTGACCTTACAACACCACTTCTTGCTATACTCTTACCATCACACATTCGTCCTAGACTCGATCCCCAGCAACGGCGCCAAATTTGGTGTTGCTCTAGCACAATGGTGGGAACCACGTTAAGAAGCTCCACCTCCTTAATGTCAATCCGCGTAAGAGATAGGAGTGATATGAAGATCGTGAATGTGAGATGAAGTGAGAGTGAAGGTGAGAAGCATAGAAATGCACACACGCATACACACACACAACAAAGAGACAAGCAAGACACAATAGAAGGTAGGAAATCAACTCTATTACTCAAGAACACTCTTACAAGCTCAAAATAGCTCTAAGCTCTTCTCTACTCCAACAAGCTAACCTCAAAAATGAGCTCTCTAGCTCTTTTTATAGATTCTAGACTAGTTTTGACCGGTTTCACATCTAGTGACCGGCATAGTTAAAAAATAGGTCCTATACGCTATTCAAAAGGGTAAACGGTGTCTAGAAATAACCAAAATTGGTACGCTCATTCTACCTAAGCTCCTCAAGGTCGAGGACTCCTCGGCTTGCACAAAATGGAGCTATGAATTACAAAAAGGGTTTTTCTATGTTACATATAGTACAAAAGTGATGACAATCACTGTTGGAGGTTTCGAAGAGTATTTATAAAATATAGCTCTTTGAAAAATGATTCGACTAACTCCCTAGTTCTTCGTTATGCTCTATCTTCACATGCTTCCGCGTCTTCTATGCCTCTGTCTACTGCCAACATGTTCACTCTCCAACTGTTTTTTGAGGTAAACAACACGAGCCTCATTCCTTGCCTGGTATAAAGTGATAAGTGTATCCCAAGCATCCTTAGCTATTCTGCAAGAGCGAATTTAAGGAATAATGGCACATTTGATAGACAAGGCTATCAATGCATGTGCTTGAGCATCTCTACCATCCCAACAAATTTGCTTTGTATTAGGTGCATAAGGAACCACAACATGAACAAGAATCTAAAGAATATCACCATCTTCAATGTTGTCTGCATCACCTTCAGCAATTGTGCTTGTTGGTGCAATAGGATGTTTTCCAATACATCACTAACATATATGCAATCAATCGTAGAGAGGTTCGTTGCTCCAATCTGTTTGTCAAACCATGAGAAATGAAGGCTTTCTCTCTCTCTCTAATAAAGCCCTTAGTATACCATACATCATGCAACCTCAAGGTCAATCATAGTCTCTCCCAAGCTGCAAGCTTAGAGCCATGCACAGTGGTCTGACCACCCCCTAATGATCATCAGGTGCCTCAATCATATTGAAGTCACTTGCAACACACCATGCATCAGTATAAGGAATAACACCAATGATTTGGGACTAGAAAGTGGCACGAGCACTCTCATGGTCTAGGTCATACAAAGTCAAGAACCCATATCTCCTGCCCACATGTAGTAAGATCATCCAAATGGCCCTGCCAAGAATAAGCTCCCCTCTATCCACAATTGAGGGGTGCAAGGACTCCCCATCAGTGATACATACACAACCTTGACAACCATTGGGCCCATACCCAGTTAACCAAAAAACCTTCCCATGTCTCCGCAAAAGCTATTTGCATTGCCATGTACGACTCAAGGAAAGATAATGTTCATGAAGCATCAAGAACCCATATCTCCTGCCCCGATGTAGTAAGATCATCCAAATGGCCCTACCAAGAATAAGCTCTCCTCTATCCACAATTGAGGGGTGCAAGGACTCCCCATCAGAGATACATACACAACCTTGAAAACCATTGGGTCCATACCCAGTTAACCAAAAAACCTTCCCATCTCTCCACAAAAGCTATTTGCATTGCCATGTACGACTCAAGGAAAAATGATGTTCATGAAGCATCAGATTATCAAACCCAGAACCAAACACTAGTGAAGCTTCTGTCAAAGACGATCCCTATAGTGCAAAAACCTAGGCCTACCTAGTCCTTGAACAATCCAAGAGAGAACCCTCATGGAGATGAGGTAAACCAAGATGGTGCTCCAACAAGGAAATGAGCCATCTTCAAGGCTGGTTTGGATGAGGGGTAATCTGAGTCGAAACGTCCCCAATATGAAGCATGCTACTCTGGCAAAAGCCTGCACAAATTGAGACAAGTGGACTCTCCAGATGCTCGTGCTTGCTCATGGAAAATCTCCTCCTCATCTATGCCATTGGGTCCATACAAAGTTAACCAAAAAACCTTCCCATGTCTCCGCAAAAGCTATTTTCATTGCCATGTATGACTCAAGGAAAGATGATGTTCACGAAGCATCAGATTATCAATAGAACCCCCAACCAAACACTAGTCAGGCTTCTGCCAAAGGTGAGCCCTATAGTGCAAAAACTTAGGCCTACCCAGTCCTCAAACATTCCAAGAGAGAACCCTCATGGAGATGATGTAAACCAAGATGGTGCTCCAACAATGAAGCGAGCCATCTTCAAGGTTGGTTTGGATGAGGGGTAATTTGAGTCCAAACATCCCTAATATGAAGCATGCTGCTCTGGCAAAACCCTACACAAATTAATCCAAGTGGAATCTCCAAACGCTCGTGCTTGCTCATGGCAAAGCTCCTCCTCATCTATATACATATACATGGGTGCAATCTGAGTATCCATAATCACATACAAAACAAGCTAGCTTTCCTTTGTACCCAAAATAAACAAAAACTCAGCTATATCCCAAGCCCTAACTAATAGGCTGATGAGATCAAGCTCCTTAAAGTACAACAAGGTACAAGCAATGCTACATTCACAACCAATGCAAAAGGAAAAGGCTCTTTTGATGGATCAAAGAAGGACACAAAGAAGAAAAAGTTCACAGGAAATTGCTTCTATTATGAAAAGAAAGGTCATGTCATCAAGGATTGTAGTAAGAAGCAAGGTGATGAACGAAATGGGACTATGAAATCACCTGGGAAGAACAAAGAGTTAGAAAACAACATAGAGCTCGAATTATGGGTAGCTATTGAAGAGGTATGCTCATTTGCTCAAACTCGTATTGATGAACCATGGATTTTAGATAGTGGATCTTGTTACACTTATGTGTTCCTCGAGTAGCTTTGATGTGAATCTTTTCCCTATACATGGGCACTTTTTACTCTAGTGTTGGCTATAGGTTTTTTTCCCATTTTACCACATACATGATTCACTCATACGTGGTGGCACTTTGTACTTTGGGATATTATTCAGCTCTTACTTTAGTTTTCATCATCATCATTAATAGAGAGTTATTCCAACCATCCTTTTTCTCCATGTGTCTTGCTACATTTGTGCTTCTCATGTGTCTCTTGCACTTCTTCACACACTCAGCAATGGTATAAGAGCATGTTCAGCTCCTTCTCAAGTTTTGATTTTTTGTTTCATGGCACGCATAGTTTTAACATCCCATATTGACTATAGAGCATAGAACAACGATTTTCAATAGCCAAGAAACAATTCCAATAGCTACACTTGGGTTTTACCCCCATTTTGAAGTCATTCATGTAGTCAAAACCGCCATCAGAGTGACAAATTGTGAGCTAAAATTTCCACATTCATTTTAGCTTTCATTGAAGTAAAGATCTTGTCACATCCTTGTTGTTTAGTGAAATGGAAGGCAACAATGATTTTTTGGCATGCTTCAAGCTGAATATAAGCTTGATGAGACCAACTATCCAATGTGGTCTTACATAATGAAACATGTTCTTGTTGCTAAACAACTATGGAGCATAGTGGCAAATTTAGATGGAAGACCCACAGGTTCTTATACTTCATAGTCTACTATCATAGATAGAAATTCTTCTTCAAGTAGAGTGGTTACTCCTTCTCCACCTAAACAAAAGCAACTTAGATGGGATGGAAAAGATGCTCAATCTCATGCATTGATTGCACTTTCTATGAAGCCTCATATAGTTCCACACATTCGGTCATGTTCTACATCAAGATAAGTATGGGACACTCTTGCTTCTTTGTATGTCGTGCATGATGAAGCACGTGTTGCATACTTGAGAAAGCAACTTGAGGATGTATGTTGGATGAAATGAGTCTATGGATGTGTATGCGACACGCATCAAGGACTTGAAAGAGCAATTGGCAAACATAGATGAGATTATTCTGAATACATTACTCATCTCTACATTGTTGAAAGGATAACTCGAATCTTTTCAAAGCTTTGACACTACACTCCATTTGGTTGCAAAAGGGAATTCCAATATGTATGCACTTGATGAAGTTGTGTCTCTTCTTTTGCAAGAAGAGCAATCTAGAATAAATAGGAGTGGCTTGATTACGGATGATTTCAATAATGGTGATATTATCGTGATGTTCGATACCTTATTTAATGGTTTGTATTGCTTGGATACATACAAGAGGGCTGCCTCAAATGCTTTGGTTGTTCATACTTCTTCCATGGCTGAAATGGAGCTTTGGCATGCTCCTTTTGGTCGCTTAAACTTCAATAATTTGCTTTACTTGCAAAAGAAGGACATGGTTATTGGTTTACCAACACTTGAGTCCATTGAAAAGCATGCATGTGAAGGTTGCATTCTTGAAAAATGCATCATGATTCTTTTCCAAAAGATAGTTATACACACACTACAAGAAAATTGCAACTTGTTCATAGGAATGTATGTGGTCCCATCAAGACTCCATCTTTTGGGAAGCATGTATATTTTGTTACTTTCACTAATGATGATATTCCCCATACATGGGTGTACCCGATGAAAGCCAAGAATGAGTTATTTTCTTTCTTCAAATCATTTTAGCTATGGCTGAAAACTTTTCTTCAAACAAGCTTTTGACTCTCCACAGAGATCGTGGTGGTGAATACATGTCACATGAGTTTAATCTTTTCTTCATGAAAGATGAATTTCTCACCAATGTAAGGCCACATATACATCTCAAAAAAATGGTGTTTCTAAGCATAAAAATAGAACACTTCTTGAAATGGCATGATGTATGGTTAAGGGAAAGCACCTTCCTGGCAAGTTTTGGATGGAAGCACTCTTGTGTGCAAACTATGTGTTGAATCACTACCCTACAAAATAATTGAGAGTCATCACTCCTTATGAGGCTTGGAATGGACATAAACCTATGGTCATACATATGCATGTGTTTGGTTATTTGGCATATGCTCTTGTGCAATCACAACAACATCACAAACTTGATGACAAGGCAAAGAAATGTATAATTGTTGGTTATACTTCCAAAAGTAAGGGATATCATTTGTACCATACATTGAAGAACATATTTATGAGTCGAGATGTGGTATTTTCTGAAAATTCAGTTTTCCCTCTACGTGAATGCATAAAATAGCCATCAGTTAACTCAGAAGATGTGTTCAATACACTCGTTCCTTTGTTCCAAAGTGGTGCACTTGACGATGGCTATGTAGACCAGCCAACTCAAGCTCAAAGGGCTAAAAACTTCCAATAAAATACATCTAAAAATGCAAAGAATTTCCAGCCAAACATGGCTGAATTGTTTTGGCTAAAAATGGTTAGAATTTATAGAAATGTTCAGCCACATATGGTTGAAATTTTAACATAAAATATGGCTAAAAATGAGTATGAAATTTAGCTGATGCATGATATACATGTTGACAATGTATTACATAATGAAGGCGTGTCTATCAAGAGTGCACAAAATATGCCAAAGCGGTTGAAAAAAACTTTGCAACACTGCAAATTGAGTGCACTTTTACTTGGTAGAACAAGATTAGGCTCTCCTCATGCATCAAGTAATTTTGTGGATTATTCTCTTATTGCAAAAAGTTGTAATGAAGAGCCACTTACTTTTAAAGATACATGTGATGATCCACATTGGATGAGTGCTATGCAATGAGAAATGGATTCCATACATAAAAATGGTACTGGTGAGTTATGTGAATTGCCAAAAAGACAAAATGTCATTGGTACAAAGTGGGTTTACAAGATAAAAAGAAAGTCTGATGGTAGCATTGATCACTACAAAGCTAGATTGGTTGCCAAAGGATATCCGCAACATTATGGCATTGACTATGAGGAAACGTTTGCACCTATTTCACACATGACTACCATTCATACCATGGTTGCATTGGCTACCCAACGAGATTTGAAAGTACATCAGTTGGACATAGAAATGGATTTCTTGAATGGTGATTTTCAAGAAGAGGTTTATGTGAAGCAACCTCCTAGATTTTCCATGTGCTCCATATGTCCATAAGCACTTTATTTCTCTTGGCTTCACATGGAGTCCAATTGAAAGTACACTTTATAAACGTAAAGATGGGGCTGATTTTATTGTGCTTGTCCTTTATGTTGATGACATACTCTTGATCAGGTCATGTGATGCAAAACTTAACATCCATATGGTTGATTTGCAGCATACTTTTGATGTCACCTATCTTGGTCTTTTGAGCTACTATCTCAGCATCCAGTTTGTATCCATTGAGCATCAAGCAAAGTATGTTGAAAAAATACTTCAATGTTTTGACTTCAAGGATTGCAAAACATTTTCTACACCAGTTGAGACAAGATTTAGATTCTTAGTTGAGGATTCCAATGATGCATTTGACACTCCATTAGCAAGCTATGGGATAACTTATATATGCATGCAACACAAGGCCAGATATACAATGTAGTTTCCTAGTTGAGTCGATTCATGCATAGCCTTGGCACTAAGCATTGGCAAGCAGTGAAACATGTGTTTACATATCTCAAAGGCACTTTGAGCTTAGGTCTCTTTTATGGCATAGATATTCAACCATGCTTGCATGCTTTTCCAGATAGTGATTGGGCTGGCTATTATGATACTCACACATCCACTAGTGCTAAGTGATTTTTCCTTGGAGACATGCATATCTTAGTTGAGTAACAATCAACCTATAGTGGAGAAATCGAGTTGTGAAGTTGAGTATAGAGCAATTTTGACAATGGTTTGTATCTCTTGGATACATACAAGAGGGTTGCCTCAAATGCCTTGGTTTCTCATACTTCTTCCATGGCTCAAATGGAGCTTTGGCATGTTATTTTTGGTCAGTTGAACTTCAATAGTTTGCTTTACTTGCAAAAGAAGGACATGCTTATTGGTTTCCAACACTTGAGTCCATTGAAAAGCATGCATGTGAATGTTGCATTATTAGAAAAATACATTGTGTTTCTTTTCCAAAAGATATTCATACACTCACTATAAGAAAATTCATCTTGTTCATAGTGATGTATATGGTCCTATCAAGACTCTAGCAAAGAATTAGGTATTTTCTTGCTTCAAAGCATTTTTCGCTATGGCTGAATTTTTTTCTTCGAACAAGCTTTTGACTTTATGCATAGATCATTGTGGTGAATACATGCCACATGTTTTTAATGTTTTTCTTCATGAAAGAGGAATTTCTTACCAATGTATAGTGCCATATATACCTCAAAAAATTGGTGTTGCAGAGCATAAAAATAGAACACTTCTTGAAATGGCACGATGTATGGTTTAACGAAAGCACCTTCCTAACAAGTTTTGGATGGAATACAAAAGCATTTAGATTCGTCACTCCTTTTGGGGCTTGGAATGGACATAAACCTATGGTTAGTCATATGCGTGTGTTTGGCATATGCTCTTGTGCCATCACAACAATGTCACAAACTTCATGAAAAAGGCAAAGAAATGCATATTTGTTGGTTATAATGTTGAAAGTAATTGATATCATTTGTACCATCCATTGACAAACACAATTATTGTGATTCAAGATGTGGCATTTGCTAAAAATTCAGTTTTCCCTCTACTTGAATGCAAAAAATAGCCAACAATTAACTCACAAGATGTGTTTGATACACTCATACCTTTGTTCCAAAGTGGTGTGGTTGAATATGCCATGTAGGTCAGCCAATTAAGGTTCAAAGGGCTGAAAATTTCTAGCAAAATAGATCAAAAAATGTAAATAATATCCAACCAAACATGGCTGAACTATCCAGATGGAATCAAGAAGATCAAAGCCCAAATGAAGAAAGATTTCAAGATAAGTGACCTTCAAGTGCTCACTTATTTTCTTGGATTAGTTGTCTATATAGATCAAGGGATGTTCCTTACACAAAGGAAGTACATTCAAGATATGATTGCAAAGTTGAAAATGAAGGACATTAAGGTTTCAGCTACTCCCATGGAGTTCAATCACAAGTTAAGTGCTCATGAAGGAGAACCAATTGAACACATTACAAGCTACCAAAGTCTAGTTGGAAGCTTGAACCTGCCACCCTAACTAGGGTAGATATCTGCTATGGAGTAAGTGTGCTTAGAAAATTCATGCACACTCCTAGGAAACCTCACATGGATGCAGCCAAAAGGATATTGAAGTATCTAAAGGGAACAATCAATGAAGGTGTATATTATCCTTACACATCTGACTTAAGTGTAAAGCTTTTCACTCATGCAAATTGGGCAGGATCCAAAGATGATAGGAGGAGTACATCTGGATATCTATCTTTTGCAAGAACAAAGCTCATTTCTTGGTCTTCCAAGTAGCAACCTAATATAGCACTTTCCTCAACTAAACCTGAATATAGAGGATTGGAAAATGCAACTCAAGAAGCAATGTGGATCAAGACCCTATATATAGATTTAGGGTTGGATTTTGGAACTCCATATATATTTGGAGACAATATGAGTTCATTACATTTAGTTGCGAATCCCATCTTCCATGCGAGGACTAAGCATATAGAATTTCATTATCACTTTGTTAGAGAAAAGATTGCACGCAAGGAGATACAATTGTCCTATGTATCTACACGGATGCAATGTGCAAACATGATGACCAAATCACTTGATGAAAGTAAACTCAACAGGTTCAAATCAATGATTGGCTTGCAGAAGATACCAATGGAATGAAGACTCAAGCATCTTAGGCTTGAGGGGGAGCTTTTGGTACATTTGGCAAGCCTTGATGCTTGAACAAATATCAAAGGTTTACTTCATAACTTGGATGTGACTATTCATAAGTCACATATGAGCACCTCTTGTAAAATCCATGAGTTAACACTCAAGATAAATGTAAAAGGAAAGGTTGAGAGAATCTCGTGACTTTACAAGTTGCACTTCATACCAACCAAGTAGTTAGAATCAAATCAATTAGAATCCTAAAAGGTAGGATCACCATTTTAGGTAGCAAATTCAAAATTCAAATCAAGAACACATCTATAAAAAGTTAGACTTTTAGTCATGAGTACTAGAGCATGAAGAAGGATACATTGAGCTTCAAGCTTGTGGGTACACTAATCCCACACATGTATGAGTAAGCCTACATCATCTCCCTTGTATCATACATTCATCCTTGCCTCAAGAGCCCACAAGCTATATGCTTTTGACTCCATTATATCCTAGAAAAACACATTTTTTGGATTTTGAATCCAACATTGATCTTGTTGAATCAAGAATATGTGCATAACAAAAACAACAAAAAAATTTGAAATGCAAAATAAAGGATTTTTACCAAAATATGTATCTTGAGGAGCCATCCCCTTTAGTGTTATCATGTAGCTTTGATTGAGGATATAGACTACTATATTGATTGTTTTTGCACAAAATGAATGAGGCATGTCTTGAGCCTTTACCATATAGCAAGTCATTTCTACTACTATCCTAATTCTTCACTCAAAAATGCCATTTTGTTGATGTGTATGTGTTGTGGTAAGTAACCTTTTCACACCATGCTCCTTAGAGTAGTTATTGAATTCATTTGATAAGAATTCCCCTCTTCTATTTGTTCGCAATTTCTTCACTTTTCTACTTGATTCATTTTCCACATACTTATGCCATGTTTTAAAATTTTTCAAAAGCATCAACTTTCTCTCAAATAAAATAAACCCACATCTTTCTACTATAATCATCGACTAACACTAGAAAGTAGAAAGTTACTCCTAAAGCAGGTGTACAGGTTTTATTGCAGAGATCAACATGTACGAACTCTAGAGGAGCCTGATCTTGATTGCTAGTCTCTTGTGGAAATGCCTTTCATTGTTGCTTGCCCATCATGCAAACTTCACAAGTTTCTAAAACTATGAAAATTTAGGCAAATGAGCGACCATCCCTGTTTTTTGCATCTCCATCAACACTACAAATCCGAGATGCCAAAATCATTGATGCCATAACATGCTTACATATTTATCTTCTATGGAAATTAGGGCACTTAACTCATACAATTTATCATGTCTTATTCCATGGCCTGTTATTGCACAAACTGACAAAACATTTCTTTTAAGCATAGGTACATAGAGAACATCAGATAAATACTTCTCAACACATGGAGAAGTGATAAAAGAGATGGTTTTTGTTTCTTCATCTGAACACTTAGAGTCATTTCCCACCAATACATTGATGGATTCCCATAGAGCCACTAGGGAACTATACCAATCCTTCTTTTTGTACATAGAGCAAGAAGCTCTATTGGGTCTGTGTAGAAGTGCTAGAGACACATTTGTAACAAAACCCCTTGGAGCAAATGATGTAAACACATACAGGGAGTGAGAAATCTGCCCCCACTAGGAAATAAACCTAAATCTTTGCAAAAAGCTTCAAAATTTTAATGTAGAAGAGCTTTGATGAATATGTCTGCCACATTATCTTGTGTAGCAACATATACCAAATCAATATCTCTTGCCTTAAGGTGTTCTCTCACATAGTGATAATGCACCTCAATATGTTTGGTCCGTGCATGAAGCACTAGGTGTCATGCAACAACTAATGCACTCTCACTATGAGTGAGAATATGCATAGCAACATTAATCTCCATGCAAAAATCCATCAATAGGAATCTCAGCCATATACACTTATCATCAACAAAATATACATGGTCCATCTTTGGTAATCAATGGAACTGAAATTAAGTTATTATTGATATTGGGTACATACAATGCATTTTTCAAGAGAATCACACCTCCATTTTGTTGGGTGTGTGTAGAAGTTTGAGAGATGCACAAGAAGCACACACAAGGAGCACAAATGCAGCAAGACGCATGGAGAAGAGGAATGGCTAGAATAGCTCTCTCTATTGATGATGAATTGAACCGAAGTAAGAGCCGAAATAATATCCCTAAGTACAAAGTACCACCACATATCAGTGTATCAAGTATGTGGTCACATGGGGAAAAAACATCTACCCAGCACTAGAGTAAAAAGTGTCCATGTATAGGGAAAAGCTTCACATCAAAGCTACTCAAGGAACACATAAGTGTAACAAACCCCCTTGAAGCGAATGATGTGAACACATATAGGGAGTGATAGATCATCCCCCACAAGGTAATAAGCCTAAAGCTTTGCGAAAAGCTTCAAACTTTTCCTATGGAAGATCTTTCGTGAATATGTCTGCCACATTATCTTGTGTAGGCAAATATACCAAGTGAATATCTCCTACATGAAGGCGCTCTCTAACACAGTGATAATGCACCTCAATATGTTTGGTCCATGCATGAAACAATAGATTTTGTGCAATAGCCAATGCACTGTAACTATCAGTGAGAATATGCATAGCAGCATCAATCTCCATGCAAAGATCCATCAATAGGCATCTCATCCATATACACTCCACTGTTGCTATGAAAAATGCCCTGTACTCAACTTCACAACTTGATGCCACCATGGTAGGTTGCTTCTTACTCAACCAAGATATGCATGAGTCTTCAACGAAAAAGTAATTACCACTAGTGGACACGTGAGTATCATAACAACCAACCCAATCACTATCTGTAAAAGCATGCAAGCATGGTTGAATATCTCTTCCATAAAAGAGACCTAAGCTCAAAGTTCCTTTGAGATATCTAAACATGTTTCACTACTTTCCAATGCTTAGTGCTAGGGCTATGCATGAATCGACTCAACTAGGAAATTGCATACTGTGTATCCGGCCTTGTGTTGCATGTATATATAAGACATCCCATAGCTTGCTGATAAAGAGAAGTGTCAAATGCATCATCAAAATCCTCAATTGAGAACCTAAATCCTATCTCAATTGGTGCAGGAACTAGATTGCAATTCTCAAAGTCAAAACATTGAAGTAGTTATTCAACATACTTAGCTCGATGCATAACAATTCCCCCCTCAATGGACACAAACTGGATGCCAAGGTAGTAGCTCAAAAGACCAAGATAAGTGACATCAAAAGTATGCTACAAATCAGCCATAGGAATGTCAAGTTTTGCATCACATTGCCCAGTCAAGAGTATTTCATCAACATAAAGAACAAGCACTGTAAGATCAACCCCATCTTTGCATCCATAGAGTGTGATTTCAATTGGACTATATGTGAAGCTAAGAGCAATCAAGTGCTAATGGATTTTGTCATACCATGCATGTGGAGCTTGCTTGAGACCATACAAGGCTTTGTGCAAGCGACAAACCTTATGCTCTTTCCTTTCATGACGAATCCAAGATGTTGCTTCAGACAGACCTCTTCTTGTAAATCACCATTCAAGAAAGCTATTTTTATGTCTAATTGATGTACTTTCCAACCTTGATGGGCAACCAACGCAACCATAGTACGAATGGTAGTCATGCGTGAAGTAGGTGTAAATGTTTCCTCATAGTCAATGCCATATTGTTGCACATATCCTTTGGCAACCAATCTAGCTTTGTAGCAATCAATGTCACCATCATACTTTCTCTTAATCTTGTAAACTCACTTTGTCTCCATTTTGGCCATGGAAGAAGTATGAGCAACCAAGGCATTTGAGGTAGCCCCCTTTTATGTATCCATGCGATACAAACCATTACATAATGTACCGGACATCACGATAATACCACCATTGCTGAAATCATGAACCATACACTTATCATTAACGAAGTGTACATGAAGTCCAACTTTGGCAATCAACAAAACTGAAATTAAGTTCTTCTTGATACCGGGCACATACAATGCATTTTTCACTGGAGAATCACACCTCCATTTGCAGTGGTAAGCTCAATTTCTCCTACTCCAATGATAGGGTAAGAGGCATTGTTTGCACACACCACATGTCCTCCTTTGGGTGCATCTTTCAAAGATGCAAAAAAACTTTTGCATGAAGTTATGTGCTTTGAAGCACCACTATTATAGAACCAATCCGAATCGGCCTCACTCATAGCCATACATTTAGAATGCAAATATGCATCATAATGACATGTAATAACACATGCCCAAAAATTTTGAGCCATGTTAGTTTCATCATTCTTTGCATTTGTTGAATTTTCAGCAATACATGCCAGATTCCTTCTTATTTTCATTGCACGTAGCAACCTTTCTACATTCATCAATATTATGACCAGCCTTATGGAAATATTTGCATCTCTTCTTCTTTTGCAAATCAGCATCATTAGAGGAATGAGTGGAAGAGGAAGGTTGAGGCTTTGGTTTTGATGAACCCAAAGCTGAACCATACTTGCTTTTCCCTTTTTGTGAGATAGCAAGTGCTTGTGTTCCCTCAACCAAACCACTCCTATTCACTCTAGATTGCTCTTCTTGCAAAACAAGAGGCACAAGCTCATCAAATGCATACATATTGGGATTCCCTTTTGCAACCAAAGAGAGTGTAGTGGCAAAGCTTTCAAAAGATTATGGCAATCCTTTCAACAATGTAGAGATGAGTGATGCATCTATAATAATCCCATCTATGTTTGCCAATTGCTCTTTCAAGTCCTTGATATGTGTCACATACACATTCACATACTCATTTTCATCCATACATACATCCTCAAATTGCTTCCTCAAGTATGCAACACGTGCTTCATTACACACGGCAGACAAAGAAGGTGGAACTTTATGATGCTTCATAGAAAGTGCAATGAATGCAAGATCTTGAGCACATTTTCCATCCCATCTAAGTTGCTCTTGCGTAGGTGGAGAAGGAGTAACCACTATACTAGAAGAGGAAGCTCCATTTGTGATAGTAGATCATGAAGTAGAAGAACCTGCTAGTCTTTTATCTACATCTGCCACTATGTTCCATAGTTGTTTCAAAACAAGAACATGTTTCATCATGTAAGACCACATTCGATAGTTGGTCCCATCAAGATTATCTTCAGCTTGAAGCATTCCAAACAAGTCATTGTTGCCCACCATTTCAATAAAAAATAAGAATGTGACAAAAGATTTACTTCAACAAAAGCTAAAATGGGTGCTAAAGTTTCAGCTCATAGTCCATCACTTTGATGGCAATTTTGAGTGCTAAAAATCATTGTTCTATGCTTTCAAGTCAATTTTCATTGTTAAAAGCGTGCATGCATTATGATACAAAAAAATTGAAAATTGAGAAGGAGCTGAACTTGCTCTGATACCACTATTGGGTGTGTGTAAAAGTGCTAGAGCCACACAAGAAGCATACACAAGGAGCACAAATGTAGCAAGACACACAGAGAACACATATGTGTGGAATAGCTCTCTATATTGATGATGATCAAAATTGAAGTAAGAGTTAAAAAATATCCCTAAGTACAAAGTACCACCACATATGAGTGAATCATGTATGTGGTGACATGGGGAAAAAACATATAGCTAGCATTAGAGTAAAAAGTGCCCATGTATAGGGAAAAGTTTCACATCAAAGCTACTCGAGGAACACATAAGTGTAACAATCTTGTACTTCTTTTATAAATCTTTCCACCATTTTGATCATACCTCAATTTCTTCATCAATTTTTTCTTCTTTCCAATCTTGATCTATTACTAACTTAATCCTTTTGAATCCTTACTTTCCACAATATCTTCCACGTCTAAACTTTCTTTTTAGATTCCACTATATTGATCATTCCTTTTGTGTTTTTATTTTGAACTCCCATCTGCTTACTAGGAGTATTTGGTTCTGATAAGTTTAACCTTCTTATTAAGGAACCTTCTACATCATTGTATATCTCACTGTCAGAGCTTGCTTTGGGTGCAACTAACTTAACCAACTCTACTATCTTTTCTTCTTCATTGTCTACTTCTATCTTATAGATCAAAGTGGATCCTCTTGCTAAGCCTTCTTATGATGTATCTTCTTCAGCTTCCACTCTCTTCTTGGATCCTCTCACCTTTCATTTTATCTTTGATTCTTTTCTTCTCTTCTTTACCACTGCTACTATTGTGGCTCTTCTTTGGAGGTCCTTGGAGTTCTTGGAACTATGTCAATAAAGCTGCCTTTTTTATGAAGACCACCTTTGTCTTAGCATTAATCATTTGCTCATGTACATCCTCAGAGTGTTCAATTTTAGCTTGTGTTCAATAAAGCTGCCTCTTTTTTTATGAAGACCACCTTTGTCTTAGCATTAATCATCTACTCATGTACATCCTCAGAGTGTTCAATTTCAGCTTTATCAGAATCATTTTTCCAACATATTTTGATATTGAGCTTCATATGAAGCTCTTTTATCATTATCTTGTATTAAATATGAGTAAACATGTTTTGTACTTGGTTGAGGTGAATGAGGTTCTTTGTCAACCATAACCTTCTTTTGTTCCAGTTCATCTCTGCCTTTGTGGCTTCTTCAACTTCTAATTCCAACCTCCTGGGATCCATCTTCCTCTTCTTGATGGGTTGTTGAACTTCAAGAACTATCTCTTTTCTTTTCTTATCCACCTTCTTCATAGATGTCTTCTTTCTAGGACTCTTTACTCAAGTCTTTACATCATCATAAGAATAAATAAAACATTCACACCACTCATCACATACTTTCATCACATCATGACTCTTTTTATGGCCATCACATTCAAGCAAGGTTCTTCTATTTCTTTTTTAAGTGCAATTTGGAGAAATTTTGGAAAATAAAAATAACTAGACAAAATAAAAGGAAATAAAAAGAAATAAGAAACACATGACTCACCCACTTTTCCTATTCCTTGCATTGTGCTTAAAAAGAAAAAAATGAATGCACTCATTTACACATATATGTATTTTTTTTGTTTCTTTTAAATATTTTTTCTATGATTTTGTATATTTTTCATATTTTTTCATCTTTCTTTTGATCGATCATGAAAGAATTTTCTCTCGCTCCTAGCTGTTTTACTTATGTAAGAAAAGCTTCTTTGAGTGCCTAGGTTTTTAAAGATTTTGTGCCTAGGCTTCCATGTCCACTTTGTATATCTCTGTATCTAATTGCAAAACATCATAATTTACAAACAAAATCCTCATAGATTTGTTTGTCAATTTTACGTTTATTAGTAAATTATCAAAATCTATAGACACATTGTATTTTTTTATTCCATTCTTGACCTAAGATTGAATTTCCAGGCATTAATCTCTCAGGCCATTCTTCACACTCAATTGAAGTCTCTTTCTGTCCTATCCTCAAGTCAATTTTTACTCTTGATAATGAGGAAATAATTTATCCATTAATTGTTTTGATCAGAGTGTGGCTCTCTTGTTTCCTCTTTTTAAGTTGATTTAGAAGTGTATAACTAATTAGGTTTACCTAAGATCCAATGTCCAATAAAACCCTAATTTTAGTTTTGCGGTAATACATCGCAACTACTAGTGAGTGACTTTTGGTTTCCTTTGGTTCAATTTCACAAAGCATCAAGTCTCTTATCTCTTTCTTTTTTCTTTCTGTAGCCTCTTCTTGAGCTTCTTGTCTCATTTTCCTCTCTTCCTCTTTTCTTCTTTGTGATTGTTGTAATCTTCTCCAAACTTCTACTATTAAAGGTTCCATGCATCTTTTTATTCTACATCCACTCACATAATTTGGCATTACTTCTCCATCTATATGTATGAATTCAGATGTTCTTGAGCATCATTTCTTTCAGTGGTTTTTGCTTTAGCCCATTTTGTTAGACAATCAATTGCCACTATTATGTATTCTGCATGAGAACTTTTAGCTGGTGGATGTATAGGTTCTATAAATTCCAATCCCCATTTGTTAAACACTCTAGCAGATATCAAAGGTTTAAGAGGCATATAATCTTTCCTAATTGGTGGTTTGGTTCTTTGGTAAATTATCACATCTTTGTGCATACAACTAGGCATCTTGAAATAAATTAGGCCACCAAAATCTTGAATATAGGATTAACTTAATAGTTCTCTCACTTGAAAAGTGATCTCATGCTACACTTGAGTGAGCCAATTCCAACATCTCCAATTTTTCTTTAAGAACACAAATTCTTAGATACCCATCCATTTGTCTTTTGTACAGCTAATCATTTAAAAATACAAACTCCTTACTCATTTCTTGTATATTTCTAGTATATGAATCCATCTTCATTATTTCCTTGGGAGGTTCTTGTTTCAAATATTCCACAATAAGATTAATCCATTTAGGATTTTCTTGAAACCAAAACAAGGTTATTGGTTCATCTCTTTGGTTATTCTTACATTTTTCACATTGAGATACATATGTCTCCACACCTCTCTCTTTTGTTGGCAAATGAACTTCCGTTCTTGTTAAATTATTTAGAGCAACAATCTTTGAAGCATGAGAACATGGATTCCAAAGATGTGCCTTCTCTAGACAATTTTGTTGTTCTTCTTCAAGTAAACAATATTCCAGAACTCCTATGTTATTCAAATGATACAAGTGTCCTAATATTACAATGAGATTTCTACTTTGCAAAATCAACTATGTTGGATTCAAATTGATATTCCTTGGTCCAATTGATAATACTGGCACCAAAGATTTTTCCCAACGTAGCATGCTCTCTATTCTTAATAGCTACGCATCAGGCAGATCATCATCTATATGTTTTTCTCTTATTAAGATTCTAGATAAATGATCAACTCTCAATTGTGTTTCTCCTTGTCTTAGTAGGACTTCAAAGTCAAATTCAATTAATAGTAAGAACCATCTCACCATCCTTCCAATTTGACAAGGTTTATTTACTAGATATAATAAAACTTGATGATCCACAATAAATTTAAACTTATTAGCCAAAAGATAATGTCTGAATTTCATGACTGCAAAACACCATACCCAACCCTTCTCTTTCAATTGTGGTGTAGTGATTCTTAGTTTAATTCACTTGTCTACTTGCATAGGGCATAAGAAAATCCACTTTGCTTCTTTCTATAGGCTGTGCCAAAAGACATCCTAATGCAAATTTTGAAGCATCCACATGTACAAAAAATATTATATACCGTTGAGGTGTTTTCAATATTGGTGTGGTGGCTAAAAACATTTCTAGGGTTTCAAATACTTTATCACATTCATCAATCCACTCAAATTTTGTAATCAAATCATACAAAGGTTTCGCAATATCTGTAGACTTGTACACAAAATTTCTATAATATCCATAGTGTTCCATGAATGTTTGCAATTCTTTCACGTTTATAGCCTTGGGAAACTTTATTATGGCTTTGATCTTCTCTTCACGAGTAGAGATTCTAGTTTTGGAGACTATATTTCCTAACATTCTTCCTTGCCTCACAAAAAAGACACACTTTTCAGGGTTGAGACAAACTCTATAAGTTCTACATGTTCCCTTTGATTTGAAAAGGTACATTAATAATACACATAAATTTCCATTATATTTCTTAGAGAATATTTGAACACATGACACATTAACCTTTGGAATGTGGTTGGTGTGTTAAACCAAAAGGCATAACCCTAAATGCATATACACCCCATTCTTTTTCAAAGTCAATCTTATGTTAATATTCTAATGCACTTGGTTATATCCCGAGAAACCATCCAAAATACTATAGGATTCTTTTTCAGCTACTACCCAACAGATGATTTGTTATTGGCAATTGATAACTATCTCTAATAGTTGCAACATTTAATTTTTTAAGATTGATGAAAAATCTAAGTTTGTCATTCTTCTTTGGAACTACAACTATTGGTGATATCCATTCAGTATACTCAATTTCATAAATGAAATCAATAACCAATAACTTATGTATTTCCTCCTTAATCTTTGCAGAGTATTTATCATTGTATGTATAATGCCTTTGCTTACTAGATTTAGCATCTAGTTTTATATGTATTCTAGACACACAAATATTAAGATCTATACCTTTAAGATCTTTGTAGATGTAGGCAAATACATCTCTAAATTCTCTAACTAGTTTGATTAAAGCCTAGCATATGCTATTATAATGTGTTTGTCTTATCCTCCATCTTGGGTTATTAGTATCTTTTTTGTTTCTTCAAGATTATCATAGGAATCGCCTTTTTTTTTATCCCTCTATGGTTTCAACTTCAACAACAATCTTTCTTCAACCTCATATTTTTAAAATTTTGATGGAACATCAAATTTTTCTTGTTGTTCTTCTTGAGTAATCTAAGATTTTTGTTTTAATTTCTTTTTCTAGGTCTATGTTCCCTCTTCTCCCTTATATTTAATTTTTGTATATTTTCTGGAGATTTTGTCCTTGATAATATCAATTTCTTGCACAATTTCTAGGTATAAAGTTTTGTTATTTACCTCCAATTTTTGTTCCATTGTTTTGGATGCTAATTTTTCCGCTTCTACTCTTATCATCCTTAGACCTATGTGAAAGATATCATACCCCTTCTCATATTCATCTTTGAATTTTTGAGGTATATATCTATAATCCTCTTTTGTCCTATCGTTCATACAAGCATTCTTCCTCAAAAGAAATCTTTAAATTTTGGTAATTTGTTTCTTATTGGAGAAAATGCCCAAAGTTGTGCTTCATCTTCACTTTCTTCAGCTATGATTTCCTTTGATTCATATGCACTATCATGTTCCTTGTGTACCTTATTCCATTCCTTTGGAATAAGGTAAACAAGGAAAAGGGAATTTCCCCTCCTTAGGTCGACTTTAGTTACATTTCCTAGATTTTGCAGGTAACGACAATCCTTTCCCTAGTCTTGAACTAATTGTAGTTGTCTCATAAAAGATCTTCCTAATATGATCTTGTATGACGTGAGATGAGGGAATTCTATAAGGTATGTTCAATTTCGATTCCACATGTTCTAATGATTACCTTTTCCAACTCCAAAGGTATGTCATAATGGCTACTCCAACTCCACTATCTAAAATGGTATTTCTCTATTTATCTCCATAGTGAGTTGAAAGTATGGTATTACCCTCTTCTCCCTCATAGTATCCTCCAATTTCGTCTAATTTTTATTGCTTGAGTGATTCTCTATTTAAATTGGAAGAATTTTCCATTGAATTTTTCCTCTCTTTGCTCAAATATTCTTGTAGATGAGAGTTTTGTTTCATTACTTCGTTTAAAGTCCATTGACACAAAATTTTACACTTATTATTCAACTTGACTTCCATTTTCAATGGTATCTCTTTAGTTAGGTTTGTTTCCCTGATTTCTTCTAAACCCTCTTGGATTCTGGAAAAGGGTAGTTGATCATTTTGGTGCTTTTGCAATTTGTTCTCCAATACCTCCTTTGATACTCTTTCTTGAAAATTTCCTATGTTTTTGGGGTTGCTTTCTAAAGGGTCTTCTTCTAGCAAATTTTGAGTCTTTAAGACGATTTTTTTACATAGTTGCATTCTCTTTGCTTCTAGTTCTGACATTGGATATAATCTTTCTTGATCAAGTCGAATGGGACCTTCTTCTATTCTTTATTTATATGCATTAGTAAAAGTGTCTTATTGTTTTGATAAGTCTTGCAATTTCCTACACTCATTTTTATGTTTTGAATCATTTTCTTCTGATTTCTTTGTAGTTTTGTTTGTAATATCTTTTCTAGTTCTTCCACTTTCTTTTTCCATTTTTTATTTTTATTTAGCCCTCCTCTCTTTCCATCAAGAATCCTTTTTCATATTTCTCTCCTCCTCAATGTTTAGTTTTTAATGCTTGATCTGAGCTCTGATCAATACCTGGACAATTGTTATTTCTTCTTGATCACTTCCAGAGGTTGACAAAATTTCTTTTACTTTCAAGGGTATGTGATTATTTGCATTTTGCCTATTTGGATTTTTTGGAAAATCCTTGATCTTCTCTCCCATAGTCTTTAAAAAGTTCTCCTTACACTCTTAAAGTAGGTGATTGGGGAAAATCTCTCACAAAGTGATCTCCTCCATACCTATAACAAGTTACCCTTTGTGTGTTTTTGAATTTTGGTTTTGGGTTAGACATGTAAGTGCTTTTTATGTACATGAATGTATCTGCATCCATTCCAATTCTCCCATTTCCCAAATCCAAGGCTTAGAGATCTTGTTCTTTTTTATATGTAAGATCCCAACTGGTATCTTCATCATGATCATCTTAATAGCTATTCTAACCATTAGAGTATTCTCCCGTTGGTACCAAGAATCTTTCCAAATTTTCTTCTACTGGTGTGTACTTCACTGAAACAACATTAGTTGGTATGTTTATTTTTTTCCTAGGATAGGTCTAGGTTGGTCTAAATAATTCTTTCTCTCAGTTGCATGGGCTAAATTTGATATTCCTTCTCTCTTACTAGTTGTTTGTTATAAAAACACTCGTCCCTAGTATGGCTTGTCCATTTCTTTTCTAGAGTGCAATATTTGAGTGTTCTTCTATCTTGTAGGTGTGATGGTTTTTGATAATGGCACATGTGAGGAGGATAGTTCTCTCCACACACATAACATTTCTTGGTTTGTCTAACTATGGGGCTAACTATGTCTCCTTTGATTGTGGATCCTCGAGCTTTTGCTTGTGCCAACTCTTTTGTGGGTGGTATCTTATTCTCCCCTTTCACTTATTGATCAAGTATTAGGAGGTCAATTCCTATGTTGTCTTCTAAATCAATGGCTTCTTTGATACAAGAGTCTAGGTTTGGACATCTCCTACAATAAACCATTGTCCTTAGTTGTGCATTATTCAATCCTTCAATGAATAATGATAGCCTCTTAGGCATTGATGGCTTTTCTTCATGACGACATCAATCCAAATATTGTTTGAATCTCATTGTTGCTATTCTTACACTCTCATCATGTTGTTGCTTAAATGTATGAATTAGTGTAGCAGTACTATGTTTAATGCATGTTTTGGAAAATTTCCCTATGAATTCTTCCAAAAATCTATCTATATCCACAAACATTTCCTTCCTTAATGGTAAAACCCAAGTTAAGGCAAGTCATGATAAAGTCAATCCAAAAGCTTCAAATTGGGTCTTGTCTTCCACTATCTCTTCTGCTCTTAGAATTTGTTTCTACTTAGCTACATGATCATGGGAATCCATAGATCCATCATATTGTTTTTTAATACATATTGCTACTTCATATGGTCTCAAGGTTTTCCCAACATTATTCCATTCATTTCTTCTTCTAGTTGGGAATTCATTCATTGCTTCTCCTTCCCTCAAAAAAGGGTTAGGTGAAGTATGATGCCTTATTTTTCTTTGTGGCTCTACATGAGTGTGATGTCTACTATTCCTTGGATTATCTGGTTTCTCTAAGTTTTGATCCCAATTTCCTTTTTTCGAGCACTGACCTAGATCATTTGTGTCATCAAGATTAGTTCTAAAGACATATACACATCCTTGTCTATCCTCATATCTGCCATCCTTAAACTGAGCTTTTGACATCAAGTTTAAATGAATTTCTAAGTTCCTTAACCCAATGAGTTCCTTCTTCAATCCATCCTAATACACATAGGCTCCAAACCTATTTGTATACAGGTATTGAGGATATTCCTATAGTCTTCTTGGTCACATGTTCCTACTTCCCCATTCTATTCTTCCATGTCTATTTCTGACAATTGTGTGCTTTTTCCTTGCTATTTAGGTTTTGGTGTACCCAAGGTCTTCTAGATCTCTGATTATTTCTAGTGACAAGTCTTGACCTTCATATCATCAATTTTAGAGTCATGGTAAAACCCTAATTTCCTATAGAGGATTAGGGTTTGATTTTCATTTGCCTCAACTCTATAACTTCTTATCCAATTGAGTCCATCATAGAGGGATATTCTTTTTCTTTGTTTTTATGTCAAAAATTTTGAATTTTCAAATCCAATGGAAAAACCATGATTCTGTGCTCAAAATCATGTTTTTCACTGAGAATTATGATTGTCAATGTGACATAAATTTTTTAGTATTTTCTTTATTTTTTTGGAATATATGATTTTAACATTAGTCAAGTATTTTAAAAATGCTTGAAAATCGTGTTTTTTTGGGTGGTTTTGAAAAATCATAGTTTTGTACAGATAATTGTGTTTTATGCAAAAAATCACGGTTGATGAAATCATGATTCTCAATAGAGAATCACAATTTCCATGCTCCATAAATAACAGTTTTTATCAAAACATGATTCTCAAAAAGAATCACGTTGTTTTCCAAAAAATCACGATTTTGAGTAGAAAATCATGGTTTCTCTGTGAGGAGAAAATCACAATTTTTAAGTGTTCAAAATCATATTTTTTTTGTCACAGTTGTGTTTTCACACAATTGCGCTTTTCCAAAACTATGAGGTCAGAATCGTGAAATTCTAAATCTTCACAATCACAATTCTTTGTCACAATTTTGATTGCTCTCAATTGTGAATTTATGGGATTCTCAACTAAAATTTGCATTTTTTAGAGAATCATGTTGTTTTATTATTTTCACATAATCATGATTCTATGTTGATTTTTAGTTTGGGAACTTTTAGTGAGTTATTTTTATGCATTAAAAGCACCTTTCTCATTTTTTTCGATGCAATAAAAGAAGTTAAGAAAAAAGTATTTTTTTTCTCAATGAAATAGCAAAAATTGAAAATCATGATTTTGTTCTTACTAATTATCTACCATTTTTTCCAAACACAGATATCAAATAATTCCAATATGAGTTGTAAAGAAGTTTAATCCTTCACTTTGTTTGCACAAGAATGTTGGAAATTGGTGTTTTTGCTCTTAGCCCTCAAGATCGGGATTTTGTTCTCTCTCTCTCTCTCTCTCTCTCTCTCTCTCTCTCTCTCTCTCTCTCTCTCTCTCTCTCTCTCTCTCTCTCTCTCTCTCTCCCCCTTCCTCCCTCCCTCCCTCCTCCCTCTCTCTCTCTCTTTCACACACACACACACACACAATGAACCTATTTTTTTCTAGGTCTCCCTTTTTATCCTATCTGCTCACAATTGTGATTTAAAAAACTTCTGCATGAGAATTTCAATTTGATTTTGGATTGAGCCTTGGTATGCCTTCTTACCCTCTTTTCACTAAATATTTTCCAACTTTTCTAAGAAAATTAGTGATCCTTACTTTCCACATAGAATCCTCATTTTGTGTAGAAAATCATGTTCTTGATTTTACCCTTGTTTTTGCATTTTCTATCAATTCTCTTGATGATGTGCCTTCATTTGAGGTGCAATGGTGCTTCTCCTCTCTTTGCCTGCAAATCAAAATAATTTTTTTTATTCTCAAAGAAATGATATTTTAGGTTAGTAAAAAGTCCCTTTAATTTCTTTCTTTTATTTTTCCACACCTTTTCATTTCCTACTTTCAGTATTGATTGTCCAATGATGTTGACATTTGTTCATGAAAGATTCAACCACTCTATTTTTTGCTATTTTCCCAAATAAATAAAAACAACTTGTCTAGGGTTTTCTAGAAAATGAAGCTAAAAAGCTTATAATGAAAGATTTTCATCTCATTTATGGAATTAGAGAACAACATACAACCGTTACACTGCTTTCTCGACAAGATGAATGAAAAAATATCTTTTTTTCTTTAAGATTAAACATACTCATCTTTTCACATTTTCCACACTTGGTGATTCAAAAGTATTTTGAACAAGTATTTGTTACCATCAACTTGGAAGATCTAGCAAGGTCCAAAGCTTTGCATGAAGGATTCCCTGACAACAACACCAAAAAATATTTGTTGTACTTTGGAGTTGTCTTCTCCAATCATCATAGCATAAAGGTCTACTGACCCCAAACTCTTACGAGAAGTATGCTAAGACCCCAGCTCCTTATTTATCAACGGAATCCAAGTTTTATCATCACAAGATCAGCATTATCATAGTTTCCACAAAAGTTATTGGTACTTCTCATAATTATTGTAAAATGAGCTAGAAGTAAGATTTTTCACTATTTCTTATGCCAAAAGTATGCTATTTTTCATAATATGGTAAAGTAAAATTTAACTTTTAGTACTTTTCCCCCTATGATGAGAGAATTTCGATTCTCATGGATTCAAATTATCATGAAAAAATAGTACTTTGATGGGAAAATGGAACTTAAAAGATAGAGATAGACATATGAATCCATGAAACACTCAAAGAGCTATTGATCACAAAGATAAATATATGAAAAACACTTTGAAAATCCACTTGAAATCACCATTAAAGCTTGATGATAAGATTTAGAAGAAGGAAGAGCTCTCAAGTTCTCATTAATTGCCAAAAATACTAGATTTTTAGAAAATGAGTCATAATTGACTTATATACCTTTTTAAGTGTCCCCTTTCACACTTAAAATAGGTCCTTCAAAGCTTCTACTCAAAAAATCTACTAGTTTGAGAAATCCTAAAATTCTACAAAAAATGTATAATTTATGTTTATCCATATTTTTACAACATTGGGTATATTCTATTCTACTAAATTATAGATTATCCACTTTTATCTTCACAAAAAGAAAATTTCCAACTATGCATATCTATCACTCCCTATATGTGTTCAGATCATTTGCTCCAGGGGGTTTGTTGCACTTATGTGTCCCTTGAGCAGTTTTGATGTGAACCGTTTCCCTATACATGGGAACTTTTTACTCTAGTGTTGGCTAGAGGTTCTTTCACTATCTAACGACATATACATGATATACTCATATGTGTTGCTACAGTGTACATTGGGATTCACTTATAACTCTCAAAATACTCACTCTTATATTACTAATCATCTATCTACAAAGATCTCTTCTATCCCTGGCATGTCTCTTTCCTTCAATCTCCTTCTTCACTCTTGTGTGTACTTTTGTTCGTTCTTCCTCACTCATTAACACACCCAACATATATTTACAATAATTTCAAACCTTTTGAGGAGCCATTCCCGCCTTTGGCTAAAGAAAAACTTAAACCTCACATAGGAATGACAAAAAGCCTAAAGATTTTTCCATCTTCAACCACAATGCACCCGAATTGGTATCAAAATTAAGATTAAAAGCACAAGAGGACTTATAATTGGTTTTGGAATTTTTTTTTTTGGAAACCAATTGTAGTAGAAAACACATAAATAGATGCCAAAAAGCTACTTAATACTTCCTCATGTGCATGAATTAAAGAATGAGTGTCCTAAAAAAACATTCAATGATAAATGTCAAAAGCCTACACATGAGACTTTGATGTCTTTAGGTTTACTTGTTGAATCCTATATTGAACAAGAAATTCCAAAGTATTATAGGAAATAGCAATTATTAGAGGTGAAAGAGAGGGCTTCTTCACCTTCTAGACCTTAGAATTTCCATAGGTTATGATAAATCTCTTTGACAACAACCTTAGCAAAAACACTAGCAAATAGATGTTGGTGTTTGGGGGATCCGAAAAGCACAAAAACCAACATAAGGAAGAAGAAAAATCTTGGGAGCACAACAATGAGTGTATTACTAAGTGTAGAATGTATATAGATAATTAGCCTTTTAGGGTTATGGGTGTATATACAATCAGGAGAGTAGAATCTCCTAAAGAGGGAAAAAAGTGCCTCAATCATCATACGTGTGTTCACACACATCACTACCAAAATATACAAAAAAATCCCCCTTGGGAGTGATGCAATGAACAAGGGATTGGCATTCATGTATACATAAGTGTCAATCAATGTGGACTAAGGTCAAGCCATAAAAGGGAATAAGCCCAAAACTTGTAAAAATATTCAAACATCTCACCAATTATAGCCAATAAGTTAAGTCTCCATCTTACCTATAGTGCAAAATATAGGAATGATGACAAATGTGCATTAAATATCCTTTGCCTTATTCACTATCTCGTTATGTGTGGACTAGGCATCAATAGCTTGCGCTCTAGTGACTATCTGTACAAGGATTTTGTCCTCTTCATCACTCTCATTAATGTCATACTCACTTAGTAGTTACTAGGTGTTGGTAGCCACCACCATCTTTTTGGGGGGAAGCTGGTCAATTTTTGAGCTAATGGGTCATTTCACAATCATAACAAATGTCTTGGCATTTTCACAAGTGATGGGAATTTTTGGGTTCTATGAGATGGCTCTATATGACGTAGTTAATCCTCTAGGACCTCATCTATATTTACTTGGATCACTTGTTCTCTCACTTGAGACTTTAGGACCACTTTATTCAAATCTTCTTTTGCATGCTTCTTTTGAGCAGAGATGGACATCCCCACATTGACAAGAACCATCTCTTGAGCTCTCTCCAGGTGACAAGAACAATCTTTAAATGAATGGGTGACAAGAACAATCTTTAAATGAATGTTTCACCATGCACTCCGAACAATGAGGGTATTCATATGTAGTGGATATGCGCATCTTGGTTGAGACAGAAGAATCCTACTATGGTCACATTTAGTTGTGAAGTTGATTATATGATAGCTTTTGTAGCTACTTTTGATTGTGTGTGGCTCATATGCCTTTTTGTTGTTTTGGGTGTTGGTTAGTCTTTACCACCACCATCTTTATTGATTGTTAGGGTGCAATATCAACAGTGAGGAACCCTATGTTCCATGCTTGCACAAAGCACATTGATGTGCATTATCATTATGTCAAAGAGATGCTCTTTTCTAGAGTGGTTAGTTTGGATTATGTGGCCAAATAGGATAAGCTATAGACCTTTTCACAAAAGATCTACTCAAGTAGACGTTTGACATTTTTTGCAAATCTTTGGGGTTACTTCCTTTTGTGTTTTGATTTCAATCAACATAGCTTTGGACTTCTTTATACATGAGTGCCAAATCCTTGTTCATTGCATCACTTCTATGGGGGATTTGTTAGTATATTTTGGTAGTGATGTGTGTGAACAATCTTAAGAACCCCACTACATTTTTTTCTCTCTTTAGGAGGTATTTACTTGAGCTTGGATATATGCCTACTACCCTAATGAGATACTTATCTTTTGTACATTCACCTAGTAATATACTCAATGTTGAGCTCAAAGTTTCTTCTTCTTCCTTGTGTTGTTTGCATGCTCTTGTAGTCCTTAAACTCCAACATGATCAAGTGGAAATTCCAAAGAAGAATGGGAAAAGATCGCAAGTTCACAAGACATGAAAGTAAATCTAATGAATCAAGATGAACCACGCCCATGTAGTAGTGATTTCTAAACCATTTTTCAATTTGAGAAGTATAATATCCTAGGCATATATGTATTTTCATATGGTTTAAATAGTGTTGAGCCCATAAAAGTCATTTTGGTCAAAGTCAACCACAATTGAAGTCAAAAGGTCAAAGTCAAAGTGGTCAAAGTCAACATGGTCAAGGTCAAAGTAGCAAATTTTAAAGTGTAGAAGAGTTCAAGGGTACCGACAGTACTGTGCTAACTTAAGAGGTAATCTTTCTTCCATTGGAATTGTCTTAAACTAAGAGGAGTATGAAGAGCTCATGACCACAACCTAGTCTCAAAGCTTGAGGGTCCCTTGCAAAGCAATAAGAAGGAAGGTTATTCGAAGATCAACCAGTCCATTGTCATCAATATCATCAGTAAAGAATATGGCAGTCGAGGCAGATTTGGAAACTTTACTTTCTAGATTGAATGTCAAATTTCCATCCGTCAGAGGGCTAACACAAGAAGACCCAGATGAGCACATTAGGAGATTCTTAGCCTTATGTAAAACAAGGGGTCTGATGGGAAGAGAAGATGCATTTTTTATTCTTTTCCTTGCAACATTAGAAGGACTGGTAGAAAAATGGTTTAGTCAGTCCACCGAGAACCATTTCACCACATGGGACTTGATGAAGGAAGCATTTAGAACACAGTTCCAACAAGGGAACACAACTGAAAACATTATTGAAGAATTAGAAAATTTAATATTAGGTCCAGGGGAGACCTTCCTAGAATTTGTTATCAGAGCTAAGGCATTAATGACAAAACTGCCAAACCCTCCACATGATTTTTTTTATCAAGAAGTGGCTAGCTAAACCACTTCCCATATCAACACAATGTAAAATAAAGGAGTTGGTTTTATCAACAGCAACAATAGAAGAATTTATCAATACCGCTACAAGATTGGAAAAAAATAGACAGCAGTATGGGGCAAGCTCTTCCAATTTATCATATCTTGGAGAACCTGAAGACCCAGTAATTCAGCTAAGGAAAGAGGTTGAGAGCTTAAAAAGAAATAAGCCCCATAAAGAGTAGTAGAGTACTGTGACTCGGTTGAGGGGGGAAATTGAAGCATTGAAGCTACAAACGGAAGAGGAAGCCCAAGCAGAAGAGCTAGCTCAGCTTCGACAGGAGTTGCAGGAACTCAAGGGGGGTGGCATCAAAGGTGGGCTATGGTGTACCATGTGCAGCAAACAAGGTCATGTGATAAGTGAATGTCCATTGTTAAGTGTAACTTATTAGCTATGCAGGAAAGCTAGTCATGAGGCCCATGAACGTCAGTCAAGAGTGATGCCTGCACAACATTATTGGGCACAAGGAGGTGCTCAATTCTCAACCAATGTAATGGCGGCAGCCCCCAGCCAAGGTAACAACTAAAATCAAAGACCTAGAGGTAATTATGGAAATGGGCCTAGAAGGCCAATTATCTGTTTCAGGTGTGGAGAGTGTGGACACTATCAAAGTAAATGCATCCTACCAAAAAATGCACCCCCTTGCAGGAATTCCCCAGATGTCAGGGATCATTATACAAATTGTTGACCACAAAACAAAGCATCTACATCTGGGCCCCATCTCTAGATGATCTCGATAAATAATCATGGAGCAGCAGAAGGAGCCAATGTTGTACAATCACCATCCACTAGAGTGGTACAATTAGAAGAAATCGACTCCATGGTCATGCAGACAAGAAACAAAGGGAAAATTCCAGAAGAACCAAACCAGGGATCAAATACTTTTGGAAATCACAAAGACTAGAGGGTACAACAGAGCAAATCAGATATATATGAAGATGCAAAACAAGAGAAAGGAAGTTCAACAAAATGTGAAGAGGTAACACAAAAAGAAGATTTTTCAGAGACTAACGATTTCATTGCGAATGCATACAGTTGGGCCCACAAGGAACTTGAGAAATCAAACATCAAAATTCATGTTAGGGAATCTGGAGCTTCAAGATTATTCAAGTCAATTAAAACAGAGGCTAGTATTCTTGAGTTGATAAACATGGATGCAAAATTCAGGTCTAAAGTACTACAAATTATTGATGAGGCTTCCTCATCCACCTTAGTGGCCAAGAAGACTACCATAGGCCAAGGGAAGGTTGTAGAAGAAGCACCTCTCACCGACTATAAGAGTCCCAGATTGACAGTAACAATTAAAGGATTAAAGCTACAAGGGGGTCATTGTGGATGGTGGGTCTCACATAAATTTGATGCCTGAGCATACCATGGAGAAGCTTGGCCTACACCCATCCAGACGAGCCCACTTCACCGTCACTTTGGTAGACCAAAGCAAAGTAAGGCCAATGGGGGTGATCCCAAAAGTTCCACTGGAAGTACAGGGTAATCTCTTCATTTTGGATTTTTGGGTATTAAGAATGCCCTAGGTAGAGGGAGGATTTCCCCTCCTGATTGGAAGACCATGGCTGAGGCATGCAAGTGTCATCCATGATTGGAGTAAAGACACTATTTGGGTACAACAGAAGGGACAGGAACTTAAATATATATATTTAGAGGAGGGTCCAGATCATCAAGGGAACACTGGCATGATGCAATCTATTGGCATTTGCATGGAAGAAGAAATGGAGGACCAACCACAATCAGGGTTCGAGGAGGAAGAAGAAATTCTGAATTGGTTGCAAACAAGCAACTCTTCCTCTTGTTTTGGAGTTTTTCTAAATAATTCTTGCATAGATGAATGTTATGAGGAAAATGAGGATAAAGTTCAGGTTGATGGATTGGGAGAACCCATCACAGACCACAGAAGTGGGAGGAAGACACCCGTCAAGCACAACTTGGAGGAGGATACGACAACAACAGGGAAGGAAGGTTCTGAAGTTGAAGACAAGGTAAAACATAATAGTGAGGAATGTTCTTTGCCAATTCAAGAAATCCCTGCAGGATGGATGCAGGACAAAGAGGAATACATTGAGATCCAGAACACTCCTGCTTATGCAACAATGCAGGAGAAGCTATTAGAGGAAAACAAGGTTGGAGATGAGCATGTAGATACCATGGTAGATAGAAACCCAGTCAAAGAAGTACAATTAGGAACTCAAGAAAATAATCATCCAGTTTTGGTGGCCACTTGGTTGTGGAGCCACCTCGAGCTGCTTGACAAGGTAAAATCTGTCTTGACACACTATGCAGATGTTTTTGCATGGCATTATAAAGACCTAGAAGGAGTGCATTCCACTTATGGAGAGCACGGAATTCCTCTTGTTGATGGTGCTAAACCAGTAAGAGGAAAGAGTTATAGACTTAACCCAAAATATGTTGAAGTTGTTTACTGGGAAATACATAAGATGGGGGATGTAGAAATCATCATTCCTGTGGAACACTCAGAATGGCTTTCACCAATGGTTATAGTACCAAAGAAGAATACCAACAAAATCAGGATTTGTGTTGACTTTAGAGAACTCAACAAGGTAACCATTCCAGATGGATTCCCCATGCCTTTTGTAGAGCAGGTCCTTGAAGAAGTGGTCGGACGTGTATTATATAGCTTTATGGATGGCTTTAGTGGATATAACCAAATATCCATCCACCTAGAGGATTGTGAAAAGACTGCTTTTATCACACCCTGGGGCACATATGTGTATGTAAAAATGCCATTTGGACTCAGAAATCATCCAGCCACCTTTAATAGGATTGTCAACCTCATTTTTGGACCCTTATTGTGGAAACACTGAGAATTTTCATGGATGGCTTTTCTTCATTTTCAAGATCTCACAAGGAGACCCCTTTGGATTGCGTGGATAATCAGTTGCAGAATGTTTTTAAAAGATGCAGGGAGACTAAACTAAAGCTAAACCCAAATAAATTTCATTTCCTCATGACACAAGGAACCCTCTTGGGACATGTGGTATCTGCTAAAGGTATGGCTCCGCACCCTGATAAAATTATTTCTATACTAAAGTTACCTAAACCCAAATCTCCTAAAGAGATTCAAAGCTTCTTAGGGCATGCTGGGTACCACAGAAGATTTATCAAAATGTATGTAGAGATAGCCAGGCCACTGGCTAGACTTATAGGTAAAGAAGTACCCTTTAAATGGGAAGAAGAAGAAGAGAATGCTTATCAGACATTAAGGTCCAAATTGGTGGCTGCACCAATTCTTATCACATCAGATTGGTCAAAACCCTTTCATGTACATGTAGATGTCAGTGCATATGGAGTGGGTGTAGATTTGGCTCAGCACAATGAAGAATACAAACTTGATAGACCTATTCAGTATGCTAGTCGAATTTTGACTAAGGCTGAAAAAAATTATAGCACCACAGAAAGGACCTCTTGTGCCTATTATCCAAGAGCTAATGGATAGGCAAAATCCACCAATAAGGTATTAATTGCCATGTTAAGGAAGGAATCTATGTTACAACCCACTTCCTACGGCATAGCTTATCAAGGTACTCTATGGGCATACAGATTAGCTTACAAAGAAGTTACTGCATACTCTCCATTCCAATTGGTTTATGGGATATTGCCTATTGAACCCTTTGAATTTCTACATGGGTCACCAAAACTAGCATTCATGCAGGGAAAGAAAGGTTGTGGTGCCTCTTAGAGGCTTGGAGCACTACACAAAGTGGAAGAGATACGTCTACATGCTGCAAAACAATTGCTAGAGACTCAAATGAAGAGGAAGGAGGCACACGATCAGAATCTGTGGAACAATAACTTACAAACACGCAGTTAGTTCTTCTCCATAGACCTCAAATCCACACACAAGGAGAAAATGGCTTCCACACTGGGAAGGACCTTATAGAATTAAGACGATGCTGAATTGGGGTGCAGTGGAGTTAGAGACTCTGAAAGGAGAGGTACTACCACTAGTCAATATATCAAGGCTCAAGGCCTATCATCAGCATAACTGAAGATTTTTGGATCACCTGGCACTGGCAAAATTTGTCCAGGTTGTACATAGCCTTCTCATATCATTTTTGCTCAACTTTTAGCACTTTTTATCCATTTCCATGCTTGTTCCTTGATTTTTTTATGCAACTTAGAAGCCATTTCTCAGCCCTTCACATAATCAAAATTTTAGGAAATTTTGGGAATTTTTAAAGGATTTTTAAAATTTGTTTTAGAATTTTTATCTTTTTTCAATGTCATTTTTCTTAATAAAATGAAAGAAATGAGGAGGCTTTCTGTAGTTTTGAGGGGGATAAGTAGCCTAGATATTTAGGAATTATTTGAGATTTTTTCTTGATTTTTTTGGATTTCTTTGAATTTTTTTGAAATTTTTTGGATTTTAATTGTATTCTTTATCTAATTTTGGAAAAAAAGCCCCCCATGGATAATTTTCTTTATTTAAATTACAAAAAAAAACAACAATTCACACCCTTTCATTTTAAAATAAAACCCTCTCTCTCTCTCTCTCTCTCTCTCTCTCTCTCTCTCTCTCTCTCTCTCTCTCTCTCTCTCTCTCTCTCTCTCTCTCTCTCTCTCTCTCTCTCTCTCTCTCCCATCGCCCCCCATTATTTTTTTCATTATTTTTTATTTTTTCATTATTTTTTATTTTTTCATTATTTTTTATTTTTTTTATTTTTATTTTGTTTTATTTTGTTTTATTTTTTTCTTTTTATTATTTTTATTTATTTTCTTTAGTTATTTTTTCTTTGTTTATTTTTATTTATTTATTTTCTTTTATTTTTCAAGTTTTCATTTTGCCCACCCCACGAGCGTTCACTATATATATATATATATATATATATATATATATATATATATATATATATATATATATATATATATATATATATATATATATATATATATATATATATATATATATATATATATATATATATATATATATATATATATGATAATACTTAAATACAACAAAAAATATATATTTTTTTATTTTTCTTGGTCCAATGACATTGGCTTTAGATTGAGCCTCGGATGGCCATTGTTTTTTAACTTGGAGCCATTTTCATGTCTTTTGGCACCTCTGGACTCAGTTTTGACTTAGATTTTCCAATTTTCACCTTTTCTCTGCCTTGTGGTCAAAACCCACATATTTTGAGCACATTTCTCACATGTTTTTCATTACAAACATGGTTCACATGGTCTATTCTCACCTTATTTTACCATATGTTTCATATTTTTCCATATGCACCCTCTGTAGCCTTACAATTTTCTCATTTTGACCCTCTCTAGAGCCCACAACCCTACTCCCTACCCTCCCTTTGACCTTCTAACCAACCCCATCCTTACCCCTCCATACCCTATCAATCTTAGCCCCCTCATCCCTCCCTTCCCTCTCCTTCCTACCCTCCATTTGCCATCCTTTGCTTTTCCGTGCAAAATTTCCACTTTTGGTTCTTCTTTGGTGTTTGTTCTCTATTGCTAGTGGACTTGGTAGCTGCTCGTGTCCTTTTGAAGATTTTGTAGCACAGGAATCATGGTGTCATCTCTGCTCCAAGTTTTGGTTGTAGCTCAACGAGACGGAGATCCCATTAGGTGGTGGGAAATTGTTGACCCATAAAAGTCATATTGGTCAAAGTCAACCACAATCAAAGTCAAAAGATCAAAGTCAAAGTGAAAAAAGTCAATATGGTCAAGGTCAAAGTGACCATGGGCAAAGTCAAAGCATTCAAAGTTTGGGTGTCAAGGTGCATAGGTAGTGCACAATCAATTGTTCACAAAGGTTATATTTTGCAAAAAGTTGGATGCAGGTTGCAGAGTGTCTTTCTGTAATTTGTCTAAGGTTCAAAGTGTTTGGAAGGTTCAGGTGAACACTCTCTTAGGTGCACATTTGAAGAATTAAAAGGCAAAAAGTGAAGGTATGTGAAGCGGAATCGTACACAGAAGTGAAAGTATGGCCCCCCAATTAAAATTTTTGTTTTAGTTTAAAGTCATTACAGGACAAAACAGGGATTCGTTGGCTGCCCACTTTTGGAGACAATCTTGGTACATCAAATTGAGCACCAAGATACTCTAGTTGTTAAGAATGTATGTGAATCGACACTCAAATCAAGGCAAGGTATTATTATTGGGAAGACTAAGCAAGGTGAGGATAGTCTACACTAGGAAAGAGAAGTGCAAGAGACATACAGTGAGTGTGCGACGCAGAGAAGTGAAGTGCAAGGTGTGTAAGAAGAGTGACTTAGAAGTGTGCAAAAAAGTACTAAACCTTGCAACCAAAATGGGTGCCTCAAGTTTGGGCAAAGAGGACACCATTTCATATTTCTGTAGGTGTAGCAAACTAGCAAAATTCAGATGACCAAAGCATGCATGCCAAAGCTTTGCACCTGACATAGCCTGAGAATCATGTACTGCACATGCCAAATCATTTACAGATCTTTCATAGTCTTTGAGCTTATACAACCCATGACATAAAATGCCAGAAGCAATAATGACATCGCCATTTGACAGATCATGAACTGTACATCTATCATGAACAAATTTTCACAACCAAGCCAATCTTGGCTAATGCAGAAACTGATAAAAGATTTTTCTTGATACCTGGCAAAAACAAAGCATCTTACAAAATGAAAGAACTACCATCGGTAGTAGTAAAAATGATCTTACCAACTCTCATAACAGGATAGGAGGAGTTGTTGGTGCATGTAATAGTATTCCCTATAGGGGCAGGCTCGAGTGAAGAGAAGAAACTACGCTACAAGGTAATATGTTTGGTTGCCTCACTATCAAAGTACCAAACATCTGAGTCTACTGGAGACATGCATTGCTCATGAGAAGATGGGTCAAAACTGCAAATAGTAGTAAACCGCCATTCTTCTTCCTGCACAAGATTAGAAGACTTTGTTTTCCGTGTAGAGGCCTCTACAACAACCATTCCAGTCTCTTTTCTGCTTTGCCTCTTTAGCAGCCAGTTTTGGATATCTCTTGATGACATGATCATTTGCTTTACAGTATTTGCAAAACAATTTTTGCTTTTCTAATTTCTTCTCATCTTTTTCTTCCTTCTTCGAATGTGCAACATTTGCAGATTTCTGCTTACTAGTAGAAGAGCTCCATTTACCTTTGCCCTTCTGACTAGCCAGGAAAGATTGATCTGCAACATGCATAATAGACCTATTCTGCCTAGACTAGTCTTTCTGCAACAGAACAGAGACTAACTCCTCAAATGACAAGGCATTTGGATTGCCTTTCATCATCAAACGAAGAGTAGAAGCAAAACTCTAATATGAGTCAGGAAGACCATTCAAAACGGTATGCACAAGTGAGCTATCTGGTATAACTTCATCAACAGAAATCAAGTATTCTTTCAAATCCTTGATCTTTGTGAGAAAATTGTCCATAGAATCATCTTCATTCATGTGCTCACTCTCCAATTGTTTTCACAGGTAAGCAACACGAGCCTCATTCGTAGCATGGTACAATGTGGTAAGTGTATCCCAAGCATCCTTTGTTGTTTTGCAAGAGCGAATGTGAGGAATAATTGCATGTTTGATAGACAAAGCTATCATTGCATGTACCTGAGCATCTCTGACATCCTAAAAAATTTGCTCTGCAGTAGGTGCAACATAAACAGCAGCACAAACAGGAATTTGCAGAATATCATCATCTTCGACACCATCTCCATCAGCTCCAGCACTTGTATTTGCAGTACCTATATTCACAGATGTAACAGGACGTCTTTCAACACCCTACACAATATTCCATAGTCCTTTTGCGACCAATACATGATGCATCATATAAGCCCATAATGGGTAGTTGGTATCGTCCAGCTTATCCTCAACAGCCAACATACGGAATACATCACTGCTTTCAGCCATGGTCAGTGACTAAAATACCTTGATGCAGAAAATTGACTGTATCTCAAAAAGTCGAATAGAATTACCCAGATGAATTTTGCTAAACATGTAGCAAACTTGTAGATGCTTATATTGGCGAACCAAAATTGGTATATAGCTTTGGCACAAAAAGACAAAATAGCTTGCATAAGCATTGTGATAGTGTGTTTGGAGGCCGAAAGGAGGTCAGATCGTGATTTCGGCACCACAAGGTGAAGCAGTTTTGATCTCTGAAACACCCTGAGTATGCTTACCAAATTTCATGCAATTCTGAGACTACAATCGGAGAGGTGTAGAGAATGCCCTAGATGAAGCAGCGACCTGCTCTGATACCAATTCTTGGAGTTAGACGTCTGTTGAAGCATGCGAACAGCACAAGGAAGAAGAAGAATCTTGGAGCACAACACACAATGTTGAATGTATTACCACTAGAATGTACAAAGATAAGTAGCCCATTAGGGCAATAGGCATATATACAAGCCGGGGGAAAAAAACCTCCTAAAGAGGGAAAAAGTGCCCTGATAGTCCTAGAGTGTTCATACATATCACTACCTAAATATATCAACATTGGGAGGTCACTTTTTTGGTGAGAGAACTACTAAATTGATCCGATATTCATGATTTTGGTGGGCTACCTTATTTCTAGATGCAACATTGTTTGCATAGAGATGTGGTACTTGCAAATGAACAAGGCAACCAGTAAGGAAAGATGAAATGACCCTTAAGCCTTTGATATCTGCAAGAGACTTTAGCAAATGGGGATTGGACTTCATGGACCTATACATCCACCAGCTAAAAGCTCACATGCAAAATATATTTTAGTAGCAACAAACTATTTGACTAAATGGGTTGAAGCCAAAGCCACTATAAAAAATGATGTTCATACAACTGCAAAATTCTTATATGAGTATATTATCACTAGATATGGATTACCAATTGAGTTGGTAAGTGGTAGAGGGACTAATTTCTTGAAACAAGTGATTGAAACCTTGACATATCAATTTATGATCACACATAGGAAATCTGCACTTTATCACCCTCGAGCTAATGGTCTTGCAGAAAGTACCAACAAAGTGTTATGCATAGGTACCAAAAGAACAAATTGGGATATGCAAGTGCAACATGTCTTATGGGCATATAAAGTATCATATAAAACCTCAATTGAAACCACTCCATTCAATTTAGTTTATGGCCAAAATGCAGTGCTCCCTATGGAATTCCTTATACCTACTTTGAGGATAGGGAACCAATTGCAGTCGAATGGGCATGAACTATCTGATAGAGTGTTGGAGTTGGAACAATTGGGAACTTCTAGAGTCCAAGCAGTTATGAGTATATATGTAGATAAAAAAAGACAAAAGGCTTACCATGACATACAAATCAAGGAAAAAGATTTACTAGAAGGAGACCTTGTCCTAGCGTATACACTCAAGGAATATGATAGGAAATTGGAAAAAAGATGACATGGACCATATATCATTCATAAGATTAGTCCTAGTGGAGCAATACAGTTGGAAAATTTGAATGGGTAAATCATGTTGAATGTGGAGGCAAAATTAAAAGATATATGAAACCCTTCACAAGTCAAGAATGAAGGAGAATGCAACAATCACACAAAAGAAAACAAGAAGAAGAAAAAAATGAGACAAGAGGCTTAGAAAGAATATAAACAAAGGATTAGGAAACACAAGGAAGCAAGGGAATTAATGGTGTATGAGACAAAGCCTGAAAGAAAAAAATAGACATCTACCAGTCATTGCTATGCATTATAAGGAAATGAAAATTAGGGTTTTAGTGGACATAGTATCTCATGTAAACCTAATTAGTTCAAAAATGTTCAATCAATTCAAGAGAAGGAGAAAATAGCGTACAACATTAATTAGAACAATTGATGGACAGACACTTCCAACATTATCAACCCAAAAGATTGTTCTTAAGGTAGGACAAGAAGAATTCACATTAGAATGTGAAGAATGGACTGATGAATTAATGCCTATAAAACTAATATTAGAACAGTCTTAGATGAAAGAGAACAAAGTATCCATTGACTTTGATAAACTGATTGTTATCGCTAGTGTCCATGTGAAAGGCCAAATTGCCACTGGACACTTCTTTGTATATGTTCTTTAATAAAACATATAGTGGCCTGATAAGTCACAGACTGTAAGTTCGACTGCATTTGTAAGACCTAAGAAGTATTTCTTCATGCTCCCTGTGTATTGTGTTTTTCTGCATATTCTGCAGTCTCTATGCGGAGTATCGTGTGCGGCCTTAGGAGCTTGGTTTTCTATTCCGACGATATCATCGTGGAGGTCAAGAGAAGGAGAGCACACTATGGGGCATCGCCCACGAAATACTTCATTGGTATTAGAGCAGTTCGATGCAAAAGCTTTGTTCCTTTTGTGCGAGCGAAGCAAGCACCCCCCCCCCCCCCTTGCTTTATCCAAGGCTTATGACTAAGGTGACGACCAAGGCATAGACCTTGGCATACCTTGTCATCCAAGTCACCGAAGTCATGGTTGGTGCCGTTGGCTGTGCACAAGGGAGGAACTCAACGATCAAGGAATATAGAGGTTCTCGGTACTTCCTGGAGGTCACCCATCCCAATATTGCTCCCCCTAGAGCTCGCTTAATTGTGGCAATCTCTTGCCACTAAGCTACACTCTTGTGGTGTCTCGAGAAGGGGAAAGACTAAGGTTGACATTACCTTGAACATGTTTTGGTCCCTCAAAGCTTCATTCTTTGCTTTCAAAGCCTATGTTTTGAAGCATTTTTGGGGTGTCTTTTGGAGCCGTTTTGGAGTACTTCCACACATAGGTCCAAGAACATCAAGAAGAGTGTTCTTTGTACTTCTCCGACATTAAATATCAACCTTTGGGGCTATGTTTTCAACCACACTCATAAAACTACAGGTTTCTTGAAAGATTTCAGTTTTGGTGGGAGCAGCCACTGCAAATTTATGCAGGTTTTTTGAGCCAAAAACATCACAATTGACAAACACTTGCAAGTGTTATTGGTTAGCTTTTGGGTTGTGCATTCAGCCTTTTAGTGTCATTTTACTGCATATATTGAGCACATACACATTATGTACGGTTCTATGGATACCGCTAATGTATGTCCATGTGGTCATTGATATAGTGGTTACGTTCTTTGCATAAAGCCTTTACGTTTGATAAAGAGGGTTGTGGTGAGGTTTTCTTAACTGGGAGACATCTAGATGTCGGGGTCTCTTCGGTGATGCAGGTGGAAGACTTACCCAGCCTCGCCATAGGAGATGTATGATAGTTGTTCATTGGTGCTCGATAAGCCTAGTTGGCTTCTATTGGGTAACTGATTATATGCAATGGAGTCAATGATTCACTATGCAGGCAAACATGTCAATACTTGCAGTTTTATGATATTTTGACACTGTTCATATGCTCATTTTGCAAAGGATACTCTGGCAAAATTTTTCCAGATTTTTGCTTTTGTCATCAACTATACAGTTGTCGATTTATTCGATACACTTATTCGTTGGTTTCGAACTCTTCTAGCTCCATTATCATTCCAGTCATTTCTTTATCGTCATGGCATCAGAGGTCTCAGACACATCCGGTGGATCAGGGTCTAGTGCTAGTGTTCCGAGGAGCTATAACTTGTAGGGCAAAGACCATTTTGAGATCTGAAAATTTGATGGCACAAACATTGCTCTATGGAAGAATGAGATTAAAGATGTGTTGATTCAAAGGAGGCAATGGAAGCCAGTAAATGGAATTTCAATGAAGCCTGCTGACATGGATGAAGATGATTAGGATGACTTAGAGGAAATGGCCAGGTCTACCATTGGCTTGCACCTGGCCGATACTGTTTACTTTACAGTATTATACTGTGAAAGTGCAGAGGAGCTTTGGAAGAAGTTATGCAATACATATGAAAAAGAGACGGCATCAAATAAATTCTATCTAATGAGAAACTTATATGACCTTCATATGAAGGACACAAATAGTGTTGCTGCTCATTTAAATGAGTTTGATGCTATATTCTCTCAGCTACAAGCTCAGAAAATGGATATGGATAATGAAATGAAAGCAGTATTGTTGTTATGCACATTGCCTTCATCATTGGATACATTTTGCACAGCTATTAGCAATAGTGCACCTTGTGGTAAACTCATCTATGATGATATATGTGGAGCACTCTTGAGTGAGGAGACTCTTAGAAAATCTATGGTTGGCACTCAGAGTGGAGATGCATATAATGTTTGTGGTTCTTACCAAGGAAAGAATCAACAACGTGGCAGGAGCAAGAACAAGGAAAAGAATGGTCAACGGAATAAGAGTGGAAGTAAATCAAGGAAGAGGGATATTGAATGCCATTATTGTCATAAGAAAAGACACATGAAGAAAGACTGTTATGCATTAAAGAATGCTAAAGGTAAAGGAAAAAATATTGATGGGCAAGTTAAACAGTCACCTGCCAAGCTTAAGGCCTTGCGTTCAGATAATGGGGGTAAGTATACCTCACATGAATTCAGCCTTCTTTTTCACTCTAAAGGGATTCGTAGAGAGTTTACAGCTCCTTATACCCCAGTACAAAATGGTGTAGTTGAGAGGATGAATAGAACTATTCAATATAGAGTAGTCTCTATGTTGCATCATGCAAACCTCTCACAAGGATCTTGGGCAGAAGCAATATTGATTGCAGTTCATGTGATTAACCTTTCACCTAGTATTGCCAAAGGTTTGAAAGTGGCACAAGAGTTATGGACAAGGAAGCCACCATATTATGATCATCTTCGAGTTTTTGGATGTGAAGCATACGTTCATATACCAAAGAATCTTAGACAAAAGTTGAATCATAAGTCAAAATGCATTTTTCTTGGATATGGTCAAGAAGGACAATTTGGATATCGCTTATGGGATCCTAAAACACGATCAGTGATCAAAAGTAGTGATTTCATTTTCAATGAGCCTAAGATGCATAAACAGCCCATTAAGGAGGTTGAAGTGAGAAAAGTGGTGTTTGAGGATACTAGTCCTCTGATAAGCATGCATAAAAATGTTGCACATAGGATGTTCAAGAGAATGTCCATTCAGATCAGTCTGCACATATTCCTGTTAAGCAACCATTGAGACATTCTGCACGTGTCTCACGTCCACCTGATAGATATGTTCCAGGTTTAGATTTTGTTATACTAACAAATGTCGGTGAGCTCTCTTGCTACAAAGAGGCTATGCAGACAGAGGATCATGTCAAGTGGGAGCGTGCCATGAAGAGTGAGTTGGATTCTATTCACAAGAATGGTACTTGGGATTTGGTACCTTTGCCAAAGGGCAAGAAAGCTTTACCATGTAAATGGGTATATAAACTGAAATTCACATCAGATAGTGTTTCTCCAAAGTATAAAGCATGACTTGTTGCAAAGCGTTTTAAGCAACAACGTGGTGTTGATTTCGAGGAAATCTTCTCTCCAGTGGTCAAGATGACTACCCTGCACATGTTGCTTGGATTCATTGCAAGGGAGGACTTAGAGCTAGTCCAAATGGATGTGAAAACTTCTTTCTTGTATGGAGATCTTACAGATGAGATCTATATGGAACAACCAGAGGGTTATGTAGTTCCTGGCAAGGAAAGTCTAGTTTGTAAGCTTAAGAAGAGCTTGTATGGACTTAAACAGTCCCCTAGACAATGGTACCAAAAGTTTGATGCTTTTATGAAGTCTCAAGGCTATTCTCAAAGCAATGAGGATCATTGTCTCTACACAAAGAGATGCTCAGATGGCAGCTTGATATGCTTGATACTTTATGTGGATGATATGTTGATTGCTGGGAAGTCTTCTTATGATTTGTCAATTCTCAAAAAGAAGTTCAGTCAAACATTTGATATGAAGGATTTGGGGGATGCCAAACATATTCTTGGCATGTGCATTACTCGTGATAGATGCAAATGATACATATACTTGTCTCAAAGTGAGTACATATCCAAAGTACTTCACAGGTTCAATATGTAGGGTGGAAAGGCATTGAGTACACCTTTACCCACATATCTGAAATTGAGTAAGGATGATTGCCCCAAATTAGATGAGGAAAAGGAATTCATGACCAAAATTCCCTATCAATCTGTTGTTGGTAGTCTCATGTATGCTATGGTAGCTACGAGACCAGACATTGCATTTGCCGTAGGAGTTATGAGCAGATATATGTCTAATCCTGGCAAGAAACATTGGGAAGCTGTCAAGATGATTTTAAGATATCTAAGTGGCACTAAGGACAAGTGTCTATGCTTATGTAGAGGGAAAGCATCCATTATTGGTTACACAGATTCTAACTATGCTGGTTGTGTAGACAATCGTAAGTCTACATCAAGGTACATTTTCATTTTGTTGTAGGTGCTATCTCTTGGAGATTGCATCTTCAAGAATGTACAATTGTTTCCACCACAGAAGCAGAGTATGTTGCAACAAATGAGGCATGTAAGGAAGCATTGTGGCCTTCTCATCTTGCTTGTGATATGGGTTTACCTCAGCATGTACCTCGTTTGCTCAGTGATAGTCAGAGTGCCATTGCTTTGGCTAAGAATCCGGTCTATCATGCAAAGAACAAGCACATTGAGGTATTGTATCACTTCATTCGAGATTGCTTAGCCACTGAGCACATTATTCTTGAGAAATTTCACACTCTAGGGGAAGACAAATCAGAGGAAATACTTGGACCTCTCATGTCCTCTTTATTGATTTTTTATTCTTCATTATTATTTAAAAAAATTTGAGAGAAAAATAATTAAAAAGTATGTATATAATTCTATATTTATCAAATTTTCTAGAGAACAAAAGCAAGACATAGAAGTGTGTGGGGTATTTTTGAGATCTCAATTATTTCCACTTTTTCTTTTTTCTTGATATCCAATGAGAATAGTTAGGAACAAATAGAAAAAGAATTGAAAGATTTCTTGAAGATAGTCAGCAAACACATCTTCACTATGAAAAAGGGGCAATTTAGGTACACCATGTTATGCCAAGAGTTCTATAAATTTCAAAGATCAGAAGTAGCATATAAGAGGTGGAAAGTAGTTGGTTTCCACAAGCTTCTTGAGGAACCTGAGTTTGTAATTGATTTTGAGACATGTGAACAGGTGATGTCCTCATTACAAGAATTGAAAAGAGGTATAGAAGCTTATTTTCTTTGCAGTCAAAAATCTGGAAAATGAAACAATGGACATCACTATCAAGGCAAAACACATCAAAGTTGCCCTAAATTTCTATCCAATGGGAACCAAAGTGGATATTCGTTTTGTCAAGAAGAATCCATCCACATATGTTGGATTCGTAAAGTTCTCTGACTTCAAGGACAAGGCAAATGAAGAGTTGGCGATCAGAATTTTCTTACAACTCTTGTGTTTTCCAAGGCTATCTAGGTACACTATGTCACATAAGCGAGTCACTTTGGTGATTTTAAACAATAAAGATAGAAAAAAAACTTTTGGAGTGGTTGACATGGCACAATACATCCATGAGAAACTAAAGGAAGTAGCTAAGCATTGGAAATCCAAGAAATTCATGAATGGAGCCTAGTTGCTCACAAAGATAATATATCATGTATTGGGTATTGAACACAAGTTATGGTTATCCCCTAAAGCTTAGGTGTTTAGAGCAGCTATGATTGGACTAAAAAGTTCACTTCAGACTGTAACTGTTAAGGAGACATAGAGAAAAAGAAAAGAGATTGTAATGAAAGTACCACAACTAGCAAAGAAAAGAAAAGTAGATCCAAGGAAGATAGAGGTGGAAGAGAGGGAGGCCACTGAGGAGGAAATAAAAGCAAAACCAAAAGAAAGTACAAACTGACAAAGCCTCATCCTCCTTAGACTAGCACGAAAAAGCTCTATTCTTATCTTATGTAGGGTGGTGATAAGAGAGCTGCCTATGAAGCCCGGTATCAGAAGATGCTAGAGGATTTTTCGGACAAGGTTATAGACTCGAATCAACAAGAGATGGACCACTATGAAGAACCCCATGAGTAGATGATGAGTGCAAAAACAGAGGTGGTATTCATTAAAAAGGAAGTTGCACTGTTAGCCTATTTGAAACAACTACAAGGTTCACCTAAAACAAGGACCACTATTGTGGCTACAGTCAAGAAACCAAGAAAAGAGTCAAAGAAAAAGAGACAGATCAAGGGAGCAAAGAAGAAAGCAGCCATGGAGAAAAATAATGAAGAAGAAGTTCAAGCTGGAGGATCAACTTTAGTATTTAAAATTGGAGCTAAAAAGCAAGAAAAATAGATAAAAGAAATAGTGTCAATGTCACCTAAGAGAGATTAGATTCTGATACATTCATAGACATTGAAGATTTTTTGTGAAGAAGCTTGAATTTAGGAGTTCTTAGCACTCCCATCAAACCGGTATATACTCAAATACAAGGTGTTGAAGAACTGGAGAAGAAGAGGAATCAAAGAAGGAAAGTCATTCAAGAGAAACTACTTTGGAAGAAGAAAAAGAAGATGAAGGAACATTCCTCACTCATGAATACCAAGAAGAGAAAAGAGGAGCTCCCTAAGAGAACACGTCATAATAAGGAGGAAAAATTTGATGAAGCTACAGTAGCCATAGAAGAAAAATCATTTGAAGAAGGTTGCATGGTGGTGAGCCACATTACAATGGAAAGAACATATCCACAAGAATCAGAGTATTGTGTTAGGATGGATGAATTAGAAGAGAAAGAAGTAGAAAAAAAGGATCCAGCACATGATGCAGTAACAAAAAAGGTGTTAAATGACATTCAAAATGAAGCTTCACACGTAGATGTAGAAATGAAAGATGTACTTAGTTTTGAGCAAGAAATTTTAGAGGCAACACATGAGGACAAGAAGCACCATGAGGAGATTACAAGCCTACAAGAAGATGTTGATAATGAAGAAGTAGATAAAAAGTTAGAATCAAGGGAATTAAACGAAGATGAATAGGAAAACAAAGAAATTGAAGTGAAGCAACACGAGCTGACCACAGGTATAGAAAGAATCCCTAAAGATATTAGGGGAGTATGTCAGATTATCATGAGTAACATTGAGGAATTTAGACCTTCAAGCAGAAATATCATAATGTCTAGTATTGCAGCAGAGTCAAAATTCATTAAGAGCAGCAAATTCATAGAAGAACATAAGAAAGAGAAGAGCAAATTAGAAGAAGAGTTGAAAGAGCAACAAAAGAGAAGTGCAAAATATTTAGAAAGGGCTATTGCACTAGAGATTGAAGTGGTACAAAACAAGAATAGAGTGAAGTTTTTGGAAGAAAAGTGCACAAAGCAGAATGAGACCATCACAAAGATGGGAGAAGATATGAAAAAATTAGAATCAAAGAATAGAGTCCTAAAAACTTCATATTAGGTGCTCTCTAAAGCCAATGAGGAAATTAACATAATATTAATGGAAGAAGGGCATAAAAAGGCAGAAGCATAAAGCTCGAGAACTCAAAATGAAGAATCAAAAATTTAAGACAAGAAGTAACTCAAATTAAGGAAGAATTGAAGGATGCCAGAGATTTGGAGAAGCAAGCTAATGTGCATGCAGCCAATGCCATGCAAGGATACAATAGCATCAATGAAAAAGTGGAAAAAGAAAGAGCTACATGGGAAGCCCTAGGTGCTTGCTTCAACCCATACAAAGCTTTCGTCAACCTGCATACATATTCACGGGATGAGTGATCTTCAAAACCAGGAGGTTAAGCCATGTATACCTTCTCAGATATCCATCCATTTAGAGAACTATTTTTTATATCTATTTGATAAATCTTCCAATTCTTGGAAGATGCAATGCTCATGAGTACCCTAATGGTAGGCATCTTTGCAATAGTTAAAAATGTTTCTTCATAATCAATACCTTGTGTTTGTGCATATCCTTTGGCCACTAGCCTTGCTTTGTACTTGTTGATAGAACCATTAAAATTGTTCTTTACCTTATATATCCACCTTGAACCTATGACTTTCATAGATGGATTCTTGGGTACCAATTCCCAATTCTAATTTCCTTGTAAGGCTTCTTTCTCTTCTTCCATAGCATTCATCCACTCAGACTTCTCATTTGCTTCTTCATATGTTGAGGGTTCTTCAGAATTTGAGTCATGTGCTAGATATATTGAATGGTTGATCACTAATCAAGTATCATATCCATACTTTTTTGGTTTTCTTTTCTCTCAAGTTGACCTTCTAATGGTTTGTTGAGAGGATTCAGCCACATCTCTCAAACCCTACACTATGGCTTTGCCTATAGAGTTCCAAGAACTAATTTTCCTCCTTAGAGTCTTCTGGTCATCATCAAAATCACTTGATGTTTCAAGTGTATGCTCATTCCACTTTGATAAGGTTGGAAATTCTTCCTCTAGATCATAGGGAAGTTTGATTTTCTTGCAATCATCTTCAAGCCATGACTTGTTTTCATCAAACACAACATCTCTATTTAATATAAAGCATTTGTTGCTTCGATTGTACAACTTATACCCTTTCTAGTTAAGGTCATAGCCATTGAAGATGCATTCCTCTACCTTTGGATCCAACTTTCCTCTAATCTGGGAAGGTATGTGTGCATATGCTATGCGCCCAAAGATCCTGCAATGATCAAGACTAGATCTCCTTCCATTCCATGCTTCATATGGTATCATGGCATTCAAAGCCTTTGGTGGAAGTCTATTAATCAAATATGTGGTTGTTTGTTGTACTTTGGAGTTGTCCTTGATGAGATTCGACGCCGATGCACCATGGTGCACTCTCCTTATCAAGAGCTCCATGATGATATCCTCGGAGTAGAAAACGAAGCTCCTTAGGCCACACACAGTACTCCACACAGGGGTTGCAGAATACGCAGGAAAACACAGTACACAGGGAGCACGAAGACATACTTCTTAGGTCTTACAAATGCGGTCAAACTTATAGTCTCTGATTGACCAGGCCACTATATGTTTTATTAACGAACATATAAAAGAAGTGTCCGGTGGCCATTTGGCCTTTCACATGGACACTAATGGTAACAGTCTCCCACTAAAGGCGAATGTGGCCAAAGTAATCATGGGAGAATAAAAATAAAGACTGATAAAGAATACCTGAGTGTAAGTATATACTATACCTCCCACTTGATGGGCATGTTACACAGTATACAAGTGACTGTGTAAGATCATGAATCAAGTAGCCCCCATCAAGTAACCCACATCAAGTGACAACAGTGTTGAAAGCTATAATGTGGTAGAGCTTTAGTCAAACCATCTGCAGCATTATCTTGAGTGCGAACCTTCCCAAGAATAATGCGCTCAATAGCTAAGCCATCTCTTATGAAGTGATACCTCACCTCAACGTGCTTGATCTTTGCATGATAGACCAGATTCTTAGCCAAAGCAATGGCACTCTGACTATCACTGAGCAAACGAGGTACATGCTGAGGTAAACCCATATCACAAGCAAGATGAGAAAGCTACAATGCTTCCTTACATGCCTCACTTGCTGCGACATACTCTGCTTCTTGAAGACGAGATCTCAAAGAGATAGCACCTCGAGCAAAATTGAAAATGTACCTTGATGTAGACTTACAATTGTCTACACAACCAGCATAGTTAGAATCTGTGTAACCAATAATGGATGCTTTCCCTCTACCTAAGCATAGACACTTGTCCTTAGTGCCACTCAGATATCTCAAAATCATCTTGACCACTTCCCAATGTTTCTTGTCAGGATTAGACATATATCTGCTCACAACTCCCACTGCAAATGCAATGCCTGGTCTCATAGCTACCATAGCATACATGAGACTACCAACAGCAAACTGATAGGGAATTTTGGTCATGAATTCCTTTTCCTCATGTGATTTGGGGCAATCATCCATGCTCAATTTCACATATGTGGGTAAAGGTGTATTCAATGCCTTTCCACCCTACATATTGAACCTGTGAAGTACTTTGGATATGTACTCACTTTGAGACAAGTATATGCATCTTTTACTCCTATCACAGGTAATGTGCATGCCAAGAATATGTTTGGCATCACCCAAATCCTTCATATCAAATGTCTAACTCAACTTCTTTTTGAGAATTAACAAGTCATAAGAGGACTTCCCAGCAATCAACATATCATTGACATAAAGTATCAAACATATCAAGCTACCATCTGAGAATCTCTTTGTGTAGAGACAATGATCCTCGTTGCTTCGAGAATAGCCTTGAGAATACATAAAAGCATCAAACTTTTGGTACCATTGTCTAGGGGAGTGTTTAAGTCCATACAAGCTCTTCTTGAGCTTACAAACTAGAATTTCCTTGCTAGGAACTACATAACCCTCTTGTTGTTCCATATAGATCTCATTTGTAAGATCTCCATGCAAGAAAGCAATTTTCAAATCCATTTGGACTAGCTCTAGGTCCTCCATTTCAACGAATCCAAGCAACATGCACAGGGTAGTCATCTTGACCACTGGAGAGAAGATTTCCTCAAAATCAACACCATGTTGCTTAAAACCCTTTGCAACAAGTCGTGCTTTATACTTTGGAGAAGTACTATCTTATGTGAATTTCAGCTTATATACCCATTTACATGGTAAAGCTTTCTTGCCATTTTGCAAAGTTACTAAATCCCAAGTACCATTCTTGTGAATAGAATCTAACTCACTCTTCATGGCACGCTCCCACTTGACATGATCCTCTGTCTGCATAGCCTCTTTGTAGCAAGAAGGCTCACCGGCATCTGTTAGCATAACAAAATATAAACCTGGAACATATCTATCAAGTGGGTGTGAGACACGTGTAGAGCCTCTCAATGGTTGCTCAACAGGAACATGTGCAGACTGATCTGATTGGACATTCTCTTGAACATCCCTATGTGCAGCATTTTTATGCATGCTAACTGGAGGACTCATATCCTCAAACACCACTCTTCTCATTTCAACCTCCTTAATGGGCTGTTTATGCATCTTAGACTCATTGAAAATGACATCACTACTTCTGATCACGGACCGTGTTTCAGGATCCCATAAGCGATATCGAAATTGTCCTTCTCGACCATATCCAAGAAAAATGCATTTCTTTGACTTATGGTCCAACTTTTATCTAAGACTCTTGGGTATATGAACATATGCTTCACACCCAAAAACTCAAAGATGATCATAATATGCTGGCTTCCCTATCCATAACTCTTGTGCCTTTTTCAGACCTTTGGCAATACTAGGTGAAAGGTTAATCACATGAACTGCAGTCAATACTGCTTCTACCCAAAAGCCTTGTGAGAGGTTTGCATGATGCAACCTAGAAACTAATCTATCTTTGATAGTTCTATTCATCTTTTCAGCTACACCATTCTGTACTAGGGTATAAGGAGTTGTAAACTCTCTACGAATCCCTTTAGATTGACAAAAAAGGCTGAATTCATGTGAGGTATACTCACCCCATTATTTGAATGTAAAGCCTTAAGTTGAGTTCCTTTTTCAGTCTCAACTGAAGCAAGCCATTTTTTGAAAGTAGGGAATACCTCATCCTTCGATTTGATAGGATATACCTAGACTTTTCTAGTAGCATCATCTATGAAAGTGACAAAGTAAAGGGAACCACCTAAGGACCTAATGGGCATGGGACCACACACATCTGTATGAATGAGATCTAAAGGCTGAATTGAAGAGTCAACGTGCATTCTATGCACATTTCTGGTTTGCTTTCCATATTTACAATGCTCACAAAATGAAAAATCAGAGAAAGAGAAATAGGTAAGTAGCCAAAATGAGAAAGATTTTCCATTCTACTATGAGAATATGGCCCAAACGACCATGCCAAATACAAGCCATAGGTTGTTCAGTAACAGCTAACAAGTGTTCTTTCTGTGATACAAATAAAGGATAAAGTGAGCCACCTTTGCTTCCTTTTGCAATAACCATATTGTCCTTTGATATACAAAAGGACTGAGCATAGAAGGCCACGTTGTAACCAAGGTCCTCAAGTTGACCAACTGACATCAAACTGCATGATAACTGAGGTACATGGCATACATTATGCATAGTAAATTTTGAACCATCAATGAACTGCACAACCACATCTCCAATCCCCACAACATCACACTAGTAAGAGTCACCAAGTTTCATGGTACCAAGAGACTTTACTGCATAATTAGAGAACCATTCTCTGTGTGGTGTCACATGGAAAGAAGCACTAGAATCTAGCAACCACGTGTGGGAAAGAGAACCATCCATAAGAGCCTCAGTTGGCATAGTACTATCAAGTGTCAACACATCAGCATCTTCAAAAATAGCATTAATTTCTTTAGTCTTCACAGTCAAAGTAGATTGTGCACGTAATTGTTTAACATGCCCATCAACATTCTATCCTTTACCTTTAGCATTCTTTAATGCATGACAGTCTTTCTTCATATGTCCTTTCTTATGATAATAATGGCTTTCCATATCCCTCTTCCTTGATTTACTTCTACTCTTATTCTGTTGACCATTCTTTTCCTTGTTCTTGCTCCTACCACGTTGATGATTCTTTCCTTGGTAAGAATCACGAACATTATATGTATTTCTACTTTGAGTGCCAACCATAGATTTTCTACAAATCTCCTCACTCAAAAGTGCTCCACATATGTCATCATGGACGATTTTACCACCAGGTGCACTATCATTAATAGCTGTGCAAAACGTATCCCATGATGATGGCATGGTGCATAACAGCAATACTGCTTTCATTTCATTATCCATATCCATTTTTGGAGCCTGTAACTGGGAGAATATAGCATCAAACTCATTTAGATGAGAAGCAACACTATCTGTGTCTTTCATGCAAAGGTCATATAATTTTCTCATCAGATACACTTTATTTGCCGTCTCTTTTTCATATGTATTGCATAACTTCTTCCAAAACTTCTCTGCCAGTGCAAGCGAATGGTAGACCTTGCCATTTCGTCTAACTCATCCCAATCATCTTCATCCATGTCAGCAGGCTTCTTTGAAATCCCATTTACTGGCTTCCATTGCCTCCTTTGAATCAGCACATCTTTAATCTCATTCTTCCATAGAGCAAAGTTTGTGCCATCAAATTTTTGGATCTCAAAATGGTCTTTGACCTGCAAGTTATAGCTCCTCCTCGGAACACTGGCACTAGACCCTGATCCACCAGATGGGCCTGAGACCTTTGATGCCATGATAGTAGAGAACTAGATAGAATGATAATGGAGCTCGAAGAGTTCAAACACCAATGAATAAGTGTATCAAGAGGTAACTCGGCCATTATATAGTTTGCTAAACCAAAAATCTGGAAAAATATGCCAGAGTATCCTCTGCAAAATGAGCATATGTCCAGTGTCAAGATATCATAAAATTGCAAGTACTGACATGTTTTCTTGCATAGTGAATCACTGACTCCACTGCATATAATCAGTTACCCAACAGAAGCCAACTAGGCTTATTGAGCACCTATGAACAACTATCATTCATCTCCTATGGCAAGGCTAGGTAAGTCTTCCACCTGCATCACCGAACGGACTCCGACATCTGGGTGTCTCCCAGTTAAGAAAACCTCACCACAACCCTCTTTTATCAAATGTAAAAGGCTTTATGCAAAAACGTAATCGCTATATCAATGACCACATGGGTGTACATAAGCGGTATCCACAGAAGCGTACATGGTGTGTATGTGCTCAATATATGTAGTAAAATGATGCTAAAAGGTTGAACGTAGAGCCCATAAACTAGCTAACAACACCTCCAAGTGTCTGTCAACTCTGACATTTTAAGCTCAAAAAACTTGCATGAATTTGCAGTGGCTGCTCCCACCGAAACTGAAAACCTTTTGAGAAACCTGTAGTTTTACGAGTATGGCTGAAAACACAGCCCAAATTTTGATATTTATTGTCCAAGAAGTACAAAGAACACTCTTCTTGATGTTCTTGGACCTGTGTAAAGAGAACTATGTGCAATAGTACTCCAAAAAACCACCCAAAAATGCTTCAAAAATAGGCTTTGAAAGCAAAGAATGAAGCTTTGAGGAACCAAAACATGTTCAAGGTAATGTCAACCTTAGTCTTTCCCCTTCTTCAAACACCACAAGAGTGTAGCTTAGTGGAAAGAGATTGCCACGCTTAAGCGAGCTCTGGGGGGAACAATGCTAGGATGGGTGACCTCCCGGGAAGTATCGAGAACCTCTATCTTCCTTGATCGTTGCGGTCCTCCCTCGCATGCAGCCAATGGCGCCAACGATGACTTCAGTGACTTGGATGACAAGGTATGCCAAGGTCTATTCCTTGGTCGTGGCCTTAGAGGAAGCCGGGGGGGGGGGGGGGGGGGAAGGGGGGTGCTCACTTCACTCGCACAAAAGGAACAAAGCTTTTGCATCAAACCGCTCTAATACCAGTGATGATATTCGACAGCGATGCACCACGGTGCGCTCTCCTTATCGAGAGCTCCATGATGATATCCTTGGAGTAGAAAATGGATCTCCTGAGGCCGCACACAGTACTCTGCACAGAGGCTGGAGAATATGCAAAAAAACACAGTACACAGAGAGCACAAAGACAGACTTCTTAGGTCTTATAAATGCGGTCGAACTTACAGTGTGTGACTGACCAGGCCAATATATGTTTTATTAAACAACATATACAAAGAACTTTCCGGTGGCCATTTGGCCTCTTCTTCATTAATGGAATCCAAGATTTGTCAACAAGATCAATTTCAATCGAGACTTCATAACTTTTATGGAAAATTCTAGGTTTTCTTGTAACTATAGCTAGAAGAAATATTCTTTAATGATTTTTGTGCCTAAAGGGTGCCATTTTTCAATAGGAAGACATTCGAAACATCAACTTTTATTTCCATACCTTCATAGAGAAGAGAAAATTGCAATTCTAATGAAATCACACACTCAACTTGGACAGCACTTTGCAAGATTGTAGAGACCCATTATGATGAAGTAGACTTAGATTGTCATGAAAAACTCAAATAATAACTAATCACCAAGACATATCCATGATAATGGCACTCAAAAAAACATCAACAAATCACCATGAAAGATAATGAGGAGATTTAGTGAAGATAGACAAGAGCTCTCAAGTTCTCATTAATCCTCCAAGTAAAAAAATGATCATCCCCCAAAAATAAGTCATAATTTAACTTTTATATTTTTCCAAGTGTCCTCTTTCACACTTGAAAATAGGTCCTCTAGACTTCTAATCTAATTTTCTACTCACTTGAGAGCTCTAAAAATTCTCAAAAAATTACATAAGTTACTTCTACTCATGAGGAAGATTCTTCCTCATTTGTACATCCATTCGGACTTTCTATATTACAAAATTACAATTTTACAAAACATTTCTATGTCAAAAAGGTGTTCTTCAAACATCCTTCCCCTCCTTGACTTTTCTCATCCTTGAAAAAATCTAATTGCGGTCAAAATTATTGTCTTTTCCTTCTTTGATATACTTGAGCCACTAGATCTTGAATCTTCCTCTCTATAATGTTAAGATCATTTACCATTTCAAAAAGTTCCTTTCTCCAATGTATAGCTATTGTTGGTTTGTCTATAACATCCTTCTTGCTATATTTTGTATAGCTTCATAGGCTATTAACCTAGCTATCATAACTAGTGCTAGTCTGCCAAAAACTTCTAATTTTATTTCAAAAGATCCATAATCAAATGTGTCTTTGGATATCTGTACATAGTGGTTTCCCTTAAGTACAACTCTACTATAGTAGGCCATCAAGCATATTCTATCTGGGTTCTTACTTAGATTAAAAAGAAGTGCATTTGAGGGTGAGTTGAAACCTATATAATTGAGGGTTCTTACATCCATGTCAGTAAAAGTTTATATACAAGTAATGATCATTTTCAAAACCCTAATTAATAATATACAAGCGGCATCATTGAAATACTTGAGGTTTTCTATTACTGATTTAGAAGTTGTGATCATGTAGCTTCTATTTGGCCAATCTCCTCTTTTAGCTCTTGCAATTTAAGGGAAATTTAGCCACGTTCTTGGGATTTGACCTTCATTTCTTCTCTCCCAAAATGTGTTCCAATCCCTTCTTCTTGCTACTGGACAAAAAGTTGGATTTATTTTTAAATGTAAAGGTGCTTCCTTCCATATTTTTCTGCATTCCCTTTTTTGTCCAACCACTTGTTCCTCCATGAAGGATTGACCTTTTCAAATAAATCTCTAGTTATTACTAAATCCTCATCATATTCCAAGTATGCATTTGATGGTACACCTACCCTAGCAGTCTAATAATTTTTTATGCTTTTTAATCCCAAAAAGAATGGTATTCCTAGGCCATTTGTTGTCTAATGATGTTGATCTGGGTTCACTCCATTTTCTGAAGAAAATTTGACAATTTGATTGTCATAATGATTATGCATCTTTCTAATATATCTCATCTTGGCTTCCCTGTCTATGAGCAGCTTTTGTCCGAATGCATCTGAATCCTCATCCAATTGCTCTACAGACCTTGATTCTTCTACATACATTTCATGCATAGGAGAGGATTTCATCCTAGGTTTGGAAGTAGTATATATAGAGAAAGGTATGTTCCTCACTCAAATTGGAAGTACATTGGAGACATGCTCTCCAAATTCAAGATGGAGAATACAAAGGTTGCAGGTACACCCATGGAGGTAAATCTAAAGCTAAGTGCTCATGAAGGTGAGCTAATTGAAGATGTAACCAATTATCAAAGTCTTGTTGGAAGTTTAAATTATGCAACTCTAACTAGAGTGGATATATGATATGGAGTTAGTGTGCTCATTCAATTCATGCACATTCCAAGGAAGCCTTGCAAGGATGCAGCCAAGAGAATTCTAAAATACTTAAAGGGTACAATCAATGAAGGGTTTTGCTATCCATATACATCTGATATAGATGTATATAAAGAATGGTAACCTCTTTTCTGATGTAGATTGGGCAGGCTCTAAAGACGATAGAAGAAGCACATCAGGTTATCTTACCTTGGCAAGTACAAAGTTGATTTCGTGGTCTTCCAAGAAGCAACCTACAGTTGCTCTTTCATCAACAGAAGCTGAATACAAAGAACTTGCAAATGTTACATAAGAAGCTATGTGGATTAGAACCCTATACTTAGATTTAGGGTTGAACACTTTAACTTCTGGTGAAGTTAGCAAGCCTAAGTGCTTGGATAATCATTTAGGACTACACATTATTTCATTACCTCAAATGAAGAACCACATATGAACACTTGCTTGTCAATTTGGCTATATTTACTTTGGATAATTGTAAAAACTAAGAGAATAAGGAATCTCATGAAGTTCAGGAGCCAAACCCTTGACTCATGTGGTGGGAAGAATCAATTCAAATCATCCCTAAAGTGTAGAACCACTTTTAGGTGAGGGAAAATTCAAATTCAAACTCTTTACATGTGCATAAATACACATACTTTTAGTCACAACATAACAGAGCTATTTAGAGGGACTTTGAGCTACATCAGTGAGCATACATTGAGCTCACTTCATGTATGTGTAGTCCACCATACTTTCCTTGTAGAATATGTTCAATGGCATTTACATTTTGATACATATCATTGAGTATGTATCTGTCTATTGCCTGCAGTATGTTCTTCATCATTACAGTGATTTTGTTGAATCGACTTCTTTGCGTGCACTTAATCATTTACTATAATTTAACTTTGGGTAGTCAAATACTACTTGCATATCAATTTTCATCAAGTTTGGTTTAGTGGATCTTCATATATAATGCATATAAGATGACTATGTCTACACACCTTCTACATCCTAAGAAGTCAGGATGACCCCGCTGTCTTGTTAGATTCATTTCTCAGTGTATGGTACAGATAAATTGATGAGATAACTTTTTTTAGTTAGCTATACATTCCAATTAGATGTATACAGAAGCTCTTTTGTCAATTCATAACAGGTTGTGAGCTCTGAGCATAATACAGAGCACTTCTATTCCTAAAATAGAAAGCTTTTTCACATTTCTTGCATACGCAAGATATCAGTTTTGATGCAAACATTTGGGAATGATTCTCCAAGGAATTGGTGGTTCCAAATTCATAATTGTGAAGTTGGGTATACTAAGCATCCTTGGAGTTAACTTTGCATGTATAGAGCAGGTTTTGTGCCGCACCAACTCATCTCCGGAACCTATTTCTCCATATCCTCACAAGAAGGGGCAACCCCCCCTCTAAAACTCCCCACATTCTATGGGGAAACTACACAATGCCATAGGGCCTTTATTTTTGCCTTGAATGGAAACTCAATGGCATGGAATTTTATGCCCTACCTAACCTAATGGCTAGGCTCACAAAGATCATCTATTACCATCAATGGTCACACCTATACCTCATCTAACTTAAATGTTAGGGTTCCACAAATGTCTAGGATCTCACAATGACTTCCCCTCACAATGGGGGCCTTACAACTTAGAGCACCATGGATCATTTGTGGTCACTTGAGGGTGGAGAATTGAGCATATCTAACACCCCCCTCAATGTCCACCCTGTGATGAACTACCTCCTTGGTCCAATGCCAAGCTTTGGAAAGTGTCGATGAAGTTGCTCTCTCCCAAGAGCCTTGGTGAAGATGTCTACTCTATTTTCTTCAATTGGGCAATAGCGTATCTCCATGACCCCATCCTCAATCAACTCAGGCACATAGTGATACTAAATTTCTATGTGCTTGGTATGTGCATGGAATATAGGATTCTTGGTGATGGCCATGCAACTTTGGTTGTCACACCTCAACTCTGTAGCCTCATGTCACTGTATTCCTATGTGCCATAGGATCCTCCTCAATCATACTATTTCATATGCTGCAACACATGCATCTTTGTACTCAGCTTCAGTAGAAGATAATGCTACAGTCAGTTGCTTCTTACTGATCCAAGAGAAAATCCCTAATCCTAAAGAAAATCAGTATCCAAAAAATGATTTTATGGTATCAACATCTCCTACCCAATCTGAGTCATAGTATCTAATTAGAGATGATTCTTCTTCATAAAGAATACCATAATCGCTGGTTCCTTTCACATACTTGAGTATCTACATGCTTGCCTTCCAATGAGTTTGGCAAGGCTTATTAGAGAACATGCTTACTACTCGGATATCATAAGAGATATCTCAGCTACTATCGCATAAGTAGATGAGACTTCCTACTAATCTCCTGTATCTTCCAATATCCATTGTCTTGCATACGTTTGTTGAGAGATAAAAATCTTTCCCGGTTCCTACCAAACTTCCAAGCCTAAGCAATTAAGCCCAAGTTTTTCATTTCAAATTTTGAACTCGGGGCATCTTTCTCTCCTCTCTTTAGAAGATACAAGTTAGCATCAAAAGCACATCTTTTGAAACTTAGGTCCAAGAGATACTTATCTATACATTGGTACCATGGTCTAGGGGCTTGTTTTAGCCCATATAATGCTTTTTTTAGCTTGCATACCTTGTTCTCTGAATGGGGAGCCTCAAACCCTGGTGGCGGAGACACATATACCTCCTCCTAGAGGTCTCCATTCAGGAATGCTGATTTGACATCCATGTGATAGATTGACCATCGCTTATGTGCAGCCACAGCTAGTACTACTCGGATAGTTGTCATCCTTGCGGTCGTGGAAAATGATTCACAAAAGTCAATGCCTTCAACTTGTGAGTAGCCCTATGTAACAAGTCTTGATTTGTACTTTTCCAGAGTATGATCAATCTTGTACTTTAGCTTCCAGATCCACTTGATGCCAATGAATTTAGGCTTAGGGGGTCAATCCAATAGCTCCCAAGTTCCATTCTTCATTATATTTTTGTATTCTACTTGGATTATAGCCCTCCAATTCGGATTGTGGAGTGCCTCTTCCATATTGGTTGGTTACTTTGCTTCTTCTTGAATGAGCTGAGCCATCAAGGTT